>OZ010738.1:3295176-3895176 GCA_963932295.1 Tipula lateralis
ATATTACTTACTCAATTATTTATTTATATACATAATTTCCCGTTTACATTGATTGGCAGTTTATTAGTTCGTCATAATGCATGTATATGAAATGCGGTCGGATCATAAAAGAAACAAATACTGCCCTCGCGTTAGATGGTGATGGATATGGAAAATTAGGGATGGAACTTAACAGTAGAGCATATCATGAGAAGACCCCAGAATATTTAACTTTAATACTCCAGTTTCAACTGTTGAGGTAACAAAAATACATAATATGACGAAATTACAAAAATCAATAATACCCAATGTCTAACAATCTAATATCGTTAATGTGAAAAGGATATATAATATGAAATAAAAAATTGTTCTGCTGTGGATTTTCGCCCTGATCGTTTCTGTGGCAAACATTCCTTTGATTAAAACTTTCAGTGTTGTGATGTAATTTGCATAACTGGTGCATTGTTTCAGATTCATGAGCCAAAAGTTAATAAATTTTCTGAACTTACGTTTTAATTAGATTAGGTAAATAATAAAATTAGTTAATTAAATAATAAATTTATTTTAGAATTTTGTTTTAATTTTAATCAAAAAACACAGCAGAGTAGATAGGAGTTGCGGTTTGGAGAATGCTAATTGGCGATTGAAGATTAGTAGATTAGAATTGTGATTGTCTGTTTATAGTAGTTGAGTAACGATTTGCCAGGTGTCTGTAACCGGGTCGTTTTCTCCTTACTAACATACCTTCCTATCCTTACCTATTGATTTAAGTAAACGACTGTAAGAATAGTCTTGCCTAGTGCTTGGTCCTATATCAATCAATCAACGAATCAAGTTATTGAATGTCGAGATAATATGTACGTTGCTTGTATAGTCTTTCGATAGCTACCCACATAAAGAGTTAATGAAGTTTCTGTTTGAAGTTCGAGTTCTTTTTAAGTTTAATTAAGACAACCTCTTAAATTATTGGTTGCCCAGTTTATATCTAACCAATTCTCAGTTTAGTACTAACCAATTCTGAAGCTTTAATGAGGTTTTTCATTTTGTCGTCTAATATGATGGTACACGGGATTTGATATGTTCATCTTGATGATGTATACGATTCTCTTGTTAGGAATATAGAATATATTATGTAACGCTGTAGATATAATATAAAGATGTTGTACGTAGAAACGTAACAATAAGTTATTAGTAATTTTTTACAAACTTGTTTTGATTTTAAGGATTATCGTTCAGGATTATCTTTTATTAAATTCAGATTTTCTCAAAATATTGAGAATAAGAAAGTTTATTCGAATCACAATGAATCAAATGTAAGCCAAATGATTTCAACTTCGTTAAATCAAGATTTTCTGAAAAACTAGCTAAGTGTGAAACCGGAGTACAATATAAATAAAACGAATCCAATAGAAGTGAAAAAAAATTCAGTCATGCGTCAAATTGCAACAAAAACTAGAAAAAAAAGATATATTTTCACTCTGACGTCATAAGAAAAACTAGGTGCATCTTCTATATCTAAATATAGTTTACCTATAATACCGGGATATTCGATGTTGTATATGTACTCGTACAACAACAAATCTTTAAATAACATAACACTTATAACAATCTAATTTAACATATTAAATCTAATTAATAAAATTACTATTTAATTCAGAATATCAAAAACTTTAAAAGCTTTTTAACTTACTTTGTGTTTTATTATAAGTATACATATCTTCGTTTAAATTTTTTATGTGTGTGTGCGTTGGAGTGTGTATTATATTGAATTGGAAAATTTAATTTTTCCAAAACTGAAATACAAAAACAAAAAAGGCAAATTTGATTTTAATGAAAAGAAAAGTTTCTTCTCAATTTCATTCCGTTTGAATGTGTGTGTGTAACATAATATCCAAATTCACAGAAAAGCACAAAAAATAACGAGTGCTTTAGAAAGTTTTGTATTACAATAAAATTAATTTTAATATAATTAATTAAAACATACAAAAATTAACTTATATATACACACATATATATATATATATATATATATATATATATATATATATATATATATATATATATATATATATACATATTGTGTGTATTTGTGTGTGAAGCTTTTACTAGAAATTATTTTAATGTGGCAAAAAAGCTTTTAGATATTATCGAAGCGATTGAATTTAATTTTTGCGGTTATGCCCAGAAATTTAAAACTTAGAAATGGTGTTGTAACATTAGATAACCACAGGTCATACGATTGTTATCATAATAAAATGGATTAATTTTTATAATCGATTATGTATATTCGAGAAATCGTAATCGTATTTCCCGTAATCGAATATTATTTCATATATTTTGTTGTTAAAAGCTTCTCTCTATGCTGGTATTTGATCAAAACACTGTCAAAGCTTTTGGTCCATTGGGTCGTTAGATACGTGGTTCAAATTATTTTTTCAGTGGTTCCTTCCCCAAACATGGTCGATGAACTTTGTGGCGTTAATATTCTAAAAAAAAAATTGGCGATTCGACGTTTTATGTGCTTTTATGGGTCCATGCTATATCAACTGAGGAACATATCCTAATGTAACTGGCTTAATAAAAAAGTTGGATTCATCCAACATCGAAGGAGGCTGACAGCAGAGAAAATCTCTCGAATGCACTAAACAAAATCTCTAAATGCGTTTTGAAATGGCTATGATCCATGAGAAAGTTCTTGATCAGTTTGGCATAAAACGCTTTTCAAACGAATATAGAGTAGGTTTACTGTTTATACACAGTACAAAAATATCAATTGTGTAGGACACATCTATACATGACATAAAATGATGTGCAGGAAAGTCCTCATAATGTCAAGCTTCATATTGATTGGGAATCGCCTCAGACAAAAAAGTATTTTGAAATGTTAGAACGTCAACAAATCTCTCGAAGGATAAAAGTCGGGTAGTAATTTATCTTTAATCAATTTTTGGTCAAGATGAATTATAAATTAATCCATAAATGTGCATAATAGAATACTTTGTTAAATAAATATCCTGTTTTTTGTTGAGTGGCTGCTGCCGCACAATTAGATTGGCGTCGATTCGTTGTGATACCACATAGTCTTGGAGGTACGGCTATAGGTCCAATTTACCTAGAATCATCTGCGCATTGCATAGCTCCATGTCAGCCTATAGTACTGACATGGACGATGGGACGGCCTATGCATTCTATTACCTATTTTTAAGTCAACACAATTATGTTATTATATAGAACTCCTTCCAAATACTGGTTACAAATACTGAATATTGCTTCGACATTCATCAAATTATTCAATATTCTGTATCGGTTATAATTCAATATCCTGGAACTTTAAATATATCGTTTTTAATACCAACCAATTGTAAACCTCTTTGTAAAGCTCTAGCAATCGTAAACACTGGAAAATATAAAGTCTTTCCTACGATCCTGACCAGATGTTTTATATCAAATGATCATTCTGTTGTTTCTAAGAGTGTAAAACCTTTACAGTCTTCAGGAGTCTTATCCCACTTCGTGAAATTAATTTAAATCAAACTTGATTTCCTGAAATCACCAATCAACAGCATCATATATTGTCACCATCAACGTTAAGCAAAACCAAATCCAGTTACCAACAAATTGAAGTTTTATTCCACCCAAAAAAAAAAACAACAAACGCGCAACATGCACATCCAACAATTTCCACGACAGAATGAACGTGTGCAATGCGCTCAATAAATAATTTTACTGTTTTACCAATTCAACAACTGCGAGCTGAATTTAAAGTAAAGCTTTTTGCATGTTTGATTATAATTTTCTTTTTTCATGTTGAACTGTTGATAACAATTTCCGAGAAATGTAAAATACACAACTGTATATACTCGTACACAGTAATTGAATTGAATTTAGCGCGCTGAATTTTCTACACTCTCGAACTATGGAAATATCACCCAAACGTCACCGCCCTCCGCACACGATGATGATGATATGAAAAGCTACATTTTTCCTTCTTTGTACAATAATAACGCAAATAAAATTATTAAATTAATTTTTTATATTTAAGTTTATAGTGTAAACGTATATTTTTAGAACTTTAATAGATTTTTTGTTATGCTCCGTGTTGTCTTTGTGTGCTTTTGTTGTGCTGTTTTGTCTTGCTTGTATATATATACAGAGCTTTTTTGATAGTTTTATATGTGTGTATATATACATGTGTGTATATGCGGTGGTGGTATTATTATTGTCGTTTTTCATGCAGAGATTTTCCAGGTGTACGTATATTTTTTATGGGATATGTGTTTGCGGGAAAACCGGTTTATATTCGACTTTGTATGTACAAGCATTGACTGTGTATTATAATAAAAACGAAAATCTTATTTTATGACTCTACATAGCTGTCTCTCTATATATGTATGTATAAACAGGTATTATATGGAGCATAGACAATTTTCTTTTATTAGACGCTTTCTGGATTTTTGTTTGGGTTGGATTCTTATGGTTATTTCTATATATACACTCGTAAGATGGAAGTTTATCTGTTTTAACGACACAATAAGATTTTTGGTGTGAAGATAAATTGGTTTTGAAGCAATAATATGAACTATTTGCAACAGAGATTAAGTTTAAGTTCAATGATTCATGGTGTAATAAAATTTTAGCATTACACAAAGTAGTTTATTTAGAGTGTCTTGTATAGGTGATAAACCCAAGATGGTAAAGCTTTTCCTTAATTCCATCGTTCGGCGACAGTCTGGAACACGATTAACTAAAGCAGGTGTAGATACATTTGAATGGCATCTTTAGTCTGATATAATTAGATTTTTCAAGGTCAGTTACCAAATTATTATTGTCTTCAATTAATCATATGTAGATGACACATGAAACCAAACAAATTTCTCTGACTCTACTAGCTATGAATATGTACCAGAATTGGTGAGTAATGTAACATTAGTGATTTTCCATGATCTTGCATCACGTCAAAGTTTCTCGTAATTTGAGATTTAACTGATGTTATAATTCTAGATATGTTAACTATTTCGACTTAAACAACATGAAGAGATTTATCGAAAGGAAGTTTGTCATACCAGATATATTTTCTAATTTTTGCAATCTTTGTTTGGGCTCAAAGCACCCTTAACCCTCCGTGATGTGATAATTTACGTCCCGACCTAGCATGATTACAGACAAATCACGGACATATGACTAGGTTCGACATGCGTGAACCATTTCCACATTGCATAGTTTCATGCTAACCTCTCATCAGATGGGGAAAAATACTTTTTGCATCCCGCCCATTGTTATTCGAATCCAATTCCTTCCGCTCCAATTCTTATATCTTTCATGTGATTAAAAATGACCATTAAATGATCTTAGTTCTTTTTTATTTGTTAGAAATTTATGCAATATGACCCCATGCAGAATCGAGTTGGTATAGGATGGCGGTTAGTGCATAGTTTTTGTATGGAAAGCAGTAAACGTTTTTAAGCTAGTTTCGTTGTAACCTACATTCTCGAATTTCTACCAAGCTCAATACTATTATCTTGAGCATTGAAGGAAAGAAATACGCCCAATAAAAGCGCTATCTGTCTTCTTTACTAGAGATTATTTATAGTAAGCATCAGTTAGTTGAATATATACTTATAATGAAAAGTTCTGGCATTTTTGATTTTCTGTATAGATCACAAGGAAAACTTGCCACGCTAAATCAGTCAAGCGACAATGATGACTTAAGTTAAGTCCAACAAATAAACAAAAGAAATGATTTAGTTACCAATAAATGAATTCATATCACCACGCCAGTTCATAAGTCGCTCGAATAACTTCATTCGCAAAACATCACACATGAAAGGTCAAATCAGATTTAGATTGTTGAGCATATAAGTTTGACGTCAAAAGCCAAAATATCATGAACGACACTCAGCAATACTTTAATTATCTACTGTAAAAATGTAGAGCTTATACATATATGTATACACAACAGGTATAACAATGAGACATTTTTGGAGCTTTGCCAAAGATAATAACAACGCTACCATATAGCAAAAACATGGATATAACATGGAATTGAAAGTTTTTTTTTGTACCAACCAACTGTCAACCAATCAATTTTTTTGGTTCTAGTTATTTCATAGCGACATTGTCTTGTTTATATTTAATTAGCTAAAGTGTTATGAATATTGTTATAATTTTTATCGTCTGCCCACCAACCATAAAACAGGATTTAACTTGGTACATATAGCCTATTGTTTATGTGTTCCAGTCAATTAATTTCTAATGGTACAGGTTGATATTTGAGAAAGATATCTTGTTCTTTTATTTTATCTCAAAGCAACAAATGATTTACGAGCTTTTATATAATATACACAGGGTTCACGTCTATATATTAATATACCCAATGTATGTATAAAATAATCGAATGAAACATAAACTGAGACGGATGTTTGCACAAAAGTAATCTCCTTAATTGTCTTCTCTGTCGGTTGAGCTTCCATTTTTTGTTTTAGTTTGTGTAAGAATGTATCAAATTTATTTTATGCGACACACATTTTAGATATAATTTCCGACCTTTTAAGTTAAATCAATTTTATCCGCAGCCAAACAATTTTCCACGTTTTACCCGTGTGTGTGTGTGTGTGTATTATATATACGACTGTGTGTATCCAGATACGACAAGTATATACTTTCAATTTTTATCGTATAATGATGTGAAAATACCAACTGAGAGAGTAAAGATAATCCAAAACATATAATATGTGTATTTATGTATATCAAAAACAGCATAACCAACATAAAAAAATATATACACAACATGAATGTTTTATCTAATCGACAAAAAAAACGTATATATCGAATTTCCATGAAAACTATACGTACTATATGTATATATGTATATGAATTTTCATCATCAAAGACCAATATAAACGACGACAGTACAAAAAGCTCATATAAAATATTTCATGTGTAAAAATAACAACAACAAAAGCGTGTTTTATCCACCTTTAAATACAAAACAGAAAGACGTATTGTATATATGTAAAGCTCATATCCTTTATTGGTGGATGGGGTATTTCAAACATATATATATATATATATAAGTACATGAGCAAGGTACACACAGAAAGCTTTTTGACTAAAAATCAATGTACAAAAATAAAAATATTTCTCGAATATGAAAATTATTTTCTCGCTTAACGAACAAATGAACGTATATAGGTATGTATGTATGTATGCAAAATAATACGTATGAAAAGCTTATATTAGAATTTTTCTTTTCGTCGTTCTTTTATTTTTTTAATTTTCCTCATTTTCTGTTTGGTCTGAATATGCAAAAACTCCTAAGTCAAAATTGAAATCGTGTTTACATGTACAGTGGATAAATTATTTTATGTTATATACGTACATCTTAGTTTCTTATATATCCATCTGTCAGTTTTTTGACAGATGTTTTTCTTTTGTTTTGAAACATTGTAGATTTAAAATTGCTTTGAGCTGTTTATGCTGGATTAGAATACTATATTTATATGTTTAAGAAGACAAGTGCGTATATTAATGGTGTGAGTGAGGCGTTAAGCGATTAATTATAATTTTATATACTTGGAACCAAGATTTTGTTTTCTTAGAATACGAGGACCAAAAACATAATAAATAAATCTTTAGACTTTCCATTATTTATTGTGGAAATTAAATAAAATGAGCTTCACAAGGACAAAAGGAGGATCAGTTAGATCTGGGTTGTAAAAACGAATTGTGTTGAACGCTTTGGTTGAACACACCTCTTTATAAGGTTCTATACCATCTTCAATTTGGCAGTTTCTGACACACTCACTGGCCACTCTAACCGATATTTTTATTTCAATACCTTTCTCAAAATTTGAAACAAACACCTAATGTTGGTTTTGAATAATAATAAATACTTTTTACAGACCATTGTTAGCCCATATCATGTAAAAAGTCTGGTGCAATCGATTTCGAGCGTACGCCTGGTCTGCGTATACTGTTGTAAATGATGGGAGATTGCCAGATCGTTTTCTAAGACGAAAGGTTCATTAATTTGCATTCGATTCCAGACGCTATCTAGTGATATATCCTGTACGCTGATTACTATTCCTGTGAGTCAAGTATCGTTTTACTCCGCTCACATAGATGTATCATCTGAAATTGTAAGCTTTTGATTTGATTGCAGGAACAAAATGTTAGCTTGCGCTTTATTTACAAAATGGTTTTTAAATCATGCAGAGCAGCACATCTTTTTGCATAAGGCTGTATTAATTGGAAAAGCCTTGTGATCGAATTACTGTTATTAGACCTCTACACACAATCACTCGAAATCAACTATTATATGTAGATGATCACGAGTAATTATCTGCAGAGTTATCTAAAAATTTATATAGTTCTTGGGTATTAAATTAACCATGGTGCACTTTAAGAGATTCCATAATCCAGTTCAGCCGTTTTTAATCACGGGCAAACGAAATGTGGGTGTCGTGGTCTTACACTTAACTTTAAAAAGACGAGTTGCTTGAAAAGCTACGAGTTCCACCCGAGAATCTTCGATGTATCAAGGCCATTAAACGGGTCGGGTTTTCCGACTCTAGTGTGGGTATAGTTAAATTTAAAGTAACATAAAATTAAATGTGTAAATCGATTGTTTTTTCCACAACAAATAAGCTCATTTATTGGTTGAAAAAGTTTGGGACATGAACATCGGATTCACTATCACAAGTATAACTTCATTGCTGATCACTGTTTAACCTGTCGATTATAGACCATGAAAGTAACCTGGTTATTAATTTTTAGGGTGTAAAACACAAGCTCTGTTAATTCATTTGTATTCCTTGATGAGAGTATCCATTGATAAGCAAAGGGGTTTTAGTGCAGCTGAAAAAAGAGTGCACATTTGATACTAAGCTAATAATAACACCAAAATGTTATTTCAAACGTACCTTATTATCAAATCTTGAAGCAATGCGGTTTAACTCGTTTTTTATACCGTGCTAATTTGCTACTTAATTCGCTACTCAATGTGTAATGACACTGTCACGTGTTTGATTGAAACCCGATACTATTTCACGTCTTGACCTGCTCATACGACCAAACCAATTTGAACTCGGCCTATGTTTCTGAGAGATCATTCTTGCAGTTTTTTTTATATCGGATGTTGCTAATATGATCCTAACCACCCAACTACATTTAATCGCCTCCTATATGATATTTATTCAATATGCGTTCTCAGCTCGTTTTAACCTTGCTATAGCGTACAATGCCTGCGGATACAATGCATGAGTTATTTCAACTTATCATCTCATCATCATATTGATTGACCACCAAACAACATCCATCAATTGTATATATAAAATCGCCTTATGTACTTATATGAACGATTTAACCTCTAATCTTAAACATTTTGAGTTTTATACCTATAAAACCAAACGTATATTTGCGGATTTGCGAGCATGTAACGAAAAATCTCATACATACATCAATCAATCTTTATGCCATGTCAAACCAGCTCAAACCAAAAACAAAATTTGAAATATGATTAATGTATTTGAACGAAAATTAAATTTATTTTTAATGCTGTACTCTCGCAAGCACTCGCAACTCTATCAAAATCATGATACCAACACAAAACAGGCAAAATACAACAACAAACAAAAATTAAGTAATCACTAAAGCAAATCTAATTGGTTTTATTTTTAATTCCAAATTTGAAAAACGATTTTCCTAACAAGTTGATAATTTTTCATTAAAATACTGTACAGAAAATCGTTTAATATAAATGAGCTTACTGACAGTGAAAATTCTGGTAAATAAAATTAATGTTGTTTAGTCAGTGTGCTTGTTTCATTGTATATACGAACACAATTTTAATTGATCGATTTTAAACTGTAATTTTAAGAATTTAAAACAATCGAAAATACAAAGTTATTTTTATGAGCTTTTATACTTTATATCGAGAGCTTTTCTATATACAACAATGTAATATACTACAATTAAAATTTTTTAGTTTTTGTTCTGCAAATTTTGTTGTTTCTTTCCAATAGTACGAACTATGTATAATTATAGTTGGGTTATGGATTATAGCATGATTTGACTTGGCATAAATATATGAAAAGAAACTTTTTGGAATTTATGTTTAAATAATAATTATACTGTGCTTAAAAAAAATTGGGTTTGGGACTTTGAATAATTTACAAAAAATGTGTTGAGGCTTAGTGATTTATCATACTTTTTAATTAAATATTTGATTTATTTTGATTGGTGCTTGTAACAACATAATGTAGCTAATTTTAAAATGCCGTAGTTATTGGACAATATTGGTTATGAACGTCTGTTGAATCAATTAATACATTAGACACCGGTGTGAAATTTGTAACGTTAATGAAAAAGTGTAGCTACACAAAATAACAACATATTTTTTTAGCTACACAAATTAACATATAAAATGTAGCTACACAACCTCTTAGTTAAAAATCTAAAATAATTGTAAGCCACATAATATTGGATTATGTGCAAGGTAACTATAATTCAAAATTAATATTTCATTTAAAAACATATGTAGTGTTTTTAAATGAACTCGACAAACAAAAATAAAATTAATCTCTATACCAGATTTGAATTTATATGCAAATCTCTAAGAACTGCATATATACCTAAGACGATTTTTCTCAAATCTTAGCGTTTTCTCTACTTTCACTTCAGAGGTCAAAATATCTTGCAAATCGGATCTGTTGAAATTGTGCAGTCTTATCAGACCCGTTTTTATTTATTGATGAGAGATTTAAATCTTGACAGATGAGTTCCCAAGCTGGCTACTTATGTATATTTGAGAGAAGAATCATGCGTGTGATATATGGCCCAAAACGCTGAAGGCAAAATCACGAGAACAGGAATTAATGCGAATTCCTGATATTGTGCATGAAATGAAAGGACTGCGAGTACGCTCTCTCGGTTACGTTTTGCGTGCTGATCCGAACTTAATGATACAGCGATCTTTGAAGAGATAGCAGCCTTTCGGTAGGCGACAAGGCTTCTAACAGTGAAGATGGTTCCACGGTGTAGAGAGGTTTGTGATCGGAACCGATGGAGTCAGATTGTTGACACGGTCAATAATAGCCTGTACAAACCAATAAAAAAGTTAGTAATTAATTAATTAAATAATTTTTTTTAATGTTTGATTTTATTTATTGATATATAATTCAGAGTTATTAAAATTAAATTAAGTAAATTAAATAATAAACTAATAACTAGAGTATAACAATAAGGCCGAAATTACCCAGGTACTTCCATTTGTTCATGGAGATAGTTGATAAATCATCGTGTATTTCCCACATTAGCTGATTTCGTTTAATATATGATATGAAGTGGCCAGACATTTTCGAATTTTTCGGTTGTTGAAAATGTATTAACGCCTTAAGGAAGAGTTCCGATCCCGATAAGTTAATATTTTGGCTGATTTCGTTCAGTTGTATGTTGTATATGTTATTATAAGGTTGCACATCTAATATAGCTATACGATAATTTGTGAAAAATTTAACGCTTCTTGATTGTTGACCTTTTTGGACAAATTGACGTCGTGTAATCGATCCAAGCATTAATATTTTTTAAGGACGATTGGTTCAATTTTTCGAGGTTCTTAAGTGGCACATAAAAAAGGGATTTTAATAAGATGCCATGTTCCTCGCATTCCAGACTTTCCGTTAGTGTTGCCCGAAGTAGCTTTCTAAGTACGAAGGAAATCGCGCATGTTGCATTTTATTTGATTCTAGAATGGTTAGATTTTAAATCCTGATTATGTTTATATATATCTAGCAACAATTCACTCCGCTCGTTGTAGATTAAAATTAAATCTATCATCTGTTTTATGTTGCAAATGAATTTTAAAAAAGGACTAGTATAGTTTGTTTGGAAATTTTTTTATGAAATATGCAGAGTCCTCATACAAACATACAAATATTTGGGCTACTGCATCAAAAGCACAGGTATTGAAAATTTCTATTGACGTGGTAGCCCGTTTATATGTATGGCCGTTAGCCAAGATGAATGTGTTCATTGAATTTGATTCTGGCTTTTGAGTCATTTCACTTTTTGATTTCGACAGGAAACGGTTTAGGACGCGCTTTCCAAAATGCTTTGGAGAGTCATACATTTATGATTTTGTACTCCACTGTTCTTCATCCAAATCTGGATTATTATTTGTTGAAATAGTTTTCTTACTAGAACCTCTGGTTATCTGAGGTTTCGTTGGTTCTGTCAATTGAATTATTTTATATAGTTTTTCGTGTTTTTCCTTTAAAGTATTTACGAATCTACCTAATCGCAATGTTTTATGTTGTGTGTAATGGTTTTTCACTATTGAAAACCAGCTTTCAGCGTTAGCATTTGATAATCGTCCTTCAATACCCATTTTGGAAGAAAAGCCGTTTCCCATAGTGGTAGATATGCCATATATTTTTAACACTAAAGATAACGAAATCTTCATAATAAAATGTGTTTTTAATTTGCTCATGACTATTAGTGACTAACTCATTTTGAACTGATTTCAGTATTCTATGGTATCTCTCGTAAAATGGGATATAACTATAAATAGATTGTGAGAAAAATTGGTTTCTATGGGATAATCTCCACGAATCTGATTGAGCTGGTAATTAAAACGAATCACGACTATATAAAAATTCGGCAGTAAATCATTCGGCAGTAAAGTAATCTAATTCGATTATTGTTTCACAACATAACATACAACAAAAAATATCCAGCACTAAATTTCTGACATTTTTATGACAATCTGGCATTTTTTCTGTTATTTGGGATGAAATAATATTTACAAAATGTGAGCAACATATAAAAGATCCAATGATTTCTGTTTTCTGATTTTCTAATGTAAGCAAATCATAAACTAAAGATAAATATTCGGATAAGGTAATTTTATTAAAACAAAAAATTAGTGATTTAATTAAGGCCCACGACCAATCTGTTACGAAGTATGTAGGTACATATCGTGCTGGCATATTAAGCCGAATATCTTCAAGGAATCTAGTTATGGTAATTGTGTCGTGGCTTGAAGAAATTAATTCTCCTATGGGAATTAAATTATGATTGATATTTACCACACAAGCATATGAAAGTATCCGTTTGTAACTATGATGAGGATGACAAATAGGATGCTTTACTACCTGACCAGTTGCATCTAAATGAATACCATAGACATTATAAGTAGCAAGATATTTTAATGTTGCGGTTTTGAACATGATTATTTTTAGAGGATCTGGTGTAACACTTTGAATATATTTGTTTGGTTTAGTTTCAACTATGTTTATTTGACAAATGTCGATTATGTTTTGACAGTCTTTAACTAAATAAAATGTTTTTATTTGTTCCGATTTTATTTTTCGAATTGTTGTAGCTGACATAAAACATTGTGTATTGCCGTTCGAAAAAAATTCCAAATTTGTACTATCTGCCAAATCCAAGGCAAAATTATGGCAAGAAGTTTTTTCTAATCCCTTTTTGAAAGAATTTCGTTTCATACCACGTATTTGACGGTAAATTTTTGGATCACTATTATGGGTTCTACAAATTTCGCCAATTGTGTAAATATCAAAATTCTCCTCATTAGTTATAACAAATTTAAATCGTTTAATGGGAGATTGTTTGCAATGTCCATAAACAGAAAATTTTGGATCTGATTTGTTTTGACTATATCTAATCGTTTGAAAACCTAGAACACACGGTATTTTTAAAATAACCATTTGATTGAAGATTTTTCTAATTTCTTCTCGTTTAGCACTTAATTTTATACGCTTAAATAATTTGAATTGTTTACGTATTTGTTTTGTTTTCGACGTATCAATTATTATTTTCTTCGGATTTTCTTTTGTATCACTGATAGTTTCATTAGAATAGATAAATATTGAATCAGCCTTACTTTCATATGATAAATTGTTTGTATCACTTTTATTAAAATTATTTTGTTTCAGTTTTGAAAGCTCGGCAATTATGGCAGTTTTATATTTTTTATATTGTTATGGTTTTGTTTATTATTTTTAACTTTAATTTGATAAAAAATATCACTAAAAAGAGATTTTGATTTATCTGTGATATCAATCAACCGAGATGTTTCAAAGGCCTACGATAATTTTATAAGCATCTTTAAAGCCCATCTTTACCAATCAACTTGAATTAAGAACGTTGAAAAACGACAAATGAAATTAAAACCATGGATGACTGATGATTTATTGAGACTTATACGTAAGAGAAACAAGAGTTGTCTGCTTGCAAAAAAACACCCCAACAACACGAGATTAAAGAAATATAGCTTACAACATACCATGCATTTGAATGCATCAAAATCAACCAGTGCTCTATTAATGATTGTTTCTTAATAAACCCAGTTAATGAATTTCGCTATTTAGGTATTTTAATTGATAAAGATTTAAACTGGAAAGCTCACATTCAAGTAATAAAATCTAAACTATTATTGGTTTCGAGGAAAATGTATGTTTTACGCTTATACTGTCCGCAATATTTACTAAGAATGATTTATTTTGCCTTAGCGGATTCAATTTTACAATACGGTTTATCATGTTGGGGTAGTACCTGCAAAACGATGTTACGTCCTATATACGTACGACAAAAACAATTACTAAGAATTTTGTCTTTTAAACCATCATATTCACCCTCGTGGCCCTTATTTCGTAATCTAAACATACTACCCTTGCGTCATATATATGTTTTCAAGGTATTGAGACTATTTTATATTAAAAGTGGTAATAATTTTGTTACTCACGCAGGTTATAATCTTCGTACTAATCAGAATTTTGTTAAGCATGTTCCAAATTTTAGATTAGATCTGCGAAAAACTTGTTTCGATATTGCAGCACCAATAATTTATAACAATTTGCCGATTGATATCCGATTGTGTAATAAATTTTCTCTTTTTACTAAAACTCTTAAAACATGGCTTTATCAAACCAAAAATATTGACCATCTATTTGTTTTATTAGTTTAATAATTATAAAAAAAAAAAAAAAAAAAAAAAAAAAAGCAGTGATTTTTTGTACAGTAATGGTTTATTATAATGTGTATTAAATTTTATTAATTTTTATTTCTTTTATTGTTAATTGCTAATTAAATATAATTTTTTTTGCAAAGAATCAGTGGACCAGGCACGTGATCTTTAGATCCAATGGTTCCACTTATCTTCTCAGCTACAACTGTATATATTAGGTATAATTTTAAAAAAAATCGTTTTTAATAAAGCTGGTAATGATATTAAAAAAAAAAAAAAAAAAACTAGAATTAATTTCTATATTTAAGTGGGCAAGAGCTCCTACTATAAACTATCATAATTTATACTATCAAGCTTGGCTCTATGATTTTGCTTACGTTTCGACATTTTTTCTAAAAATATAACAGTAAACCACTGCTAATTAATTGAAAACTCAAAAATCACACTTATTTTATTTTCACACAAGAATTTATAAATTAAATTCAAAAGAAAAATATTAAATATTAACTCCACATATGGTAAATGAACGTTTTAAATACAAAGACAAATATTTTTCGGTATTATTTTAAATTTATTAGTTCTGATTAAATATACGGTTATTTTCAAGAGCGAAGTAAAATTATTAAATAAACTATTATTATTTTTAATTTTGTTAAACATATTTTAAATTTTAAAAATATAAAATTTTTTAAATAATCATAGGTAATATAGAAAATTCCGTTAATATTTCGAACTTATAATACGAGACCCATTATAAAGAATCTCACCACTGTAACTAAATTTATTTGTATTGTAGGGATGCCGATTTAAAAGCATGTGAAGTTAGCCCATTTTTTCATCCCAGAAAAAATAGAAATTTTCATCGGACAATACTATTCTATCCCGTCCCAGAATTTGATATAATATACATACAAAACAAGAGTAGAAAAAACCTTACAAATTATTTCTTATACATTTTACTATATCCCATCCCAGTTTTATTTTAATATTCGATTTTTTCACATTTTACTTACATTTCTATACTCAACAGTAATTGTTATATACACATTATATGAAAAATTTAAAGTGTATCACCAAAGAACTTCGAGGGTCGGAAAATTTGAAAAGTGTTTCAAATAGAACACTATCATAGGCAATAAGAAACCATCTTAGAAGTACAAGTCTATGATTCAGAGAAACGGTCGAATGAAAACAGACCATTACCATAATACATGTGGATTTGATGCACTTCTGGAATGTATTTTGAATATTAATTCACCAGACTTTAAAAATAAGGACAAACATTTTTCCAATTTAGTTATAGCTTTAGCAAATTGGAAAACTGAATCAGCAAAAGTGCATAGACATGCAATATTAGCTAAGCTATATGGATTGAACTGGGATTGTACCGGTAATATTACGAAAATATCGGACTATTTTTTAACTGAATTAAATTACTCCAGTATCCAAATTAGTTTTATATGTCAATCATGTAATAAAAGCGGGAGTGACAACTTTAAATATTTGCCAATTGACCTTGAACAACTGGATAGGATCGGTGTACAATTCCTACAAAATTGTATCAAAGAACCAGATACCTTATATTGCTCATGTGGAGAAGAAAAACATATCGAACAAATTCATTCTAGCTCAATAATTTTTGTTTATTCTGAAACTAGTGTGCAAGCTAGCGAGACAATAAGAATATCAAATATACCATTTCAAATAAACGTTTATAAAGAAGATTTAATTTTAACTGGATTTGTCAACCACATAAGAGATTCGTGTCATTATACAGCTTATTGTTATCGTAATGATAGATGGGAGAAATACGACGATTTATTGGACCATGCAACCAATATCAAATTTCCTCACACCCACAATGTAAGTCCTCATTTACTTATGTATCGGAAATATAGCAACATATAACGTGAAAATGGGAATGAACAATTAAAATCGAGAATGAATCAACACTGCAAGCACTTTTTAATTTTGGAACTAATTTTTTTTTGTAAATATTCTGTGTTCAAAAGGTAAAACATTTTATCTTGAGATAAGCTTTTTACCTTAGAATTTGATTAATTATCAAATAAACGTTGGTTTTAACGTGTTTGCTTAAAACTCAATTGGTTTAAAAGCCTCTTAATTATAAGCTGAGCTTCAAATAAATTATGCCAAGATGAAAAAGTTTATCTCAGATAAGATGTTTTCGCTTTTGACCACAAAAACGAGTATATCAACTGTAAATATTTGATTGATTATATGAGAATAATATTTGATTAACAATCACTATAATTGTTTATTTTATAGAACCCAACGAAGTTCTTTGGAGATAATCCATACTTTGAATAATTTCATATAATATTACCATGGGCCCAAAGTCAACTATGGCCAGTTGTAGAAAACTGAACCATGACTTGTACTTCTAAGATGGTTTCTTATTGCCTATGATAGTGTTCTATTTGAAACACTTTTCAAATTTTCCGACCCTCGAAGTTCTTTGGAGATAATCCACTTTGAATTTTTCATATAATGTGTATATAACAATTACTGTTGAATATATAGAAATGTAAATAAAATGTGAAAAAATCGAATGTTAAAATAAAACTGGGATGGGATATAGTAAAATGTATAAGAAATAATTTGTAAGGTTTTTTCTACTCTTGTTTTGTATGTAACTATATTATATCAAATTCTGGGATGGGATAGAATAGTATTGTCCGATGAAAATTTCTATTTTTTCTGGGATGAAAAATGGGCTAACTTCACAAGCTTCGATTTAAAGCAGTTAAATGTAATAACGTTCTATAGAGAATCAATTTAAGAAAATACAGCAAAACTTATTTAAAAATATAGTTTGGTAAATTATTTCTTTATCTCAAAGGGATTGCCGTCAGATTTAAATGTAACGGGATAAAGGAAGCAAAAAAAGCTTGATTTTACTGAGTGGTAAGCTATGTTTATCCCACTTCATAGGTACTGTATGGCTGCATGGACATCAATCTTAAGTTCAAACCACATAATAATTTTAAGACAATTTAAAAGTATAATTTAATATTCAGCAAAAATTAAGATGATTTCAGTTTAGATGGGTGTATGTGCACACTTTTGGAATTTTGGTAAAATTGTCTTAGGCATATATGCAGTTCTTAGAGATTTTCATATAAATTATTCTGATCTATACCAGATTAATTTTATTTTTGTTCGAAATGACTCGATCAAATTTTCTTAACCGGTTGAATTATGTGGAAAGCTCTGTGTTAACAAACAAAATTATAGGATTCACAAGAATTAATGGAAAACGAGATGCTTTCATAGAATAAGAATTTTAGGCTGCTGGAAGAGTATTGAAGGGTGGTACTAAAGGGTTGTAGGTATCCTTTATATGAATTTCGATATCGAAATGTTTTGATATTCTAATAATTTTTAGATTATGGAAGAACCATCTTATCGTCTTATAATTGAATGCTTTGTCAATGATCCTCAAATAGAAAAAGCTGTCAAGGAGGTCATTTATGCCAGTATATTACTGAAAATATTGGTGTAAGAATGGCAGCTTGCCATACAGCAACAAGGTAAGCAACAAGGGTTGGACTGTAGTACATATTGGAATACTTTTTTAAGTCGAACTGGTTTGCAGGTCATATGAATGTTGGCGATCAGTAAAGATGAATACATTTTTCATTTTTAGGCTTCTTAGAAGATTAAGATGATTAGAACTTCAAACTTTTATTCAATAAGTAAAGAAAATACTGGACATTTTTAAACCAACCGAATTTACTTTAACTACGACACACTGAAATTTGTTTATTTTCAGTATGGCTGAAAAAACCGTTCTACGGAATAAAATATCAATTACTCATTTGAGAATTAAAAAGAAAGACCTTCTGGCCTACAAATACAAATACTACACCATTTTTTTAATTTAACATCAAACGTACTCCGCAAACAGTATATATATACCTTGTACATGCCAATGGGAAATTTCATTTTCAAATTACAATCTGCACAAAGACGAATTTTCAATTGTTTACTTTTACTCTTTGGTACATATAACATGTGGTTGGTACATAAGTATACAGCAATTCACATACACCAAATGTAACATTTTGATTTATGAAATTACATAATTTATATACCTTAGACATGGCAGTTTGACATTATATATCAAAATGATAACCTTAGAGAGTATATAGGTCTATACACATATGTACCGTATATTTGAAATTCTAAGGAACTTTTGGAAGGAATAATGAAATAAATACAAAAAAGGTTTTCTTTTGTTTTAACTTAGATGATGCCTATTGTTCTTTTATGTATGTAAGAACACAATATTTGTGCTGTGTACATGATTTCTGTACGAAACGAAAATGAAACCACTTTTGTGTTATATAACCAATAATAATTGATATATGTTGTAAGTATTCGTATGCGAGATCACAATACGTATACATCAAAACATAGTAATCTGTAAGCAAAGTGACTCTGTTGGGTTTGATCGGGTTTGCTATCGACAACTATATTGTTATGTCATCCCCACAACGGATTATGATTATTGAAATCCCTTTTGGGTTTTAAAAGTAGTGAAACGACATTTATTATTAGATTTAATGATTTTGAGTCTCACTTTAGTCGACTAATCCATACAAGTCGATTTAAATTGTATTTCAATCCAAAATTCATAGTTATTTGCACAATTTCATAGGATCACTCTCCAGTCTTAATGACAATAAGTTCCACGGCAATAAGGAAAGCAAGCCCTCCAAGACTAACAAATAACAAAACAAACTGGGAATACTTTCGCCAGCTAGTCGAAGAAAGCGTCAATCTACAGGTGCCGATTTCGAACGATCATATGATAGAAGAAGAGCTGGAAAATCTCATTGAAAGTATACAGAAAGCGGCATGGGAAAGTACTCCCATCCAGCATGGTATAATACAGAAAAGTATAAGCTACCCAGTTGAAGTGAGAGACTTGGTTAACGAAAAAAGACGAGCTCGCAAGACTTGGCAGAGAACTAGAGCTCCTGAAGATAAAACAATCCTAAATAATCTGTGCAACAAACTTAAACTGCTTATAAAAGAGATCAAGAATGAGTCAGTAGCTTGCTTTCTAAGTAACCTGACAGGTAAATCTGACACGGACTATTCGTTGTGGAAGGCCACTAAAAGTCTAAAAAGACCTAAACTGCAAGTGCCATCCATAAAAAAAGCTGATGGAACCTGGGCTCGCAGCGATAAACAAAAAGCTGATCTTTTTGCCGAACACCTAGAAATTACCTTCAAACCACCAACTGGGCAGGTAGAGAATGAATATTTAACACCGGTCAACAAAATAGACGAGGTACCTCTCCTACCAGTCACTGTGAAAGACATCAAAGAAGAAGTAAAAAATCTTAAAGATAAAAAGGCTCCTGGTTACGACCTGATAACAGCAAAAATAATCAAAGCACTACCAGAAAAAGCACTACGGAAGCTACAGCACATAATCAATGCTGTCTTTAGACAAAGTTATGTTCCGAGACAGTGGAAAGCAGCAGAAATAATAATGATTGCTAAGCCTAATAAACCGTTAAATGACAAAACATCATACAGGCCAATCTCTTTATTAACAACCACATCAAAAATTTTCGAAAGATTGTTTCTGAAGAGACTCAAGCCAATTATAGAGACTAGGAAACTTATACCACCACATCAGTTTGGGTTTCGAGAAGGCCACTCAACAATAGAACAGGTAAATAGAATCACTGATACGATTGAAGAGGCGTTGGAAGAGAAGAAGGTATGTTCAGCAGTATTCCTAGACGTAGCCCAAGCATTTGATAAGGTTTGGCACCATGGTCTGGAATTTAAGCTTCAACGAGATCTACCAAAACAACATTTTGAATTGCTAAAGTCATACATAAATGACCGTTATTTTCGAGTAAGACAAGAAGAAGAGTACTCAAAACTAAAGAAAATATTGGCAGGAGTCCCACAAGGTAGTGTGCTTGGCCCTGTGTTATACCTTCTGTATACAAATGATTTACCAAATATAGCAGAAGCCAGAATAGGGACTTTTACTGATGACACTGCAATTATGACTACTGATATTAGTATTTTCGAGTCAACACGGAAACTACAAAATGCTGTTAATACAGTAAACACTTGGACAAAAACTTGGAGAATAATGCTAAACGAATCAAAATCAACACACATCAACTTCACCAACAAGAAAGTAGAATACATCCCGATTAGACTGAATTTTCAACAAATTCCTTACTCAGACAATGCGAAATACATTGGCATGACACTAGACACTAAGCTTAGGTGGAAAGCACATGTTATAAAGAAAAGACAAGAATTGAATTTTAAATTCAGAAAAATGCAGTGGCTTATTGGAAGAAACTCTGAGCTGACAACGCAAAACAAACTACTATTATATAAACAAATCCTTAAACCTATCTGGACATACGGCATTCAACTTTGGGGATGTGCAAAGAAAACTACAGTTAAGATCATACAAACATTTCAAAATAAAGTACTACGTAGCATTGTCAATGCTCCATGGTATATAGAAATGACAACCTCCATCGAGACCTTAACATGGAATACGTCAGTGATGAAATAATTAAGCTTGCAAGGAGTCATGTACTGCGACTGCAGCAACATGACAACGAGGAGCTGCGGAACCTACTGGATCACACCAATGGACCAAAGCGCCTAAAAAGAACAAAGCCTTTAGAATTAGTGGTTCCCTGAACTACTGAAATCAAAGGACTGGACGAAATGGGATGAACCAATTTTTCTCATCCCATAAGAGGCTACACTGCTTAAAAATACAAAACATTTACTAGATAATCACTGAGATTAGTTGTAATATTATACAGAAATATAGATTTCTTAAACAAATAAAAAAAAAAAAAAAAAAAAAAAAAACAATTTCATAGAGATGCACAAACCTAACTGAGTCGAGTAAAAATCGAACAATGATGGGAGTATATACTTAGAAAGAATTTGTCAGGTGGCAATTAAAACTAAGAAAATACTCAAAACTTTATCGAAAATACTTTAAACTTAAACCTATCTAAAAATTGGAACCCTGCAAATCTAAAACTTAACCTAGTTCATTTCGGGGTGGCAGAGGTAGCAAAGAGTACACAACATAACTAATATACGTCCAAGCAACCATTGCTTAGGTTAGTACAAATTTGGGTGACCGCTTGGAACATCACAGAGGTAAAAACTGAAAAAGTGAGTATCTACCCCGGTAGGCCAGTCTACCTTATCCAGCTGCCCTGGAAACTGGCTGAAAATATTGGACCAATCATTCGTTAATCCGAAAACAAAAATGATTAGAGAAACGAATACTAGAAGAAATAATTCAAATCGGCGAACAACACAAAAAATATCGACCATTGGCTATCGTCCCGAACACGAAATGGAATCTGGAACATAAGAACTCTAACAGAAAAACATCAAGTTGAGAAGGAGCACTAGGCATAACAATATAGAAATTCTCGCCCTTAAGGAAATAAGATGGTGGACAATGGAGACATAACAACCAGCGCAGCAAATTATATGATGAATAACTATGGTAGAGCTGACACACATGAACAAGGCGTAGTATACTAACAACGGCTAAAGGAAAGAAATCACTACTAACTAGAGTGGAAACCAATAAATAGCAGAATATATGATAGCACAATTTCATTTAAAACGCCTACGTAAAAACTGCTACAAGTTTACTGGGCTACCAAGAAAACCCTGGATTAAAGATGAAGCGTGGAAGAAAATTGTGGAACGCCGCCAACTTAAAATACAACCAGGCAAATAAAATACGGCGGAAATTCTAAGACAATACAGCTCGTCAAGTAAAGGAAATGGCAAAAAATCATCGTAGGAATTACACAAAAGTCTGTCACGACTGCCTCGTCGGCGGAAGCATATAGAAAAATGCACACATTACACCAATGTGTTAAAAGTTCACGGGAAAATTTACAAATGCACCACCAAAAATGGATTCACATGTACATACAACCTACTTGCGACTAACTATACATACGACCAACAACTAAATACATGGTGAGAGTTATTCGAGGACAACTGCATAGATAGCGAACCAATTGAGGAGCTTCCAGATGGAAACTATCGATAACCCATCCACCAACGGAGTGAGATGTTACAGTCGCCATAATGAAGCTGAAAAATAACAAAGCCGCAAGAACCGACAGCATATAAGATGAATTACTCAATAGAGAAAAATGTACAATAGCAGGAGCATTAACATCACTATTAGTAGAAGTGTAGAATACTGGGAGAATTCCGCAAAAATGGAAAGAGGGCTTAACCATAACGATCCAAAGAAAGGTGACTTAAGAGTATTCAAAAACTGGCGAGACATCTCCCTGCTCAACAGTACAATGAAAGTATTAGCAATGGGCATGATTCGGACATCAACACAGTCCGAATTATCGTGGAACAATCCAATGAATGGAACTCACCACTATATCTACTTTTCATGGTCTTCGAACGCGCATTCGATATCATCAATATAAGGGCAATCTGGAAAGTACTCTGTGAAATAGGCATCCCCAGGAAAATAACCGAACTTATCCGAGAAATGATACTGGAAATAAACTTCAACATAAAGGAAAGCAGAAGTGCCACTCATACCACAATACAGGAGCAGTTACACAAGAATGTCTACTATCCCCACTACTGTTTCTCATAGTACTGGATAATGTCATGCGCAAGCTAGATATCACAAATCAGAATTCAGTGGGATCCAATTAAAAAACTCAATGATCTCGACTGCGCAGATGATATTTACCTGCTAGCACACAAATACACAAGCATGCAGCTAAAGCTATAAAAGTTATCAAAAAAAGCACAAGATGGCAAAGGCCATGAGACTGAACATTTAAGTTCACCGCACTTCGCATCAATCGAGAGACGAAGTCGAAAAATTTGTATATTTTTGGGAAAATATGGGGGGAACTAGAGAATAGCCCCAAATAGAGTTCGATGGTCTAGTCTAGTCAAAACTGTACTCCTTAGAATGGAGATAAATGAAAAAAAATATATTTCTTTAAAAGTCTACTTTGATAAGTAACTGCACGTTCTAAACCATAATTTGACAGTATCATTGCTGATTGCCTCAATCAGTTTATTTATGAGAAATACTGAAACGATTTTTCCTAAGCACAGTGTCCTAGAAGACTAACACTGCAAAATATTTGAAAATATTAATCATGTTGAGGTAAAGATTGTACAGAAGCTTAGTAAACTTTTTAAATAAGTTCGAGTTCGAAACACGTCTAATTAAACTTACGAAACAAAATTGAATAATCCGACATTTGTTAATTTGATAATCTCTAGAGCGAAAGCTGTCCCAGTGTTTAACTCTCCATGACGAATCATAATTAATTACGTCACAAATTTACATTTACAAATTCCGTCAATTACATTTCATTATAATACAGATTACACGAGAAGAAAGAAAAAATTATGATGATTTACATTCCGAACTTTTGAGCTTTATTTCGCTACCGTATTTTGACTATACAAATCTCATCAAACTTTCGTTTATATATTTTCTCGACAAATAAAATTAATTATTATAAGAAAAACAAATTGTTTTTGTTGTAGAAATTTGAATAATTTGAGTTTTATAAAACATTTTCGTAAAAAGTTTGTACTTAAGCTCCCTCTGACGTTCTTGAACGTAAAAAATGTTATCTGTTTAAACTTTTCCTAAAAAAGTTTATCAGTCCCAACCAAAAAATATATATACCAATATTGTATATCGTCTTAAAGCTCTGAATATATATTTTTTGCGGCTTTAAGATAAATTTTTGGTATTAATTGTTATAAATCATTATTTTTGGTTAATTAAATTATATATAATTAAGATATATACTTATTGCTCTATCTCGATAAAGTCGACGTAGTCCTGATTATACATACATGGCGACAATAATAAAATAAGGATATTTGTAATAAAAAGCAATAAAGTTTAACATACACACGTACCCTAATAAATTGTATGGGATTTTTTGCCAATACAATAATTTAAGCTCACACTTTGGAAAGTTTCCCGCACCCCAAAAAATTCTTACTTAATAACTTTGATTTTCTATATGTGATCATTTTCCTCCCTTAGTTTTCCTCCATTTTCGTATATGCCCACTTTTTTGTGGTGCTCTGTGAATGTGTGTGTGTATGTCGATGTAATTAAATTTAAATTAGCTTAACGTGATGTTTTGGTTTTTGATATATCTTTCAAGGATTTAAGGGATATGTTCAGGCGTTTTTATAGTTTTAACTATGTGGGCTGCTGCATAATTAAATTAAGTTAATTGGTTTTTGTTATTTCAGGGTGGAAATGGTAGCCCGATCGATTAAGATATAAAATCGATTAAGATTATACTACAAACGTTTTTGGGACGTGGAAATCGGGGAGGTTTAGTTTCATGATTTTATCTTACTTTTGCCCACATGTCTTTTATATATAATACACGCATAATGTTTAACAAAAAGACGTCAATCGGTTTCTTGTCTAATTAGTATCGTTTGACTATCGTTAGGGCCATTCAGATTTTAGTAACTGTCGCAGTGATGACTAATGATCTGGCGTTTTGGCCATCTAGTTGCTTTTTGTTTACCAACCGACTTCAAATGTTTTTCATAGTACTAGACACTTACTGAATAACAGAAGTTCCAGATACACCTTGACTGTACATATTTTTGTATGTAAGAGTTTATTTTTGGGCGTCAGTGATCGCTTCAACGCGTCGAGCACAAATAAATAGACTCCTAGACTGGCCTAACTCCTTGTAACTGTCCGAGCTCCTGACCCAACGCGCGTTCCCTCAAGTAAAGGTTGATAGCCGCCTTAAACTTGTGCATTTTATATTTCAACGGAAACTGAAAACCGACCAACGAATTCCAGTTCTTAGATGTTCGATAAATAAATTTGCATCTTTAGTTCGAGCTTTAGGCAGCTTCACCGTAAACCTATGCGCATTACCCCTTCCTCGTGTTACCCATCCTGGCGTAACAAGTTGTGGTATTCTCTCCTTCAATATAAAATAGGCAGAGTTTTGCAACATCCCTGCGGTGTTGTAGGCTGTCTAGATCTTTCATAAGTCTGGAGTTTCGTATTATTCGGATGGCACGCCACTGAACTCTATCCAGTAACTGAAGAGCAGTGCCACACTTGACAACAATATTCTATACACGGTCTAATGAAGGTTTTATATATCTGGAGAACCTGATACGATATAAAAAACCATCTGCATCTATTGAGGAACCCGAGTTTACGTGAAGCTGATTTGGCTAATGCGATAATGTGTTCATTCCATTTTAAATTGGTACTAATTTGAACACCAAGCAGGCGAATTGAGTCGCAATCCACGAGAACGTGGCCTTTCACCACAAAAGGGTATTCGTTGCGACTTCTTTTACGCGAAAACGTGCAAAATTGTGTCTTTTCTTGTTTAATTTGACCTGATTTTTAACTCTCCACTCAAATATTGTACTCAAATCAGAATTAATCGAAGTCACAACTTCCAGCCATTTACCGTTTTACTCTCTCGACCTCGAATGAAATAGAAGAGTGCAATGTTGCATCATCGGCAAAACTGTGGATAAGGTTCACAGTGCTATCCAACAAGTCATTAATGTATAACAAAAACAAAGTTGGCGACAAAAGTGATCCATGAGGGACTCCGGCATTTGGGGAGTGTGTCGTTCATGAACTCCCATTTAGCACAACGTTGATCTTTCGGTCTTTGAGAAAGATTTTTATTCACTTGATGGTCATCGAATCTAAGTCGTATGCCACAAGTTTACAAATGAGATTCTCATGCCAAACCTTGTCGAAAGCCTTGGATATATCAAAAGCGGTTGCAAAGACTTCTCCGTGTTGCTCAAGGGCGAGATTCTATTTGTTTGTTACACACGTCAAAAGATCGGTTGTGGAGCAGCTTTCGCGGAAGCCATATTGTTTATCTGAAATTATTTTATTAATCTCAAGATTAATAAAATATTCACCACTTAAACCATATTTAAATATTTCATTCACACTCCTTGCACTTATGTGGGTCTCGAAATTTAATGAAGACATTCTTTCCAATTTCCATGATTCAATCTCACTCGCTCCACTGTTCGAATCATTGTAGTGTCGCCTTTGATTTCCTTAAAGAAAGTTTTTTTCAGAGGGACACTACACCATTCAAAATATTACTTCTTGCCTCTTATTTGACTTTTTCGCATAAATTCACTATCCCATTTCCTCCACAGTACCTGTAACATACGAAGTACATCTCTAGCATCCATAAAATCATATTCATTTACATCCTCAATGAAGCAACCTCTTTTTACAATCATATCGGCTCTTTCATTACCTTTAAAAGAACCTACCTTCTCCCGTCAACTTGATTCCTTCCATAATCCCTATCAATTCAGCATTCATTATACAGATGCTATCATTTACTCTTAACATTTTCTCATTTTTTAGTGCTGGAATGTTAATTACAAGACCCACACGATCATCACTCACACTAGCATCTGTATACACAGTCAAATGAGCAAAATATTTAATTTGCATCTTGTGTAATTCTTTCCTAACTGATAACTCATTCATCAAAGCTTTTGTTGGGCCTCCAAAATTCAAACATACCATCGGATGTGCAGGAGGAACAGCTAGGACCACTTTTTGGATCCTGTCGAATATGTCCATATTTAAACTCGGCAAATCTGTGTCTGTCTGCAATCTGATTATCATTTCATTTACTAACGCGTGAATTTCACAATCATTCGCACAGTTTCACGCACAGTGATCCAGTCTCTCTTATAATTGAGAGGCGTGTCACCCATTTCAGACCACAGAGTTGTGTTGGGGCTGAGTTCATCGCACCCAATATCACTCTAGCACATATATGTTAAACTTTCATTAACGCGTTAAACCCTACTTTAGAACCATCACCATACACACTCATTCCATACGCCATTTTGGAGGACACTAGCGCCTTCCGTAGCATATCAGTTCCGTAACATAACGATAACGAATAGTAAATCGACTGTATTTATACATAAAACTTTCTTGTAAATACAAATCTATTATAGCTTGCTAACATACTCTAATCGACTAAATGGCACCGTGGTTAAAGCTGCGGCAATTGGATCAGGAGATAACAAGTTCGAATCCCGGGTTCAATAGGGACAGGCTGTAAAACTAATTGCTTACAATCTGATTACGTTCGGTGGTGAGAATATGAATACATCTATGACTGTCTGTTCTATAGAGGCCAACCTCTCCTGTATAGGACGTAAATAAGCGAACCGCAAAGGAGTTGTGAGAGCCTTGAACCCCAAAATAGAAAAAGAAAAAATACTTACTCTCAGCTTAATGTCTGACTTCCATCATCAAATCACTTAGTCTTGTCGACCTAAATGAGCAAACCGGCTTCATATGAAGAGTTAAGCAAAGGCTTCATATGAAGTGTTAATCTGCACAGATCTATACTTTAATATCGTACTTGGATACCATTAATAGGTCAAGACTAACCCAAAATTAAGCCAGAAAGCATTCTAAACCATCAAAAAAAATAATAGATACAGACTGGGTTCTAAAACCTAAGATCTAGTTTTAAATATCATCAGAAGTGAGAACACCACTCTTTCATAATGGTTTCGACTTTTCCACCAAAATATATTTTTTCGCAGAGGCTTATCATCACTCGACGAACGAACAATTAATTACGACAAATGCCAAAGGACTGCATCCTAACAAATTTTTTATAGCTTTTTATGGCTTCTTCTTAACCGAACATCTTAAAATTAATTGTTTATGAAGTAAAATACCGTAAAATTGATAAGAACGATAAAGGATGGGTGTAACGTGTAAGATAGCTTTCTACTATAATAAAATTTTGGAACATGGTATCGATACCCTTAATCAAAAAACCGCCAATAAAATTTCTGAACGTAATTGAACAGTATAGATGCGTATAAAAACCCAAAATTTATAGTTAATACAAAATGATTATGTCGTCATATTTAAGTATCCAATATACTCACATTTTATTAAGTTTTGTTTATTACATATGTAATTTACCAATTCTTCTGCTTTTATGTTACCCAACACATATACCTATACATATACGCATATAAGCATAAAATATACTTAAACTTTCATTATCGATAAAGGCAAAAGCTCATATCGATAAATGTATATAAATAGAAATTCTTTATATATATAGCAATCGTCTGGTGTGTGATGTTGAGGGTGGTTAAAGGGTGCTTCGATATTTAATATATGCTCTTTCCAATGCGTGATATCTTCATACAATACACACATCCACACAATCGTTCTATGATAACTAAATACTATGGCATACAATGGCATAAAAATATATTTTGATTCAATACGCTCACTAAACGCTATCCGATTTATATTAATACGATACGTGCAAAAGCTCTATTCGATACTGACTTCGCATATCGTAATAATATACTCGTATTTTTGAAGGTGAATAGAAAATTAAACGTGTATATGTATTCAGGGCACAAGAATTAACCAAATGAATGGAAAATCGTGATTTAACCGTAAACATTTTTCTTCACTTCACAAACCTCATCCCACCTATAGGCTATTGTGTTTTTGTTGGGGAGGAGGATTGAGGTAAAGAATTTTTGCTTTGTATTGTGAATGAAAAATCGATATAGATTGAATATAGCGATATAAGGTCCCGCATATTGTGTGTCGTAATATTTCTGTGTGTTTACATAAAATTATGCTACAACACCACCTTTCTCCGTCGGTTCGAGGTATATAATTTTTTGTATAATTATGTACGTTAATCTTACGTCAATTACCTAAAAAGTATCGATTTCAATTCGAGAGACATACAAATAACAGAATTTTATGTACGGTGGCAAATAGCCATTCCACCGAAAAGTCAGTCCATAGACCAAATAATAAATATAAGTTGAGAGCTGCTAAACCTATCGTCTCGTTAGACTGTAGAACAGGTCTGGAGTATAAAGTATAGAGTACTGATAGTTTTGAATGTTGATAGTTTAGATTGAGTTGCAATTGATCACAGGGTACTTTGAAGCTAATAGGATGCCGTATGTCTGTTTTTTATCTGAACTGGAGTACATAATCTAAACTTTTTACATGGTATCTAACTCACACAACAGTAGTTTGTTTAAACAATCTATACCCAAGATGTCTAACACACTTCTAAATGAACCAATTTGCATGTAATGAAATGATGTACTTATGTAACAAAGCTTTTACAAATAAATGCCAGTTTTAGTTTCAAACCTGTCTCAGAGTGATGAAAGAGGCTTTGTTTATTCTTAAACCATGAGTGGCATGAAGCGTTGTGTCATAGTATATGGAATCTTGAAGTTGATTACCCATTCTTATATTTAATGTTCATCGTTGTAACTAAAAAAGTCTAGTCATCGTCTCTGTTGGCCCAACTTTTTATCCTTCTATTACTCTTGTTAGATTTCTCGCATTGCCGAGGATGCTTAAAATAGATTTGCACTAAAACAATAATTACTTGCTATATTCCAAAATTACTGCAGTAGAAAACCAAAATATTTGAAGTTCAAGGCAAATGTAAAAATATTAGAGAGAAAGAAAACAACTCTACAAACAAACCTGTGGTTGAAATCACGAGGAATCTAGATATATCAGTAATATCAGTATACTTAAGGATTACTAAATATTAGGTATAGTACCAGAACCGCCTAAGTTATATTGGCTCTGCTACTACACGTCTTAATATGAAATTAACGATAACTTATGTTGAATCCAAAGAGGGTATTATAGTGTATAATCAATCCTCCGTAGCACTTACTCTTAGTTCAAAAAAATCTGAAAATAATGCAATCCTTCTCTGAGTAACCTAGATTCAAAAGCTTCAAGTAGCTTTAAAAACATATATAACAGCTAAGAATCTCCTTCTAAACGTGAGATCAAATCATCCAACCGAAAACCAATAAGTTTACTTTGCCACCCATTTCAAATAAAAGCTAAAAAAAATATTCTGATCGTTCGCAATTAGTTAAGGTATAATCAACAAAATCTCTTGCTGAAATATGTCTTCCTTAAAAGTGGAATATCACAAGATAAGATCTAATTTCTTTTGTTTTTGATTAAGACAATCCTCTGAAAGAGTATTCAAATTCCGTTTGATCTCACAGCGACAGTAAGATAAAAAACCATTGACCGACGATATTCAAATATCTTAGTCTCTCATTCATGAAGTATTCTGGATCTGCCATTCATGATCGCTGATCGACTTTATTCAATTGTTCTGTTAATTGTCAACAAAAGGTCCATGAAGCGTGAATGTTACTGTAATTTAATTTACAATTAAAGCTATCTGCAAAGATTTTGTTTTACAAGCAATAGCTGCGCCATACAAAATACGAGGACGGAGTGAGAAATGAAACAAGGAATAATATTTTCGGCAAAAAAAATTATTTTTCAACGAAGTCGTCGTTACGCTCGATCCCTTCCGAATAATATGATGTCCCAAACCTTTCTAAATAGGCGTTTGTTTAATCGATGATCTCTTCATTAGAGCCATTTCTTCATAGTGTATGTGGAAGCAATTTGAAGCGTTCTGTCGTGCATTTCTTGAAACTGTGGCCATAACCTTGTTGGCCGATAAAACCACCTTAGACTTCTTCGGTACTGCTTCGTTAGTAAAAATCCACACGTAAGACTACTCTTGGGTTTTCGGTGCCTAGCGATGGTTTCATGTTTCATCCACAGTCACTCTTTTTTCTTTCGTTTTTTGTCGAGTGTAAGTAAACGCGGCATCCAGCGCGCGGAAAACTGTTTCATATTCAAATGCTCGTTTAATATTGTTACGATTTCACCAAGTGGTCATTCTAATAATTTCTCCGGTTCGATCACTGGTTTATGAATATTAAACTCGCAAAAATTAATTTTACAATAAATTTATTTTCCCAATAAATTCCCAAAATCATAACACTTCGAAATTCAAAATTGAACTGTTTCGTTACTCAAATGTCTACACGTATTTATACGATGCAAATTCTTGTAAAACATTCCATTATTTTGCATCTCTACACTTCGCAATGTTTCGTTGCGTCGTATTTGGTTCGCTCTTCCTATTTCATTATTTATTTTTGTTTTGTTCGTATGTGTAAACATTTGGTTACAGGATAACCCCTACTACTATAATTTATAACTCTTTTTAATTATCACTGGTGACATCTCATACATTTTCATTCTGCAGTTTAGCAATACCGGATCATGGATTTTGTCTTCATTTGGCCGTCCTGAACGTTCGGCATCAGTTGCGCTTGAACGACCACAAAGAAAATCAGTAAACCACTTGTGAATCATTTTAATCGATGGTGAGGGGTCCCCATAATATTTATAAAGCTAATAGTTTTGGTTTGCGTAAAGGTTTTGTCACACAAAATGTATAGATGGTAATGACATCTGGGATGTTTGCGTTCGTGGCGCCCTCTGTTGGACTTTTACCAGACTTATCACTCCACTCTCGCAGTTAGCTTGACATACTACCTTAAGATATTACTTACTGTAATCATCTAATACGGGTAATATCGGTCGCCTCATTTCAAATCACCTTTACCATAATCTTTATAATTTAACATTCAATTTCATTTTCATTTTTCTTATTTTCATTACAGCAAAACAGCAAGTTGTTGCTTATACACAAAAATCACAGGATAAACATGAATCGCGTCACATTCAATTGGTACGTGAATATGGATTTCATCCACGTTCGAAAGTATCGGTTGAGGATGGTGGCATGCTGCCGAAAAAATTTGAACCATTCCCACAGAATATGTACGGCAAACCATTAGAGGAAATTGATAATTTTATTTATGAAGAGGTAAGTGTTGTTTTGTCAAATTTTCCTACTCCAGGTTTTCTGTCGTTTAGGTATACGATACATATATAAATGACGTGTGACATGGTTGTGTTTAGGTGGAACACGGAAAAATTTATTATCGCCTCGATTTCAAATTTTCTTTTTATGTAATGCACGATGCTACGTTTTTTGGAATTTAGATTATGATAATGGTTTTTATGGTAATTCAACTATAAAAATAAATATACATTTTACTATACATACATACGGTGATCTTTCACGTTAGATGGATACGCGGATAATGCTTCGAAACAAATACAAACCGCGCGTATCACATTTTGGATATACTTTTGCGCGAGGCAAGAGCTTACCTATACCTCTACATATACATGCTCGTTTAATGCTTATGTTTCACATTTATTATTTCTTATCAGTTGGTAATACATAATATAAATTCTCATAAAAAATTAAATAAATTATTTATAATCAATTTTATATTAACAACCAGCAAAAATAATAATAATTTATTTTTATATAAAATAAACATTTAATGTATTTATGGCGCAACGAAAACGGAAAAATCAACCGAAATGAAATGGGGAAAAATATGAAAAATTTGCTGTTTTTCTTTAAACATTTTCCTTTAAAATTTATGGATACGATACAACATACTCATACATATATATCATGTTGACGATGAATATTAAAATTTACATGAATTATATATGTAATGTGATTAAAATATATTTTTATATTTAAGCAAATATTTAATTAAATAAATATTTGGTTGTGTATGGTTATTCGAATATGTATATATAACAGTATATGTGTTGGTGTATGCTACATCTAGCTAGAACTGTTGAGTAATTATTTATTTTACCATACTTGAAGTTAAAAGATTATTGAAAGTTTTATGTACTTTGGATATGATTTGGATTAGCATTTAATCATGTGTTGAGTGCTACTTAATCTTAGATTATATGTGTCTCAAGGCTATATATTATATAACTACTTTATGACCGAGCAAAGTCTCATTGTGCTTTAAGATACTTCAAATTTACTGGTCAAGCTTTTTACCAGCCTTTTATTTTAACATATTGGTGCACATTGTAGGTGGTCACACCAACGAATGTTTTTACACACAATCGCTTTTTATCTCGTCCATATGGTAATTTTTTATCATCGGCCAGAATCGAACTCATAACCATTTAGCTACAACCGGCGACATTACTGACTGACCTACTTAATGTTCCACATGTATCACAAGCTGTGTTTGAATACCTTTAAAAACAGACCGCAGAGATGTTAATTGAGCAACCATCCTATGAGGAATTCAGCATGACCATGTAGAGTTTACAGAAAACATCGTTCATGGAGTTGATTGCAGTAATTCAGAGCTCTTGATATTAGGAGGGCGAAATTCGTAAATCTGTGTAAAATGTCAGTAACACAGTCATAATGTTCGACATCCTTCGTAAAAGTGGAACACCTCAAGACAATAGCTAATTCCGACAATTCAACCAACTTTTTTCACATGCAGATGATATCTGTAAAGTTCACATTGTCTGCTGGCAATCGGGCTTTTAATCCTCTACGTCCACTTCTGAAACCAAAATATCTTGCAAATACGAATAATCTAAAATTGTACAGAAACGGCTCCTAACATTCGAAAGTAGAATCATGCGTGTGATATATATCGAGTTCTTTCCAATCACAAGATCAGGAATTTAATTCGAATTTCTGATATCGTGCATAAAATCAAAGGACAGCGAGAATGCTGGCTCGGTCACAGCAATCACATTGATACAGCGATTTTTAAAGGGAGAAGCGCCTTTCGGTAGACGAAGAGGTCGCTATCGACGACAATGGCTCCACGGCGAATAGAGCGTTTTCTTATTGCTGGCAACAGTATGAAGAACTGGCTCATGATCGAAACCGATGGAGTCAGATGGTTGACACGGAACGGGCCTCTAAAAATCGCTCAATACAATCATGCCTGTACAGTAGAAACGGTCCATACAAAAATGGGAATGTCATTTCGGCGATGGGACCATAGACTATGTTCGTTTATAGAACCAAACTGTTGGCATGAAACGGACCAGTAAAATCTATTTACAAATTTATAGCATTCCTAATACAGATATGTTTATCTATTCTTACTAATCGTGCGATCGGATGATGAAAAACTTTAACTTCTCCCTGAACCGCTACAGCTTATTATTCAACAAAATCTTCATGTTACGAGAAACCTCCTCACACGTTACTATACATTTTCACATGGAAGATTGAATATACGCAACTGGATGTTCGCAAGTCAGATCTTTAGTCGTACCTTTTGATTTAGCTACCTGTACCCATTTGAGACTCTAAAATTTTGAACACAGTAAATAATGTTGATACTATGAATACCCCTTAAAGTATGTTATTCGAATAATTGAAATACATTGAATGTGGTCTAAATATTTTGATACTTATACATGAAAAAACCTTTATTTTAGTTTATTTGTAAAACTGGCCTTTTCATAACATTTATGACAAGATTTGTAAGCAAATGTTTTTAGTTATTGGCTGAATTTGTATTTAAACAAAACCATCGTTCGATATTTGTGCGGTAGGCAGTTTATTGTTAGTAATTATTTTATTAATTAAGGTAAGTAGTTATTTTGTGCAACTTTTTAATTATAGAACTACGAACAGTTTTTAAACTCATCGTCTTGAAATTAAAAATATTATAGGCTGAAGGTATAGAAGGCACAACTTTGTGGTGAATATATACAAATGATAAAAGATGGAGGCAATTTCTTACACTCGGTATCATTGTTTCGTATTGATGGATATTGGAAGATGTAAAAATAATCTATGGCTTAGAGGCCGTAAACGGCCCTTACCGCGTCTCAAATGAGACCTTACGAACTAATTTTAACGATTGGTGCACATTGTAGGTGGTCAGCCCAACGAATGTTATTGATGGAAGATATACTATCCTATTCATAAACATATCCACCTATTCTGTTTTTACGCGATAGATACGTTCCGCAAAAACTCGCGTAAAAAAAAAATTCGCGTAAAAAAATCGTGAAAAAATATTACATTTAATGCAAATATGTAATAAAAAAAATATAAAAGTAGGCGAATTAAAAATTGAACTTAATCTTATTTACATTCAATAAATGTATAATCTTTAACGACAAAAATTAAAAAGAGCAAAATATGTAGTCTGTATATTGAGTCAAAACCGTCAATCCATTAAAAAATTGCTTCAAAATATGTAATTATTAATTGCTGTCGCTTTCGGACCAGAGATGCAATCGTCCAGTGGTACTATTCTGGAAGTTTCCTGGGAATATAGAATTGGGGAAAGATTTTATATGTAATTTTTATTCAAATATTTTTTTCCGACCTACTGACGAAAAAAGTTCGATTTAAATATTTATAAATTGGTAATAATTATTCCTTTACCAAAATTGGAAGGGAAAATTATTCAATTTAATACTAGCTTTTAACCTCAGAATGCCAGACAAAAAATTACAAAATCACAAAAAGTACAAAATCATTCCCCAATTCCCTAATCCCGAGGAATTACTAGAATAGTGCCTAAGACACATTTTGGATTCCATCAGTGTGCTCAATTAGAGTCGGTGGCTTCGTGCGTCTAGTTACACATTAAGTGTGTGAAGTTATCACAGGATCTCATCCCAGAAAAAAGTAAAATGTTCATCAGGTAATACTAATTTCATCGCATCATAGAACTTTTCAAAATCATCCCAGAAAAATGTGTAATTATTTGACATCGGGAATTAATTACTCAAGATCGAACAATATTCTACCTTTAATAAAGAAACTGACAAATCATAATCAATGGGATTTTCAATCCCGTTCAAAGTTTGTATGGAAATAAATTTAATATATCCAATAGACATTGTTATTGATCTTTCCCAAAAATTATTAGAGTTATAAACGATCTCATGCGATTTCGAATTGATATCATATTCACTAACTATGAGCAAAACGACAAGTTAAGCCGTATGTTGAGATTTGCGCTATTGGCCAATATGTAAATGGCCCAACAAGTTTTTTTATATAATAAAGATTTATATTGATGGTTCCTAGGAACCACGAGTGTCGTGATCGATCTCATCTGATTTTGAATTGCCATCATATTCACTAACTACCAGCAGAACTACAACATCAATATAAATCTTTATTATATAAAAAAATATTTTGGGCCATATACATATTGGCCAATAGCGTAAATATCAACATAAGGCTGGGAACCATCAATATAAATCTTTTTTACATAGCATGAACAAGTTGGGCAATATACATAGGGGCCTATAGTTCAAATCTCAACATACGGCTGGTCTTGTTGTTTTGCTCATAGTTAGTGGATATCATATCAATTCGATTTCGCATGAGATCGTTTATAACTCTAATAATTTTTGGGAAAGATTAATAACAATTTCTTTTGGATATATTAAATTTGTTTCCACACAAACTTTGAACTGGATTGAAAATCCCATTAATTATGATTTGTCAGTTTTTCTTTATAGAAGGTAGAATATTGTTCGATCTTGATTACTTATTTCCCAATTTCGAACAATTTCTGGGATGATTTTGAAAAATTCTGGGATGGGATGATATTGGTATTACCAGATGAACATTATATTTTGTTCTGGGATGAAATCCTGTGATAACTTCAAACACTTCTAAAAATTCCGACATTAAACGTTGAGTTCCGGATATATACTTATATGCTTCTCGGTAGCTATACCCATCAATAGTTTTAGCTCACGCAAAAACTTTGCAGCTGATTCATCAACGTGATCATACTTTTGAAAATGGTTCCTTAATTGATTTGCTAAGTTTTAAGTTGATCTTAGGTTATGGCGACAACCTCTCCGTTGGTTTCAATATGTTCTTTAGCGTCGGTATCCTCCAGCGCAACATCTAAAATTTCATCCTCGCTATTCAATAGCAATTCTTCGATATCTGCCGATGATAGGTTGTGGAATCCTTCTCCGCCTACTTCATGAGCTAATATAATAATGTTGGAGTACTCAATCGTGTTAGAAAGCACTGGCTCGTAGTTCATATTTAAAAATATGTACGTACATTATACTATATGAAAGTAACCGAAAATTTTGTTGATCGCGCAACAACAAGTGAAATCGCGTAAAACAAGAAAGATTTTTTTTTCGATTTGCGTTAAATCAAATTCGCGTAAAAAAAGTTCGCGCGAAAACAGAATTAGGTGTATTTGTGCAGTATACATTTTTATTGCAACTCCCATATCATTTAGTGGTCTCCACCAGAATGACCCGCGGTGCGATGACTGTACGTTTAAACTTCTCTGAAGGTTTCGAATAAAATGAATGTCTTCCCCAGGACGCATCACGAGAGAAAATTGATTCGTCCGTCCATAAAATATTCCTCCAAAACTCAAACGGCTTATTGGTATGCAAATTTTAATCTTTTTAATTTATTTACTTTTGAGATTCATACGTTTTTTGATTGGTGTATTGTTGGTTGGATTACGAATTTATTTCTTGAAAAGTTTATAAACTTTTGTAAACTGTTTTGCGTCGTTGCTGGATTGATTTTCACAGATCTTACAATTGCCACCTAAATGTGATTGAAGATATTAATATTATTGAAGATATTCCTTGTGTTGTTGGACGGTCTGAAGAAGCCACTTGGAGCGCATTGATAAATGCGTGGAGCACCATGCACATAAATTGTTAATCGACTCTATGCCCAGACGGCTCACAAAAATTCTGAAGCCAAAAGGAGGAAATAGGTCTTATGGATTTGTTGTTAAATGTGTTTTTGTCTATTCTGAATTAAAATATAACTGATTTAATTATTATAAATTAATTTGTGTCTGGTATTTTTGATGTGCACAAATAATTTTGTATAAGATTAAATTAACTGTATTTTTCCCTAAAATTAAAATTAAACATTTTTTTTTATTGAATTTTAAAGTTAAATAATTAAGCTAACTAAATCAAAATTAATAGTTTCAAAAAGATTTTTGTTTAATATAAATTTTAAAGAACTTTGTTTGGCGTTGCAATAAAAATGTATACTGCACAAATATATATAAATAGGATAGTTTTGGAGCTTAGAACTGTGTTTTGCTATGTGCTATAAAAATAACTCTTTATGATTAAAAATAAACATAAATTGTTCCAAATTGCAGAGTATTTGTAGGTTACCACTCTACAGTTTGTTAATGGCATCATTCAGAGTTGAGAAGAAGAGGAGCAGTTGTAACCTTGTAAGCCTTATCAATCTTTGTAAATTGTAATATTATATTAAACTATATAACTAGGTATAACTACACATACATTTACATATGATCATTGTACTTTTCTGTGCAGTGTTTTCTCACCATCCCGAGCTCCTTTTCTTGTTGCTCCAAAATTTTGTTCGTTAATACGATTAAGATCTACTATTCTTGATATATTTTTTGATAAGTGAAGGATTCAGTTTGTGAACAATACATATAATATTTAGCGAACCTATTTTTCAATTTACCGATTGTTCGTTTTGATACCCTTAACATTGCATTAGGGTATGGAGGCACATATGTGAGCGAAGCGTGAGATAAGATTGAGGTTTCCCAATTTGTTTACTGTGGGGACGTTTGCATGTTATGGAACATAGCTTTGCCTTGGTTTGGTTACAGCTGGCCAGTTCTGGGCAAACTAGCGGACTCCGATCTGTATAGACAGTATATTGTTTTTCTGTTAACGACGCTGATTTGTATATGTGGTTAGCACATACCTGATCCCTGTTTCAGCCTTGTTTGATGACGAGCGGGTGGAGTTTGGGCTTGTTGGTTTGGGAATGTGTCTTTTGGAATCGGTTTTATACTCTATTAATCGATTTATACGTTATAAGCTTGTGGTGTTAATGTCTGTCATCATATCACACGTGTTTCATAAAATCAACAAATAATAATTATGCAGCTTTCAAAATACGCAAAAATATATGTTATTATTTAAGGCACATTATAAATGATGTTGGTTTGTGCGGATTGTATCAGAAAAAAACTATTTTCCAAAGATCATTCTTTGGTTCAAATAGTGTTAAGAATCCATGGGCCGACTCATCTTCCATGTCAGTATACTATATAGGCTGACATGGAGCTATGCAATGCGCCGATGGAACTACGAAAAAACTCGGACCTATAGCCGTACATAGAGTGGTATCACAACGGACCAATCGCTGGTCTAAGTGTGCGATAGCAGCCACAACAACCTAACCTAACCTAGAACAACAAAATAATGATGTTTTCATGACTATGAAGTATGAACAATCGAAAATCAGTTTTTCCATTTTAGCCGTTCTTGCTTGATAAAATTTAAACATTCCATAGTAAATAGAAGTGAGTTAGTAATTGAATTCTTTAAACAAAAACTATATTATCACCTTTGAGATTAAACTCGTTTTATTTTATTAACCAAAAACTTAATTTAATCTAATTCTTGTTTAATTGGTACTGATATAAGTTCTGTTTCCATGATTTACGTGTAATGCCTAGGGTAATAAAAAAATGCAGCACCATCTACATTCTAAATTCTGACAGTTATACTCTTGTAGAATATGTTTGTTTGTAAAAGGCCAATGAAAGAGTCAAGATTCCTAACAAGCAGTTAATAAACAAAATTTAATTCCTGTATGTTGCTTTTGGTAATTGCATTACTGAACACCAAAAATTTGTGAATTTTTTATAACGATTTATTTCCTTTTGTCTAAAAGTAAATCAAATTTTAAAATTCATCACCTCTATATGACGATGCGACATCGTATGGTATATGGACAGAATTTTCTTCCTTCACTATGTGTATGGGTCAGCATCTGTGTTCTACTAAAACAGAAATTAAATTAAAAATTTAATAGAGTGGAATGCATGGTTTAAGCAAAATGTCTAGCGTCTGTTCTAAAATATTTGTAATTAATTTGTCGTCAACTTTGAACCAACGACAAGAAAATTGAACTTATCTATGCACATTCATGCTTAAATTGTAATGTAAAGTTAATTTAATAAACTTGTAGGTGTGAAATACATAACTATTTGTTATGATGCGAATAGGTTATAGAACAAAAAATCAAAAAATTCATAAATTTCCCATTGAATGTAGTTTGATGGTTATAATAGATGATGATGCCGTTTTATTGGCAATTATCAAAAACATTATATGCGCCATAAGTCGAAAATTAACTATTATAAAATTAATGGGAAATTAAAATTTTGATTTAAATCATATTCTAAAAATATTGTGCATCAAAACATATCGTACATATATAGACATAAAGTTATTTGTAGTATCCCTATGTGAACGATAAATCCAGTATAGTCAGTATTAGTTTAAAAAAATTTATGATTTGAATTATAAATTAGACATAAAAATCTATTTATGCTCTTTTTATGTACTGTATCCATATTTTATATTCACAGTATATTGTTACACAGACTCGTTTACAGTGTAGCTAGGAATTTTATAAAGTTTTGTATAGATTTTTGGAAAATTAATTTTTGTATTTATGTATATCGAAATCATTAATTATTTATTAGCACCATGATGGTTTTGTTGTATCTCATCGTTAGCTTGTATTTTTAATGAATTCCAAATAATACCAAACATAAAATTAAAAATTTTATTTTTAAATTTTATGTGAAATTTATATCCTTTTTTATATAGGTGGTTGTTTGTTTATCTATATTGTTACAAGTTTTTTTTTGAGTATATCTAGTGGTTAGTAACAATTCGTGGTTTTTTGGGTTGAACATTTTTCCCAAAGAAAAGTACTTGTTGTATGTTGCATGCGGATAGTGCATATCGTATCTTCGCTCAATTGGTTATTTAATAGTTGAGAGACTACATATTATATATTTTATAAACCGATTTTTTTATTTATTAATACTAAGAATTAAATATAAAATATGGGAACATGTATTTAAAATATTCCGAACCCAAATTGAGCATCGCAACATACGTCACTAATCTACGATATACGTTTACTGTCGTCCATTATTTCACCTTAGGGAATTTCATCTAAACTGGGTTGGGAGCTCTTCGGTTTTGTTATATCAGTATATATGATCGAAGAATTCTCAACCTTGTTTTTCCTTACTATTTTACCTAAATTGTTTCACTCGATCTTAAGTATCTAATTCCCTTAAAAAGTGTTTATGTAACTTATATTTCTCTTGTATTCTGCACATACATTTTCAAAAGGGTAAAAGTTTGCCAATTAGGTGGCACAAGGATGTACCTTTTTGTGGTTGTCTTATTTAGGTTGTTAACTATCCCGTGTGTTTCATATGATCCAATTTTAAAGTATAATAATATCATGCTACTCCATCGTAACTCATAAATCCTCCACAAATTTTAATATTTTTATAAATAAATTTCTCTCATGGGCTTGCGGGAGTCGTAATAAGTTCAAAATCTAACAAAGCCAATGCATTTTCTTAATAAATATGTAGTTAATGTAGCACAACTCTATTAAACTCAATTAGCAATTGAACTAGAATTGATCTACATAAAGTATCTAACAAATAAATGAATATATAAATATATAAATATATATATATATATATATATATATATATATGTATATATATATATATATATATATATATATATTATATATATATATATATATATATATATTTATATATATATATGTATGCTATATATATATATATATATCTATATATATATATATATATCTATACTATTATATATATATATATATATATATTATATATATATATATATATATATATATATATATATATATATATATATATCTATATATATATATTTATAATATATATATATGTAAATATATAATATATCATATATATATATATATATATATAGTATATATAATATATTTCTATATATATATATATATATAGTATATATATATATATATCTATATATATATATATTTATATATATATTATATATATATATACATATATATATATATATATATAGTATATATATATATATATATATAAATATAAAATATAATATATAAATATATATAATACTATATATATATATATATATATATATATATATATATATATATATATATATATATATATATATATATGTACGTCTACATTGACTACATTAATTATTTGTACATATTTTGATCGTTTTGATTATATTTTTAGAACAGGCCATGACGCATCTATATAAATTAATTGATCGTAAGATTAAAAAAATAAGTTGTTTGCGTTACATTGTTTTAACAAATCGTGCTATAGTTGTTTAATATATTCAATAAAAATTTCAAACAAATTTTAATATAAATTTATAGATAAAAATCACAAATAGTTTATTTCATATGTATAAATTTAAGTACAAAATAAATGTATTTGGAACCAATATTACTTACACTGCAGCTCACTTGATTAGGAACGACGGTTTTTTTTGGAATATTTCGAAATTGATCCAACTTTTTCAATTTTTTTTTACAGAATTATAAGTTTTGACCAAGCAGTAAATATTAAAGGAAAAACCAATTTATTTTTTCATGATTAATTTTGCTTTCTGGTTTTATTCTAAAACAATGGAAAATTTGAATGTTCACTTGAATAAGAACGATTAACTAATCTTAATAAAAAGTTATTTTACTGACTAAAAATTTACTTGAATTCGATTTATTTTTAAAAATTAATTGAGTTTACATGGTTTTAATAATGTGCACTACTTCCCTTGTTAAAAATAACTTCATACAACCTGTTTGAGATCGAGTCATACCAAGATTTTAAATAATATAAAGAAATTTGGTTCCAGGCTTCATTTATTGCCTTAATAAGGCTTTCTTTATTATCGAATTATCGACCACCTTCGTAAACTTTCCGAGACAGCCAACTCCACACGATTTCCATTATATTGAGATCAGGAGAATACGGAGGCCACGGCAAAAGCTCTACATTTTGCTGCGATATCCATGATTTGATTGTGTTAGCTGTATGGATAGGGGCATTATCTTGCTGATATATCCATGGCAATGGCCCAAAAGTATCATTGAAGTCGGGAAATGCTTCTTCGAGGATGCCCTTGTAAGTTGCTGCGGTCAATTTCCCGGTTGGAAATGACAAATCTCCCGGACCATAGTCCCCCACACCATAACGCCTCCTTCTCGGCTGTGGTGTTTTGCTAAAAACTTTTCCTCTTTTCGAAGATCGTGCAAATAATAATTAATCGAGGTTAAATTTCTTCTCATCAGAAAAAACGACACGTTTCCATTTTTCAGCCCATGTCATATGCTGCCTCGAGAAATCTAACCTTTTCTGTTTCCTCTCCTGATTTAGAGGTGGTTTCTTTTGGAGCTTTTTTCGAATAAGGTGATCTGCCTTTTTAATCACTCGCCGAATAACAGGCTGGCCTCCACACCAACTCTAGTTTTATTTTTTGCACAAGATAGTGCGCAATTGGATGCTGCCCTTAGTATGGCCCACTTGTCGGCTGCAGATGTGGCCTCAACTGTTCGGCCTTTATTGTTTGAGCCATATTCTCTTGGATTTTTTGTAAAATTTGAAAATAACAGTCTTACTTCTCTCTATTTTATCTGCAATTGCTTAAGAGAATAATTTTCTCTGTGTAGTACTTGAATTTGGGCTATTTCTTCCTTACTACGTTTTTTTCCTCCACTCATATTTAAATTTTTTTTATGTTAAATTGGTAACCTTTTGTAAAAAAATAATTTAATTTAAGTTTAAGTTGCCAACACTTCAAATTTATTGATAATATGGTCGTTTCTATTCAAGTGAAACAAACAAAACACACTTTTTAAAAATAAACAAAATAAAATAAAATTCTTCTGGCCTACTAATTTATTTTTATTTAAGAATTATGTAATTTTAAACAAATGCTAATCCTGTAAAAGTCATTCTTGGAAAAGTTGGACCGATTTTAAAATATTTCAAAAAAACGGTCGTTCCTATACGAGTGAACGGCAGTGTATAAGGTAGAAAACTACTTAGTTTAATTGTCAGTTGAACTTTAAATTAACAATATGTTAGAATTTTTACATGGTCTATTATATCAAATATTTAAATTAAATTCGAAGCATATATTATTAAGTAATTGTATTGATCTTAGAACCTTCAAACTATGTAATTGTATTGTAAGCGACCCTAAATAAAATCAAGGTTAATTCAATTAATAAAAAAATCGTCATTTTTAGCAGCGTCTAATTGCTTCACTTTGTTCTAAAGATATATTAATTTTGGCAATTGTCAAAATGCTACACAGACTTTAAATCTGATCAAATAACGGACGTCGACGTTGAATGATATTTTTCTATACATTATATTATACATATATCTCATTCAATAAACTTTCGTACATCTAAAAGGGTTTGATTATTCAAAATGGTTGTATCGATTCTGCACCATGTAGACAAAATTTGAAGTTTACCTTGTTAAATTGGTAAATAAACAACATATAAGGTTAGACGACTAGAAGAAATCATTTGCTTAAGAAATTTCGTTGTCGTCATTTCATTAAGATGAACCATCTTCGAACTATACCACGTATGATTATGTCATCACACGTGTAAAATCAAAAGTCCATCAATTACATAAATAGGCCAAATAGTTTTACATATCGAAAATATTTATGTTTTGTAGACAAGAAAAAGTAAATTCGCTAGTAAATTTTTATTTTGATTTATTAATTTCGAAATAAATTTTACGCAAATTAAATTTTATTGTTCGAAACTAACAAGTTACGAGTATAAACAGTTTATAGTTTTTTGTGTGTTCCTAAACTGGTTTGAATACAAAAACAAAACAAAAATCGTTTCAATTCATACATTTTATACTCGTATGTGTAGTTCTTATAAATCTATCTTAGCATCTTACTTACAAAACCGCACACTCAAAAGTACCAAAACAAAACATAATAAAACGCGAGTATTGTATAGAGCATATAGTATAGAGATCGTGACAGAGAAGAAACGTGAAACTATTGCAGAATAAGATTGAAATTTTGTGAATGTCAATATCATAAGGCCACTTCTGTCAACGGTATATTCGCGGGAAATTTTTTATATTGGTTTTTGTCGGCAAGTGTTTTAAAAGTTTTAAGATGTGATCGACACATAAAAATAAATAATCTCGGAGTGATACTTATATACATTTATTTATAAGTGTTTAAGATGTTTTTGTAGTTTATTTAAAGTTTTAGTGAATTTTGCAAATATAGATATTATACATAAATATAAATGGTTTTGATCACCAAATAGTGTTGTCAGCAATATATTATATGTATAATGTCTACGATTAGTGATGTATCATCGAATACAACATTGTACGACGATCGGTTCGAGGATTTCAACGATTCGTTCGAAGATTTACAAGTATGTTAAAATTTATATTTTAATCGATCAGCTGTTATATTTTATAAAATAAGATTTGTTGACAATATCTATACAATATCAAGAAAATGTGAGGTTGTGTATTCATTTTATTATATTTGTAGAAGATTTTAATTAAATAAAAACTCGAAATTTCAATTAATCCATTGAAAACTTTAATCCACTTATTATATCCGAATTACACATAATTTTGACACGATTACAATGTAATGTCCCTATAAATGTCAAGCAATTAAAGTAATGTGTTTGTTGTAATCATTGGCATCCCTTACAAACTTTCAATGCCTAAAAAGCTCATCCATCTTTCAATTTCGTTTTGGTATTTATTCAACATGTTGAGTTATTTGAATTCACATAAAATCCTATATATCTTTTTGTTGTTTAATGCCTTAAATATATACACAAATAAAAGGATAGATGTCTCCTTTTTACGTACACACAACAAAAAGCACAACAATAACCGTATATAAGCTGGTTTATAAAAAAAAACTTTTCTTGTTCTTGTAATCTTAATACTTTATCATGGAATATATACAATATGTATGTGCTGTAGTATAAAGCACAAGCACACCATACCAAAGCTAGCAATTAAATTATAAAGAAAAGTAGATGGGAAATGTTTCGAATATAAGACCGAGAAAATAACGGAAAAATGTAATAAATAAATTTCGTCTTGTTCTTCACTATATACATATATATCTATATAGCGAATGACAAAATCTATAATCCAGCATATACAGAGGACGAACCGACTAAGAACTAACTCTCTATATACATACAAAATAAATAAATTAAAATGTTATAAGATTATACAGAGTCTTAGCATTTTCTATTATTGACATAATTTGGAAGAATTTTTTGTGTTTGTTATTTTAGTGGTAATGAAGTTAGTTAGTAGAATAACATGACTGTATTTACTGTCCTAGGTTGGTGTCATACTACGACAGAGTAAAATAATTAAGCACAATTTTAATGTACTTCTACACATAATTACATAAAAAACCATGGTTCATCAACATTCCAAAATATTGCTTATTTATCAAAGGTTGTTTCTCATTCATTGATTTATTTATTGAAACCGACTTATTTTCCATTGATCAGAAAGTATTTGACTATAGACTATAATTGAATCATAATTAAAGGCATAACTTTGAATTTTAATGAGAGCTTTAAAAATAAATCCTTTTGCTTCTAGCTGCCGATTTCTGGTAACAATATCACAACCAAATATACCATATGTTTAGGGCGTGATAGAACTGGTGTATACCATATATTCAACTAACCTTCGAAAACTTTGTTTAAGCCAACAAATACGAGCAATTTGATATCACATTTATTGAATAAAAATTCAAGATTAATAATTGTTGTGTCAATTATAAAAGTGTAAATAGTTTGACAAATCTCGAAGCTTAAATTTCTTAAAAAATCTTAACGTTGTAATTTTGTGTTTTAAAACAAAATATGATCCACCAAACGTATATCTTTCTTATTGTAAATTTGACGATAAATGGATTGTACATCTAAATCAACATATACATCCGTTTATTAAGAAGCGTTCAATTCATTTTCTAGGCTAGAACGCTATCGCTCCTAATAATATTATGCTCAAATATAAATCCTAATTTTGTGTTCTCTGGCTAGCAGAAATATAAATCTACTTAATAAAAATTTAAATTTTCTACCTTGCATTACTTTTTGTATTTTTATCTCATATGTAGAACGGAGGTGGTATTTAGCCAACGTCGATATTATTAACTTTAGAATAGTTCAGGAAGCAATTTTTTCCAAATTGCTCCATACATGTCTGCTATCCATTGAAAACACATACACATAGAAAAATTGTAAGACCACATTATCATAAAGCAGAATTTAAACTGATATAGTTCACCATCTTTCGGGTCACAGTATATATGCTTACAGTACGCTTTAACTCATAAAACATAAGCAATATGAGTGGATTAAGACGCCCATGGATGAAGATGCAATCATATAAAATTACATGTAATCCCATATATTAGTTACGTTAATTATGCCTTTAGGCTTTAAAGCCCAATGACTCGCACATATACTAGACTCCTTGGTCCGTGTTTCAAGACGGGTCCCAAAGGTATCCCAAATCATTTCATTGCCGATAAGATCGTTAACTATAACTGCATTTATATAAAATAAACCGCTACGATTTTCGCTGCAAAAATGCTTGTACGATCAGATACATGTGTCATTATACTGGCAGATAATTTTATAGTTCCTTAAGTAAAATTTACAAGTAAATATGAAAGGAGCTCCATATAAAATCATTGACAGAAATCTACATATGTAGTATATTGATAACACATCGCAATGCGATTATAGAAGAAAAGTGCATAATATAATTTATTGATAAAATCAACTTTTATATCAATGAATCTCTTATTTTCAAGTTCGGGTTCATTGGGTTTAACCTCTTAGTGGTTTCACGTACTCTTTAACTCTCTATTCAGAGTTCTTTTCAACTTTCCCTCACGGTACTTGTTCGCTATCGGTCTCGTGGTTATATTTAGTCTTAGATAGAGTTTACCACCAACTTAGTGCTGCACTATCAAGCAACACGACTCTCAAGAGATATCTCCTTAAACAAGATTATAGTCACTACAGGCCTGGCACAATCTGTGGGTAAATGGCCCCATTCAAGATGAACTTGAAGATATAATCAAAATGCCTAAGATGTTAGATCACAATCAAGTATGCTTTGATATTAGCCATGGCGAGCTTTTTAAGCTTTTACATTAATTATGGCTTATTGTGTATGATTTACTTTATGGTAAACTTATGAATTTTAGTGAACTTATTTTAAACGTATGGTCTATGAGACGTTTTTTTCGAGTAAGCTCCGAATCTTGACAAAGTTAATGTTTAGTATCGGTTTCTTGGGTGTATTCAGATTTCTTACTCTCACTGGTTTAAACAATGATTGTTCAACTTCTTTTTCAATTTTAAATTAATACTAGAGATACATGAGGACAAAAGCCTTACATTTAAAAAGCAGAAACGTTCGTTGTGTTTCAGTAACGTCGATCTATTCTTTGGATGAAAAGATATTATTGAATTTATTTATTATTAATGATCCTGCATTTGAAAGATCGTAAAATTGAAGGTGTAAAAAAATTGATAACACTTTATAGTATAGAAATGATTTCTCATTTTAATCGTTTGAAACATATATTACCGTAAGGTGTTAATGATTCTGTCAAACCATATAATAAGGATAAGCGAACACTTTCATATATATCTATAAGCATTTATACAAAGAGTTGATGTTGCATACTATACATAAATTTTATTTGGTCTCAAATGAATTCGAACTAACATAGACATCAAATTATTTGATTTTAAAAATTATAACCAACCACACATTTCAATCATCAATCAATCACTTGACTTTTATTATCAGCGTAAAATAAAATACAATATTGTGTAAAAATCATTTGTATCCGATTCTCATAAATCTTTATATGTACCAATAAACCACACATCTCATTACCGGATCATGTACATATTCAAGCATATACAATATTTTATCAACCCATAAAATCATAAAATTGAAACATGAAATGTCATAGAAATTCAGAATTACGACATTAAAAGCTTCAAACTGTTGTTAACTGAATTGCTTAACGTCTGCTTCACGTTTTCGATTACGCGAAGTACATTTTCAAATTCAGTCAGGTATTTAAGGATTATCGTCTAATTGTTGGTATAATAATCGTCTACAGACAATTACTGAATTCTATATAGAGTATATGGAACATGACCAGGGATTATAGTCTTGTGCCATATTGTGTAACTTCGAAACCAAAATCCAAATCTCGTAAACATTAACTGTTTCAAATAGATAAAATTTTAAAGTGGCAACCATATTGTTGGTGTTGTTGTTTGTATATCGAAAGTACCGACCCAAATTTAATTTTATCGGAAAATAAAATATCGGAACGACCAAAAATTATCTATTCAGCACAAAAATATATATTTTTGTTCGATATGTACACACAGACAGAATATGCTGGTGGCACGGGAAAAAGATCAACAATATGGTAGAAAACTATTATTGTTGTGTACGTACGACTTCCTTTCGTTTGCTTTGTATACACAATAAATATATAAGTAAATTGGAAATCTATAATTTTTTTATTTTATTTAATTTTTATTATTGAATTATTGGATTATATATTTATTTTATTATATATTTGGATTATTCTGGGGATTTTAGATTAGTTTGATTATAGAATGATTTTACAGACTTGGTTTTTAAAGTGTTTTCGGTCACACCCTGACATACCTCTTTGTGTGATGATTTGCTATAACCCTACGATTTGGAGAAATAATGTCAAATATTTTTTGTATGCAAGTCATCTTATTATATCGAGTTTGTTGGCTTTAGTTTTTAATATATTTTAAGATTTATGATTGAGAGAGAAGATTGTTTAGTCGTTGGATTCTGCATTCCAAGAAGAATTCATAAAACCTATTGGCGTTCCACCTCTAAAAGTATTCCTAGTCAGCATATCGGGTTGTTGGACTCGTTATAAACCGTGAATCATTTTTATACCATATACATGATAATTGATAACGATCGTGGACTTGACTGTATGCTGTATGCTATAGCTCTTAGAAATGAATGTTTAACTGCCCACAAGTTTTAAAATCGTGTAGCAAACGTATTATATGTTTGTCCAGCTAATGTGTCAACAAAGAAGTACCAGTCGAATCTAATTTTGAAACGAAGATAAACTTTGAACTAAGGTCGAAACCAATATAAATGCTTTAAATTTCTTAAAGTTTTAATCATTCCAAGAGATGCCCGATAGTGTGGCTGTATTGATTGGGTCATCAATGTCCTGCTAAAGTTGTGTGAGATATGCTTTGTGTATCGATCAATTATAATCTACTTTATGTACGTTATTTGGAAGATATCGATATGTCGTAAAAGGTAAATCAAAATATAAAATACTCGTTTGAAATATATAAAAATCAATTTAATCTCTCATGAATATTTAAAGTATACAATGCCGTAAGAGATAAAACTTAAATGGAAAACAACATCAATAGGTATTATAAAAGAATTTTTTTTTGACGGCTTTTACAGGCCATTTTTGGCCCGTACCGTGTCAACAATATGACTCCATCGGTTTCGATCACGAGCCAGCTCTTCATACTGTTGCAAGCAATCAGAAGATGCCAGATCGCCCTCTACGCCGTGGAGTCATCGTCGCCAACTGCGACCTCTTCGCCTACTGAAAAGCGGCTTACCCTTCAAAAATCGCTGTATCATTCGTTTCGGATCCGCACGCAGAACGTGACCGACCCAGCGTAAGCGCTGTCCTTTGATTTCATGCACGATATCAGGAATTTACATTAAATTCCTGATCTCGTGGTTGAATAGATCTCGGTATGTGCCATCAACGACCCGTTTTGAGCCATATATCACACGCAAGATTCTTCTCTCGAATGTTAAAAGCCATCTTTCGCACTCATCCGTCAAGGTCCAACTCTCACATCCATACATGACAACGGGTCTAATCAACACTCTGTACAGTTTCAGCTTATCCGTATTTGCAAGATATTTTGATTTCAGCAGTTGTCGTAGAAGATATAAAGCCCGATTGCCAGCGGCAAGCCGAACTTTGATATCCTCTCCCACACGGGAAGGTAATGAGAGATCCAAGATACTTGAATCTCATCACTCCTTCAAACGTGTGGCTACCACTATACTCAAATAACTTGCGTCTTGGTCTCTAAAACCAGAGATCATATATTTTGTTTTGGACTCATTGATTTTGAGACCAACGGACGCTGAAAACTGGTGCAGTGCATCAAGTAGCTCTTTCACTCCGTTGCCATTTAATCCAATGACACAGATATCATCTGCATAAGCAAGAAGTTGATTGGATTGTCGGAATAAGTCATTGTCTTGAGGTGTTTCACTTTTACGAAGGATGTATTCCAACATGATATTAAAAAGTATTCTTGTCGAACACCAGTAGTGATTGCAAAAGTTCTCGATAGCCTGTTCTCAACCTTAACACAGCATTGTGATTGAGTTACTGTCATACTACACAGATGTACGTATTTTTTAGGTATTTCTAAATATTCAAGCGCGCACCATAATCTCTCTCGATTGATCGAGTCATTCGATAAAAGAATATACATATTATAATTAAATTTGATAAGTTACGCACGGATTGTTGTGCCACATATGTTGTTATCAAATATTATTATAAAATATCATGGTTGGCATTAGTCGAGAAATTTTGAAAATATTTTACTCAAACTGAAGAACAACGCAATCTTATTCAACATGAAAATGACAATTTTCACGAATACATGAATTCATTGTGTGTTCATTAGTAATAAAGATCAAGCATTTTAATTATTTCTTAACCAGATACAAAGAATTAATTGACCATGAATAAGAATTGTGAACGTATATACAAATAATTATGACGACAATAATTAATTTTGATATATAATTTGTTAAATTCTCGATTAAGTTACTAAACTCGGTTAATTATCAGCTTCACAATTATTAATTAAATGTTCCGGAATTATACAGATGACATGTGTAGCATACATGAATAATTAAAAGGCCGCACAACCATGAAATTAATTAATATCTTTGACAAATAAATTAATCAAACCGAAAAAGGAAAGTATAATGTCAAAAAATTACTTTACCGTTAAAGTTGCTAGCATATATGTATAAGATGTTTTGCTGGTTGTAAATATAGTTAAAGCTCGAAATATAAATTTAAACGTATTTAAAACCTTTTGGAGTAGCCAACATATAAGAGGTTCTATGAGATACCCAACATGTATATATCAATATCACTAGATGTTTCATATAAAAAATCATATTTTGACTGCAGTTGAATTATTATACAGAAACTTTTAGAAATCAGGTGAACTACATTGCGAACAAATGAAAATGATTGGTTACCTTAAGATGTCAAATTATAACAGCAAATCTTGTTGGTTCACATCTCGGATATTTATATATAATATTAGCTTAGATCAACAAAAACATCAATCCTATATACGATTCAATTATCAAATAACGAGACCAACTTTAGATTACCACACCTCAAAACAGATGATTTCCAAACCTCATACAGTGTAAAATGTATTGATTCGAAATTTCTTCCATTTACATGTATAATTTGAATATTTTTCAAAAAAAAATTAAGTTAACTTTTGGTTGCTTTATTTATATTTTAATAATTTTTATAATCACTTGGTTAATGAATAAATAATTTCAGTTAAATGTTGACTTGCTCTGAAACTATAAAAGATATTCTTCTCTCCAGTTAAAACAATTTCACGACTGACGCGTCTCTCGTAACACGTCTCGGGTGGTGTGTTTTTGTTGCCACGATAAATCGATATTTTCAAGAAATATTTAAGATTTGGTTTTAATACAAACGATTCGCCCAAATTCACTAAAATTTGTCCGTCATTTGAATAGTTTGTAAATATATAATTTAAACATAAACTATTCCGTTTCTTGGTATTTTTTATTTTTTCTGCTGTAATTTCAATAAAAACTAATAAATCACTTTGGCAAATTTTATTAATCGGTCCACCAAACCGCAATCCATTTAAAACTACACTGGTTATTACACAAAACTGGGTGGTAAGGTTGTCACACTGGACTCCTCTATGAGTATATATTTCGAGTTTTTTCCACCGCTTTTCCCGTCGAACGTGATACTCTACCCAAATATTATCAATAATATCACAACCAAATATGATTCGCTTGAAGATCGTTAACATATCATCATCCGTAAATAAATCACAATAGTTTTTAACACACAAACGAAATTGATCTATTTCCATAGTCGAAAATCTGATTAATTTGATGAATTTACCAAACTGTAAACGACGTTCGGTAAGCGGTATTTGATTTGTTTTGCACCTCTTGTCTATCCATTTCATCAATAATTCAAACAACTCGTACTCTTGAATGTTGTTTAGATAATCAAACTTTAGCACATCTTCTAATACACTTGGATGAAGGTTGACAAAATTTTGGTATAATTCTTTCGTGTGGATTGATATCGCTTCACGTGCAAAATGATAAACCCAATCATATTTCTCTAACACACTATACTCAAATAGTTTGAAATATCCACTTGGATCATTAATCAACATGGTTTCGAATCTATACACTTTGTATTTTCTTGCCAATTTAAACAAATCGACATAGGTATCCTTACAGACATCGAACTGATCGGTGTAGATGAAACGTATAAATTGATAAAACACATTATATGTGGTATCCTCAATCCTTATCACACTTTTTTTACCAATAGCTGCTCGCAATTCGTTCCAGAACACAACACTTCGTTTGACTAACTCTGAAGAATGAGCCAATAATACTTTCCCCTCGATATGAAACTCCACATCGGACATAAATTCATTATTGAATGCTTGTTCAGTTATTTCATCCATAGCAAAATTGGGCATTTCATTTAACTCAATTTTTCCGAATAAATCTGTTGTGGGCATTTTAGTTTTGACAAATTTAATTATTTACACACTTTTTAGCACGAATTTAGCACCTGACGCCAAGAGAATGACTAACAGAATGTGAATTACAATCTGCAGAAAAATTGGTCAATATTAAATGTACGAAAACTTCCGCTACACAATACTGACGATGTACCGGTCTGAATATTAATGGATTCAAATCAAAAACTGTTAAATTGATGACATATCGATTTTGAAAGACAATTGGCAGATCAAAATATTTTCTAAATGAACGTAAATTTCAATTTGGTTGTAACTGGTCCAGATTGTTATTTTGACGATTATTATACAGATCCGTAGTTAATATGGAAATCCAAAAGGCGTACTTCAACCAAAAAATATTTAATATTAATAATTAGTCTGTACACAAATGATAAAACCTTGCATGATGTTATGAGGCATTGAGCAAAATAACATTAATACATGACTGTGTACCGAAATTTCATCATCGGTGAATTGAACTATCACCGAAGTAGAGTAAATGATTCAATTTAATTCTTGAAAGATTTATTATGAGCTGTTTAAATTGAAACAGGTCTTGATCCGTCGAATGTTATACGCTGGTTCATATAACTTGATATATTAAGCCAAATTTCGTCAGTTAAATTATTGAAATTCACTGTGAATCGTATAAATCACGATTATCCCAAATAAAATAAACTGGTTATTGCAATGCTATACATGTCATATATCAGATAGGTTTATTTATTAGATAGTCTATAATAGGCCGATATAGCAAATAAAAATGAAAACGAGCAGTTCCTGCATGAGGTTCTTCTACCTTTTGCACCCGTAACAATATTTGTCTGACGTCATACAATTGACTTGACGTTTAAAAAAGAATGTTCTCCCGCATTTGATTCATATTTTTATTAATCTAGCTTTTTCCTCTAAACTATATGTTATTCCACAATTTCTGCACTACATCAAGAGGTTGAAGATGTGTTCATCCACATCACAGATCAAAATGGAATGATGAAAAATTTCTTTTGTATCCAGACTTAATGAGGATTCGAACATAATACCGTCCACTTCAATTGCAACCGAACAATGTGCCATATAGTCGGTAACAATATTTTGAATTAAGAAAATCGTTCTGTAAAAGGCATAAAACTGGACATGCTTAGAAAATAAACTGAATAATAAATACATTCTTAAACTTTTTAATTTTTAAAATTACAAATTTATCGCTTAATCAAGTAATTTATAAATAATTTCACTTAAATTTCGATTTATTTCCAAGATTTGAAATACATCCGGTGGCCCAGTTAAACGAATGTCGCGATCAGGTCGACGCTCGCAACACCACTCGGTTGGTACATTTTTATTACTTCGACGAATTGATATTTTCAACGAATATTCGATATTCGGTTTTAATACAATCGATTCGCCCACATTCACCAATATTTGCCCGTCCGAATTAAAATTCGGAAAAACGTAATTTAAACATATCATATCTCGTTTCTTGGTATTTGATTCGACTGCAATAATTTTAATTTGAATAAATAAATTGACCACGAACGTGTGAACTATTGGTCCACCAAACCGTAATCCGTTTAAAATTGCACTGTTTGTGACAGAAAACGTCGTGTTAAGATTGTTACACTGGACTCCTCTTTTAGTATATAATTCGAGTCTTTCCATCCGTGGTTTCGATGTAAACATCGAATCCGATGATTCCCAACCAAACGACATTTGCTTGAAGATTGTTAACATATCATCATCCGTAAATATATCACTATAGTTTTCAACACACAAACGAAATTGATCTACCGTCATAGCTGAAAATCTGATTGATTTGATGAATTTATCAAACTGTAAACGACGTTCGGTAAGCGGTATTTGATTTGTTTCACACCTCTTGTTTATCCATTTCATCAATAATTCAAACAACTCGTACTCTTGAATATTGTTTAGATAATCAAACTTCAGCACATCTTCTAATACGCTTGGATGAAGGTCGACAAAATTTTCGTATAATTCTTTCGAGTGGTTTAACAACGCTTCACGTGCAAAATCGTACACCAAATCGTATTTCTCCAACACGCTATAGTCAAATAGTTTGAAATGGCCACATGGATCATTAATCAATATGGTTTCTAATCTGTGCACTTTGTACTTTCTTGCCAATTTAAACAAATCGATATATGTATCCTTGCTGACATCGAACTGGTCGATGTAGATGAAACGTATAAATTGATAAAATACATCATATGTGGAATCCTCAATTGTAATCACACTTTTTTTATCCATAGATGTTCGTAGTTCATTAAAGAATACAACACTCCGTTTGACTAATTCCCAAGAATGAGCCAATAATACTTTCCCCTCGATATGAAACTCTACATTAGACATAAACTCGTTGTCTAGTAGGTTTTCGTTAATTTTAGCCATAGCTAAATTGGGCATTTCATTTAACTCAATTTTTTCAATTAAATCTTGTGCAACCATTTTAATTTTTTTTTAATTTAATTATCTATTTAAACACTTATATTAAAGCAAGACGAACCGAGCAGACAACCTGTCGCTAAGAGAATGACTTACAGAATGTGAATTACAATCTGCGATGTAAAATATTCGGAATTGCTTGTACATGTGGTCTAGCGGACAACACAGTAAACACAATTTCCGCTACACAGTATTGACCCCGTACCGGTCTTAATGTTAAAATGGTGATGTCATAACAGATTTTGGTGAATAACTATTCTAAGATGCGTCTTTCGAGCTTAAATATTAAAACAAAATATTTAGTTTAATCGTGTTTTATTTAAATTGATAATCACAGTTATTAATAATTAATTAAGTTATTTATAAATAATTTCATATAAATTTCGACTAGTTTTTAAATTTTGAAAGACATTCGGTGGACCAGTTAAGATTATACTATTCGCCTCACATCGCTCATAATACCATTCAATCTTATTTGTACTTTGGTGACCACTACTACTACTACGTTCGATTGTATATTCTGTATTCGGTTTGAAAGCGATCGATTCTCCTAAATAAACTAACAACCCATCTTCGATAGTTCCTGGAAATTTGAAATTGAAGCCCATAGTACTTGTTTCGTTCGTGGTTAGATCTCGACCATTGATTGTAATCTTCATTGTAATGTTGTCCATTAATTGGTTGTAATTTAAATAAATGCCAACTGGTGCTCCAAAACGTAATCCGGTTATTGTAATAGGAGTGGATACATTAAACTTAGTTGTTAAATTTTTAGTTTTTGCTTGCTTATACAAAATTATTGGAGGTAGTCGAGGCTCTAAACTCCAGGTTGAATTTGATAAATCGCAAATACTATATAAAATATACTTGAAAATTTGTAACATTTCATCAATGGTAAATAAATCCTCATTATTTTTAACACATAAACCAAATTCACTAAACTTCATTATTGGAAATCTTATTAATCGGATTAATTTACCAAAATGTTTTCGACGTTCTGGTAGCGGTATTTGATTTGTTTCACACGATTTATTCATCCAATCCACCAATAATTCAAATAGCTCATATTCTCCAACATTAAACAAGTTATATGATTTTAGGATTTCTTCGATTACAAGTGGTGGAAATGAAGCTAAATCCCCTTGATTGTTCTTTGCATCGTTTAATAATCGTTCACGTGCCATGTGATGCGGAAAGTTATACTTATCTAACACAATGTACTCAAATAATTTGAAATGCCCATGCGAATCATTTATCAGCAAATTTTCCAGTCTATACACTTTGTATTTTCTTGCCAATTTAAATAAATCAATAAAGGTGTCCTCACTGACATCGTACATATCAGTATAAATGAAGCGTATAAATTGATAAAACACATCATATCTAGTATCTTCAATTGTTATCACACTTGTTTTACCCATGAAGGCTCGTAACTCGTTACGGAACACAACACTTCGCTTCATCAGCTCCCAAGTGTGGGCAAAAACCACTTTCCCGTCAATATTAAATTCCACATCGGACATAAATTCACAATTGAACAGTTGTTCAGTTATTTCGGCCATTAGTAAATCAGGTGTTTCATTTAAATCAAAATTTCTACTTAAATTAGGCGCAGCCATATTAAATTATTATACAAGTTTGTTCACTTTCTAAATTTATTATAAATAAGATGTTGGCTGGCTGAACTAAAAATTTAATTGTTAGAATAATTACTGTCATACCAAATCAATTTTAACGAATTCCCCATACAGTTATTGATGGTGTTTACACGACGTTTTATTGATTCATAATTCTTTTCTCTTTCCATTCTGCATTATTTCCTCCAACTCGATTCTACTCTCCAACTCCTTCAATTAGGATTTTGTGAAATCGAGAGAGAAAACGCAGTGAATATGATGTGATCTATTGGAAAAACAGACAGCATGAAATTACCGAAATGTTGAAAACTACATTACAATAGTCACTTAATCATTAATGGTAGACATTTGGAAATCACCCAACATTTGAATTTATCTGTAAACAAGATTATCTGGTAAACAAGATTATCTGGACTCTATCGGTTTCGATCACGAGCCAGCACTTCATATTGTTGCAAGCAACCAACCAGAAGATGCCCGATTGCTCTCTACGCTGTGGAGGTCGACAGCGACCTACCGAAAGGCAGTTCTCCCTTCAAAGATCGCTGTATCATTCGGTTTGGATCCACACGCAGAACATGACCGAGCCAGCGTACTCGCTGTTCTTTGATTTCATGCACGATATCAGGAATTTACATTAAATTCCTGATCTCGTGGTTGAATAGAACTGAATGTTTGAATGTGCCATCAACGTCCCGTTTTGGGCCATATATCACACGCATGATTCTTCTCTCGAATGTTAGAAGCCATCTTTCGTACTCATAAGTCAAGGTCCAACTCTTACATCCATACATGACAACGGGTCTGATCAACACTCTGTACAGTTTCAGCTTATCCGCATTTGCAAGATATTTGAATTTCAGCAGTGGACGTAGAGGATACAAAGCCCGATTGCCAGCGGCAAGGCGGACCTTGATATCCTCGCCCACACTATTATCGTGAGTGATGAGATCCATGATATTTGAATCTCATCACTCCTTCAAACGTGTGGTTACCACTACTGAAATCACTTGCGTCATGATCTCTAAAACCAGAGATTAGATATTTGGTTTTGGACTCGTTGATTTTAAGATCAACGGAAGCTGAACACTGTTCCAGTGGATCAAGTATCTCTTTCACTCCGTTGCCATTTAATTCAATCACACAGATATTATCTGCATAAGTAAGAAGTTGATTGAATTGTCGGAATAAAATATTGTCCTGAGGTGTTTCACTTTTACGAAGGAAGTATTCCAACATGAGATTAAAAAGTATCGGAGACAGCGCATCTCTTTGTCGAACACCAGAAGTGATTGCAAAAGTTCTCGATAGCATGTTCTCAACTTTGACACAGCATTGTGACTGCGTTACTGTCATTTTACACAGATGAACATATTTTTCCGGTATTCCTAAATATTCAAGCGCATACCATAGCGTCTCTCGATTGATCGAGTCATAGGCTTGCTTGAAATCTAGAAATACCTGGTGTACATCGCGAGATGTTTCATTGTACTTGGTAAGAATCATCCGTAGCGAAACAACTTGATCAGTGACTAACCGATTTGGACGGAATCCTCCTTGGTAGTCACCGACAATTTCCTCCGCCATAGAGGAGTAATTCTTCCCAAGATTATGTAAGACACAAATTTATATGTTGTGCAAAAGGAGAGCTTTACCGCGATAATTCTCGCACTTCAAGCGATCACCCTTTTTTTTTAACATTGGGCATAACCCATATTAGTCGAACAAGGTCGAAAAGACTTTTCCACAAAATTAGCCCTTCAAATATCAAGAGCTCTGAATTAATGCAATCAACTCCTGGTGAACAATTTTTCTTTAGTCTCTGCGGTCTGTATTTGAGGGTATTCAAACACAGCTTGTGATACATGTGGAACATTAAGTACGGCAAAAAAATGTTTACGCCATGTATCGAGTACCACATAACGTTCACACAGAGGTTTCCATCCTGGTTCTGAATGGCGGTTGCTCGAGGTCTTAAGGTATGGTGCAATTCAGTGATTCCTTTAAAGAAACCACGCGAATTGTGCTCATTGCTGAGTTTTTGTACTCTTAAGACCTTCTTCTGTCTACAAATGCGTTTAGCTGTCCTCCTAGCAAGAACTGCCTTGTTTTTTCTTGCAATTGTGGACCGATTCTGCGCTTTATTGTGGGCTATATTGCGTTGCTTAACAGCAACACTCCTCATCAAACCAATCATTTTTGGGGTTAGTTTTCACTATACCGAGAGTGTGCTGGGCAGCATCGACAACCTCGGTTATCTCAATACTTCCCAGACACTGTTCACATCATCAGATTGATAGTTGGATAGAATAATCCTATTGCTTACAAGATCTTGATAATTTCGTTGCGTTTCTTCATTTATCAGACTTTTACAGGAGAATCGCGTTGTATATTCTCGAGTCCTCCTTGACTTGTACGAAAATTTCCATCGTAGCTTTGCAGTGACTAGATAATGGTCACTGCCTACAAATTTTGTTGTCGATCGATAAGATCTCACGTCTTGTACAACTCTAGCCCAGCCTTTACAAATCAACACTTGGTCAATTTAGCTTCGGGGTGTGTTACGTGGATGTGTCCATGTTTCTAAGTGGATTTTTTTTATGAGGAAAGAATGAACTAGCCACTTTGAGATCACGAGCGATCGCCAAGCACATCATTCTTTTCTCATTTTCGGTCGCAGTCGTGTCGGGAGTACGGACCTATATTATTGCATAGGTCGTTCTGATTTCTGCCAGCTCTAGCATTAAAGTCACCAATCACCAATCTGATATCGTGCTCAGGTATAGAGCCTATCAGATTATCCCGATTATTGTAAAATAAGTCTTTATATTGGGGTTGACATCAGTGGGCGCATGTACACAGACAATTGACAGGTTGGCTAATTTCATGTGCAAGCGAAGCTTACACATTCGATTATCGACTGCCTGAAAGTCCAGAACAGCCTTTTTTACCTGTGACTCAATGAGAAATCCAACTCCAAGATTGCCGAGGTCATCTCCTCTGTGTAGCAACCTAAAGCCCTGGGACACATGGTCTCCACTTTTAGGCCATCGAGTTTCTTTGAGCGCTACGAGTGCCAGCCGATACTCCTTCATACATGTGATAAGGTCGTCAAACGCGCCAGGTTTTCGAAATGACTGCACGTTCCACTTGCCTTTTCTCATTCTCTTTCCGAGTTCTTAAGCGGGGATCATTATTTTTTGGTGTTATCCGATTTTTTTATTTTAGTTGACATTTTTAACAATTTTGATTTTTTTACGGATGCGGGTCGTCAGCCCAGCGATCCAACCAGATTTAATCGCCTCCTACGACAAGACTCTGTGGTATGGTATTCTATGGGTCTCTTGTTTCGTTTGTAAAATTTACGAAACATGAATGCTCCCACCCACAGGGCTATCACTTTGATTACGTGAAAAACTTCAGGTTGAGTGCTTTGAAAATTGTTTAATTTTTATGCTCTCGATTGTAAAAAAATTATATGATATAAGTTTAGAGAAATGTGTTACCGAGGAAACATATCAAATTTGGATGTTAGGATGGTGTTCACATTCATCTATTATAACGGGTGATTTTTTTGTGGTTAGGATTTTCATGCATTAGTATTTGACAGATCACGCGGGATTTCAGACAAGGTGTCAAAGAGAAAGATGCTCAGTATGCTTTGACATTTCATAACTGAAGCCGAACGATCTGCCACAACGTCGAATTTTCAGTGAATGGGCCCTAGAAAAGTTGGCAGATAATCCGCTTTTTTATCGACAAATTTTGTTCAGCGATGAGGCTCATTTCTGGTTGAATGGCTACGTAAATAAGCAAAATTGCCGCATTTGGAGTGAAGAGCAACCAGAAGCCGTTCAAGAACTGCCCATGCATCCCGAAAAATGCACTGTTTGGTGTGGTTTGTACGCTGGTGGAATCATTGCTGTTGGACGCAACGTTACGGTGAATGGCGATCGCTATCGTTCGATGCTAACAAACTTTTTGTTGCCAAAAATGGAAGAACTGAACTTAGTTGACATGTGGTTTCAACAAGATGGCGCTACATGCCACACAGCTCGCGATTCTATGGCCATTTTGAGGGAAAACTTCGGAGAACAATTCATCTCAAGAAATGGCACGGTAAGTTGGCCACCAAGATCATGCGATTTGACGCCTTTAGACTATTTTTTGTGGGGCTACGTCAAGTCTAAAGTCTACAGAAATAAGCCAGCAACTATTCCAGTTTTGGAAGACAACATTTCCGAAGAAATTCGGGCTATTCCGGCCGAAATGCTCGAAAAAGTTGCCCAAAATTGGACTTTCCGAATGGACCACCTAAGACGCAGCCGCGGTCAACATTTAAATGAAATTATCTTCAAAAAGTAAATGTCATGGACCAATCTAACGTTTCAAATAAAGAACCGATGAGATTTTGCAAATTTTATGCGTTTTTTTTTTAAAAAAAGTTCTCAAGCTCTTAAAAAATCACCCGTTAGTTATATTCTGGACTTTCTTTCAATTTGTCTGAAACTATTTTTCATTATGATGAATGTGATACTCAAACGAAACCACTGAAATCGTTTTGCATCTCAATATAATCTTACTTAACCTTGTCTGCCAAAATTACTTTCAGACAAATGAAAATTAAATTATTTACTTCTTCGTTGTTTTGTACCTATGCATTTATAGTAATGTAAATCAAATAACTTTAACGTGTAATTGTTATGTAAAAATGTGAAAGTAAGCTGTGTGTTATATCAGATTATTCTCATTTTTGCAGACGTGACGTTGTACAGATCTCATTTTTGCAGACGTGATGTTGAATATAAAGTTAAATCTGCAGCATTCATTTCATTTGGGAAAATATTCCCATAGTTTTGCTTTGCTTTTAAATTTAGTAAAACATAACATTATGATTCATTAACGGTCTCGGAATACCAACTAACACTTAATACGTAACAAACCATTGGTGCCCATGGGTGCTCGTTATAGGTGGTCAATTCAGCCCAACGGAAGAACAGGACTTACTATACAATCGGTTTTATATCATCTTACCACGTTAACTGTTGAGAAACTCTATTAACCACTTTACTAGAACCGGTGACAAAAACGAATTAAATCAATTTTACATTTGGTAATCGATAAACTGGGTAAATCATTTAACTCTCTTGTGACAATTTAACTTTTTTGCGACAGTTTAAAATATTTTAACTACGATATTATGACCAAAAAGTAATGGATCGAAGTTTAGTTTTTTCCTCATACACATAGCATCATCCAAGCGGAATAAGCTCATCATAAAACATAAAAGTGGTTCAAAAAACAAACAATTCAATAACAATAAAATCAATCTCATCTCTTAATTATGAATCTGTTGTTAAAACTGATAAATTATAACCATGAGACAAACTAAATTTTCATCAAAATTAGACCAAGAAGTACAGAGCTTTTAAGCTAGATTTTAATATGTTCCATTTTGAGTTCAAATAAGCTACCCGAATCATATCGTTATAAAAATTGCTGATCTAGCAAAAATAATTTTGTAATTTGAAAATCCTTTTCCCCATTTTCAGAACGTTTTGCTTCGTATATGTGTTACTGTTGTTCGAAGAAGAAAAAACGAAGCAGGAAAATTAAAAATTCATAAGTTTAAACACACACATATATAGTGTATAAAACAAAAACAAAATAAACTGATGTGTATGGATGATCCGGTTCGGTATATACGAGTATTACATACGTGCATATGTATAAACAAAACTCTACTCGTAGGATTTTTATTAATTATTCAAAATTAATTTTTTATTTATTTTAAATTTATATTGTATTTGGTTTTGTTTTTAATATAGAGTATGTCAAGAAAAGGGTTTTTTCGTTTATTTTGTGTGCCCGGGAGATCCAATGATTATTGGATGGAAAGTTCATAAATATACAAACATTACTACCTATACACATAAAAAGCACAACTGAACCGCAATTGAAAATAGGCACGTGCGATGTATACATAAAGATTGTTTACATATAAAATATTGCTGTTGCCTGAGTTTGTGTACCATTTAGATAAATACAAATAAATCTTATTACAGACGAATACTAATGACACATAATCAAAAAACTCCAAGGTTCATTACGTATCATTCTCACGAACAGTAGACAGATTCTTATAATGCTATATTTAGAAAATAAATCGATCCAATTAATATTAAGAATTTTTTCTTATCTTTACTCCTCACAGATGTAAAAGGTACATATACTTATCCTATTTGGTTTGAAAATTATATTTTTTTTTATTAATATTTGGCAAACATTGTGCAACCCACGAATAAAAAGGTTGAACATAAAAAACATTAATTCAATCATTCTAAATCATATTAATACAACCGGTACACCCAATTGTTTCGTCTTGTCTTAAATTTATTTAATCTTAAATTATAGGCGTCCACATTTCATTTCTATAAATGTAGTACAAAATAGCGAACTGATTTATGCGAAAAAAATTTCAATTCCAATCCGGTAAATAGGATTATCATTATTTTTCAAAATATAGAACTACTTTGATATGATAAAAGTGGTGAGGGACTCCAAGGATTTAATATTATGACCGTTCACTAAATCGAGATGCCACAAATGTTAGTTTAACAGTAGAATAGAGTTCGACACTTTTCATGGTATTTGAAAGATTATAGCAACTCTATCGTTGCTATATTTACAGTCCTTAACAAAATTATTTGTGCATCGCAAAAATTTAACAATTCACTCGAGAAAATTTAAACTGTTGACCTAAAAATTAACTTTAACAAAAAATTGATGGATTTGTTATTTGAAATGGCATTTATTCTGTATTTAATTTAAAAAAAATTAAAATATATTCATTATTTCATTAAAAGTTGGACCTTGTGAGAGTTGGACCTTGACGGATGAGTACGAAAGATGGCTTCTAACATTCGAGAGAAGAATCATGCGTGTGATATATGGTCCAAAACGCGACGTCGATGGCACTTACCGAGTTCTTTTCAATCACGAGATCAGGAATTTAATGCAAATTCCTGATATCGTGCATGAAATTAAAGGACAGCGAGTACGCTGGCTCGGACACGTTCTGCGTGCTGATCCGAACCGAATGATTCAGCGAACCTTTAAGGGTGAACCGCCTTTCGGTAGGCGAAGAGGTCGCTGTAGGCGACGATGGCTCCACGGCGTAGAGAGCGATCTGGCTTCTTCAAACTGCCTACAACGGTTTGAAGAGCTGGCTCGTGATCGAAACCAATGGAGTCAGATTGTTGACACGGTACGGGCCAATAATGGCCTGTAAAAACCGTTAAAAAAAAAAAAAAAAAAAAAAAAAAAAAAAAAAAAAAAATTTCATTAAAAACAAAAACAAAACTAAATCACAAAATTATTTTTGAATGATAATTTTATCACTAAATTATTTGTGCATCGCAAGAAAAAATTCTCTCATAACACGAATCCCGATTTTTTTTCATGTTTTGAGGTTATCTTTTTAGTTATTATTTTTCATTAAAATTTTGTAGTCGATATTTTTTAAAATGGTTAAAATTAAGGAATTAACTATGGAAGTCAGATCTGCGATTGTAGGGGGCTTTTCTGCCGGGATGCCTATAAAATAATTGGCACGGATGTACAACTGCCCTCGAAATTCGGTTGCTTATCAAATAAAAAAATAAAAAGTAAAGAGCAGCTTGAAAAATGTGCAAGAGAGAGGGCGATAACGAGCTACAACCACAAAAGAAAACAAAATAATAGTTAATCTTCTAAAACGGAACCCTCAAGAAAAAATCCAAAATGTTCAAAATGATATAAATATCACTCGAGAAGTCAAAATCTCTCGCATGACTATACGAAGACGACTACACGAGGCAAATGTCAAAGCCGATACCATTCAAAAGAAGCCATTCATAAACCAAATAAATAAGAGGAAGCGACTCAAATTTGCGTACACCTACCAGTCGAAGCCTGTGGAGTTTTGGCGTAATATGTTGTGGACAGACGAGTCATGTTTTAGTTTGGATGGGACATATGGGAAAAAGTATTTTTATTCGATTCCTGAACAAAAAAAATCGCTCCGTTGTTATGCCAACTCGCCATAGTGGTGGAGGCAAAGTTATGGTATGGGGATGTTCTGCTATAATGGGGTTGGTAAACTTATTATGTTACCTCAAAAGGTAACTTCAAGTACATACTTTGAATTGTTGAACGAGCACGCAATAGTTTCTGGACGTGAACTAATCGGCCAGCATTTTATACTGCAGCAAGACAACGCTCCAATTCACAAAAGCAAAATGATTACGACGTTTCTAAAAGATTTGGACCAACAAACGCTTGATTGGCCACCGCAAAGTCCGGATTTAAACCTTATCACCGCTTCAAACAAAACTATATGCTGAAGCTAAAATATTGAAAAACAAACATAAACTGAAATATCTATGGTATAAGGACGGCAGCATTTTTCTAAAGAAAGTTGATAACTCGCCTGTGTACCGCATTGAATCTCTAAATGATATAATCTATACTGAAAGTACATTTCGGGAAGCATCTTTTAATTCAATTGATGATGTGGAAAATGGATCAAACTATGAAATTATCAGCTCAGTTTTACCTACATGTAATTAAAGCAATAATTTTAGTTTTAATATTATTATATATATTTTATCTTTTAAATTACTTAAATATTTTAACTTCCAATTTATTATTATTTTGTTTCCAATTTATTTTATTTTCTAATGAATATTTTCAGTGTTTACTGTTTAGTTCCAATTATTTTATTAACAATTTCTATGTCAATGTTTCAGGTTTTTTATTTTTTTTATTTTTTAACTGGTCTTATTATTTTAGATTTTTGAAAATATTTTGTATTTGGACTATATTTATGCGAATAGTAATTTTATGGTTAATCTCATTTAGATTGATATATTATATTTTCTTAATGGTAAATTATAATTTCATTTTATTCCTGTTTTATCATTTAATATTGCTATTTTATTAAATTAGTATTTTCGGTATTTTAATTTTCTTTTACGACTATGAGTAACAATTTTCCAAACATTCTTAAAAAGAACTGTTATAATGATTATTTTGAAAATGTTGATGAATTTAAGATGAATTGCCACTCTCATTTTAGGAATGTAAATAATGAACAATTAAAAATTCTACAAATAAACATTTTCGGAATGATCGATACTACCAAATTTGATAGTATTTTGGAATTTATTGATAATTTACAATCTGATGTGCATATCGTAATAATTTCGGAAACTTTTATTCAAAGTCATAATAAAATAGCATATAATATTAATAATTATTGTAATATATTTTCTTGTAGAGATGATAGGGTTGGTGGTGGGCTGGTTATATATATTAGGAATGATATAAAGTATAAATTACTTAAACAAGATTATGCTAAGTACCCGTTTCAATTTATTCAAATAGAACTTGTTAAGTTTGGAAAAACAAAAATATGCGCAATTTATCGGCCACCTTCTATAATTGCATCTGATATTAACTGTTTCTTTGATTTTTTGGAAGATTTGTTTTCGAGTGTTAACCATCAGTCTGATAATATTTTAATAGGAGATATTAATATTCCAACAAATAAAACTTATAATCATGTAACTGAGTATAAAAATCTACTTATGAGTTTTGGTATGATAGTTACGAACACGAATATTACTCGCTCTGCTAGTGGCAATATTCTAGATCATGTTGTATGCAGTTTTTTAAATATTAAACATGTGGCTACTTCTACCATATATCACAACATCAGTGATCATAATTTTGTTTATTCAAATTTTAGTTTTGCGTCGAAATATGTAAAAAAAAAATTTGATAAAAAAAGCATTGACTACGATAAAATAAATGAAAAATTTAATGAATTTCTATTTTCAACTTCATTTAATATTCAAGACCCTAACAGCACTATTGAACAAATTATTAAAAATTATAATGAGTTAGTTGAAAAATATAGTAAAACTGAAAGTATTGAAATTAAAATAAAAAATAAGTTATGCCCATGGATTACTTATGATATTTGGCAAACTATTCGTCACAAAAATAAAATTTTAAAACGATTTAAACAAAATAGAAACGATAGTGCTATAAAATCTGAGCTGATCCGCATATCTAAACTTCTCAGTTCACAAAAATATTTTGCTAAGAAATATTACTTCAATAAAATGTTTGTTGGGGTAAATCAAAAAGATATTTGGAAAAACATTAACTTATTTCTCAATAAAAATCAAAAGTCAGCTCAATGTGATTCTATTCTCTATAATGGACGTATTTTTAATGATCCTTATGATATTGTTAATATATTTAATGATTATTTTGTCAATGTTGGTAGTTTAATAGCTGGAACTATTAACTCGGACAAAAATATTAATAAATATAAAACGATACATAGTAATAGCAAATCTATATACTTTAGGTCTATTACTCCTGCTGAAATATACAATATTATATGCACGCTTGATGATTGTAAGGGTGGTGGTCCAGATAAAATAAATAATTCTGTTATTAAGGCTAGAGCTGATTTCTTTTCTGACCTTTTATCGAATATATTTAATGAAAGTTTGAAATCTGGAATATACCCAAGTTGTTTGAAAATTGCTAAAGTCGTTCCTATTCATAAAAGTGGTGATTATTCAGTAATTAATAATTATAGACCAATTTCTACTTTGTCGGTATTTGATAAAATATTCGAAAAAATAATAGCTAGTCGCTTGATTGATTTCTTGGATTGTGATAATTTCTTTTACTCTTTTCAATATGGCTTTAGAAAAGGAGCAGGCACTGAGTTAGCTCTTGTTGAAATGACTAACTTGATCTACACCGCTTTTGATAATAAAAAAATTGTTGGAGCACTTTACTTAGACCTTCAGAAAGCCTTTGACTGCGTTGACCATGATCTACTACTAAATAAGTTATACTGCTCTGGTATTCGTGGTGTTCCATTTGATCTACTTAAAAGCTATTTATTAAATCGGAAGCAGTATGTCATGTTTAATGGGGCACAAAGTGAAATGTTATCAGTTAAATGTGGAGTTCCACAGGGTAGTGTTCTAGGGCCACTTTTGTTCCTTATTTTTATTAATGACATAGCATATTTACCACTAATTGGTCATGTAAAAATTTTTGCTGATGACACAGCCTTGTTATATGATACAACTAATCCTAGCTCCATAATTACAAATATCAAACATGATATGGGTATACTGCTTGAATATTTTAAATCAAATGTTATTTCACTTAATATTTCAAAAACTAAATTTATGGTATTTCACTCGCCATACAAACAGATTAACACATTTCCAACATTAACTGTTGATGGAGTTACTATTGAAAGAGTGAACTCATTTAAATATTTAGGTCTTACATTTGATGCTCACATGCAGTGGCAGGATCATATTGATATTACCAGTAATAAAATTGCCCCTTTTGTTGGGTTACTCAGAAAATTATCATTTTTTGTTCCAACCCGTATTTTGTTAATAATTTATTTTGCATATATTCATTCGAGATTAAACTATTCGGTTCTTGTATATGGTACTGCCTCTGCAACTAGGTTAAAAAAACTGCAAGTAATGCAAAATAAAAGTCTAAAAGCAGTATTTAAACTGCCAAGTCTATTTTCAACCAGGGAATTATATGCAAAACTGGACCACTTAGTTTTTCCCATTACTGCTTTACATGAGTGCCAACTAGTTTTATTTATGTATAAAACTTTAAAAGTATTTCCTATTTTATCAAATCTTGAATTTACTTTTATTGATCATAATTATGAAACTCGAAACTGTAATAAATTAAATATACAACATATTAATACTGAATATGGTAGAAAATCTATTGCTTTTATTGGACCTTATTTTTATAATAATTTACCTGATTATATCAAAGAATCTGAAACATTCTTAAAATTTAAAAAAAAAATAAAAATATATTTTAAATCACAAATAGAATTATATTTATAAAAAATTGGAAATTAAATAATTTATTGATGTTAATTATTATTTTAATTGTTATATTAATGTTAATTGTTATTTTTTAATATTTATATGTTAATGTTTTGTATATTTGCAACTCAAAATACCCTTTAAGGGACAGTAAATCCACCGGGTAGTTTGAAGTTGCACGATAAAAATATAATAAAATAAATAAATAAATAATCTGCCCTATGAAAAAAAAAAAAAAAAAATTGAGAACATTTGGAGTTATTTGAAACAAAAATTGGCGGTAGAAATTGGAAGGCAGCCAAATGAAACTTTTGCTGCAATAAAAAATATCTGGGATCAAATTCCAACACAAATGGTAGAAAATCTCGTGAATTCCATTACACAGCGTCTTCATGAAGTTATTGAAAACAATGGTGGGAATACTTCATATTGACTTAATTTGAAAATTTATTTTTATTCCTAGCTATTTAGTCAATTTTATAGATAATTTGTACTATGCATAAATAATTTTGTGATTTAGTTTTGTTTTTGTTTTTAATGAATATTTTTTAATATTTTTTTTAATTCAATACAGAATAAATGCCATTTCAAATAACAAATCCATCATTATTTTTTTAAAGTTAATTTTTAGGTCAACAGTTTAAATTATCTCGAGTGAATTGTTAAATTTTTGCGATGCACAAATAATTTTGTTAAAGACTGTAAGTTGCAACATATACACAATAATTAATTCAATTTATCCACAAAATTGAATATATCCAAGGCATCTTTTCTTTAAAACTCTTTAGGATGAATAGGTATTATATTTTATCATTTCATCAAAAGAATTTAGATGTAAAATAATATTATACATTAAAATTTTATCAGTTTTATCAAAGCCTATCGAGTTTACTATTAAAGTAACCTACAATTATTATAAGAATTACTATTTTTATATATTTTTTACTATGTAATCTGTTTCGGGGCTCAAGGCTTTCCCACCTCTTTTGCAGTTCGTTTATTTACGTCCTACTTTACAACTTAATAGCCAAATCGATGACAAAGTACTGACAAAGTAAACCAATAGTATACTGACACGGAAGACGGGTTGGCCCATGAGTTCTGCACTCCAACAGGGGGACATAGATGTGTTCATTAACACCACCGATCGCAATTAGATGGTAAAATATCCCTTTTACATCCTGCCCCTATCGGAATTCGAACCCAATACCTCACGATCTAACTGCCACAGTTTTAAACACTGCACCATTTGGGCGGTAAGAATTACTATATTTGGTTTTTAAATCCAAGCACTTGAGTAGTTAAATTAAAAAACCTCCAATAGGTTTCAATATTGAAATAAATCGCACTTTTATGAACTATGATCAGTTTTTTGTAGCATGAATCAGATTGCATCGGAAGATGAGCCAATTGTTTTGGTCTATCCAAATTTACAGATCAATAACGTCTTTAAATATATCAATTTGCAGTAGTCTTTAATTATTCAATTTTCATGACATTGTAATCTTATCCAAAATTACTTTCTTTTTATTGAATCGAAAAAAAAATCACCATTCACTGCACCATTTGGGCGGTAAGAATTACTATATTTGGTTTTTAAATCCAAGCACTTGAGTAGTTAAATTAAAAAACCTCCAATAGGTTTCAATATTGAAATAAATCGCACTTTTATGAACTATGATCAGTTTTTTGTAGCATGAATCAGATTGCATCGGAAGATGAGCCAATTGTTTTGGTCTATCCAAATTTACAGATCAATAACGTCTTTAAATATATCAATTTGCAGTAGTCTTTAATTATTCAATTTTCATGACATTGTAATCTTATCCAAAATTACTTTCTTTTTATTGAATCGAAAAAAAAAAATATTTTAACAAAACCAACAAGCTACTTATAATTTTCTTGAAAATAAAATTTTATTTATGATAATTTTGGGTACAAATACAAACATTTTTGTATCTTAAGGAAAATTTTACCGAAGTATAAATGTCCAATAATGGAATTTAGTCATTTGGAAGTGATGACGATATGCTTGGTAATTTTAATACTTTAAATAATTAATGGTATAAAGTTATACCAATATCAAAATTAAATATGTCTGATATGTGCTCGGGGAATTATACTGATCCTAAATTCCAAACAGAATTTGCATAATGGATTTTTTTGCCTTTGGCCAAATAAATTGAGTTATTTAAATATTAGCATATACACAACTGCTTATTATGTAAAATATCATTATAAGAGCGGCTTTCGAACAATAATGATACAGATACTGGCTATTGGGATATAAATTTGAAAAATTTGAATTATATACATATCGTGATATCAATAAAAATAATTTGATCCATAAAATTGTTTTTATCCATAAAAAGCACATTTGAATCAACCGACCTATATAATAAATAAAATCTGAACAAAAAATTATATTAATTTTCAACCAAAACATAAATATTATATGAATTTCATGACCAACAAAAATAATGTTTCCTTTTTTATATGGGAGAATAATGGACTGGAATGAATAGTGTAATAACGTAGAGAAAAGGATGCAATCTCGACGAAAGATAAAGTTTAAATACATTTTACTTAAAACACAGCTTTAGGACAAAACAAATTTTTAATTGATTTGGGATTTTGGGAAATTTGCTTTTCGTATTGGTTGTATGATTAATTCAAAGCTTAGAAAGTATATATCCACAAAACTTTTAGTAGGAATTAACCATAAATTATACTGACTGTTAGGTTTTGTGAACATAAACAATATGTGAATCTATGTCATGGAACTATATACAAGCTTTCAGTTATTTTAGGTCCTGTTAATGCATCATGCGATATAATATTCGGAGACAGAGTAGTGTTCTACAATTGGTCATAACTATTAATAATTAAAATTCTATTTGGTTATTTACAAAAAATTTCTTTTCTTTTAGAAATATTCGGAATACTGCCATAAATACTCTGTACAAGATGTAAACTGTTGAAAAATGTCAAATGTTGATTAATTAAAAATAAAAATTTGAAAAGGGAGTATATACAAATAAACAGTGCAAAAATATGTAAGGTTTGCTAAATAACTACTCTCCTACATATTCATCCATATAATTAATTTTTTATAGTAAACCTTATATATATATATATATATATATATACATCTATATATATATATATATATATATATATATATATATATATATATATATATATATATATATATATATATTCTTATAAAGCCTTTCATTATGCTGAAAATGTATAAAGTCTACATTCTTTTTATACTCGTTTACGTCTATCTTAAACACAACCAGTGTACACAGTACTGTATATTACAAATTACACTAAATTTAGTTTTACTTAATTATAAAGTTGTACTATTTCCAGTCTTAATAAGAACGAAAAGCTCATGACATTTAATTTAAAACGTTATTATAGGTAAAGAATTTACTTGATGTATGTATATACATACATATGGTATGTCGTTCCAAACGACGACATTTTCGAAATTTTCAAAATTACTCTTAACAATTGATATAATTTTATGTTTAGTGTATATTGCTTGTATCTAATATAATTATATGATTTAGGTAGCAGCAACAAAAAGCTTCAAAATTATAAATATTATGTCAGATGGAAACAAAAGTTTTAAAACTTGTTCTCAATGACATGGTGTGTATAGTTTACTGTTTCGTGCAATAAAAATCTATATTTATACATAATGATGTGTATACATATCATATCTGTACAACTATAGTATGTAGTTAGAATTAACATATGTTCTGGTTAGGGTTGTTGACTTGAATATTATACATAAATGCTGGGACAGTACATTGTGGCAGCAATTTGTTTCTCTAGATAATAAACGATAAACGTGTTTATTTACAAATGGGTTTTATTTACTCAATTCCTTAATTATTTCAAGGAAATTATTATTTCAACTATCACCCAATCGTTAGTCTGATCCTTAATATACAAAACCACGGTCAGATAAAGTAAGCTTTAGTACTTTTAATCAATTTCTTGGTTCTTATTATTATTGTAAATTAGAACATAAATCGATTTTCTTTAGTTTTCCAGACCACATAATATTTTATGTATTATCGTGTTCTTAAGAATCTCATTAATATTCATTTGAATTTTCGAAATCATATTTCATAAGTATTTCTTTTACCTTCTGAGCCTAATTGGTTTGTTGCAAAGCTTTTATTTCGAGCTAGTTCTGGTTTGGGTGAGGCCGATTACGGAATCTTTGGAAGTATTAATTGTATAATATACCTTCTTATGTACTGTTTATTTTAAATTAAAATACAAGAACTTCACATATCCTTCAAATGTATAGCACAGGTCCTCTTTAAATCTTCATCTACGAAATTAGAAGTTATATACCAAAAAATCTTAATTTTCAAGGTAAATGAGATCTTAACTTAAAAAATCTCATTCTTAGTTCAGTCTTTGAATAAAAACTAGAACTTCTTTAAAATATCATTAAACATTGTTCTATGCATATTCTATTTATAGACATAATAGTTTTTATCCTATAGCGCAATGTTCTTTTTTATTTCAATTATGAGTAAGTGGTTTTCCCATTATAAACGTATACATACAGATTTATGTATGTACTAGGAAATTTTCCAAATAAATGAAAATATTTTAATACCGTTGTCTATATACTTGTTTATCCTGAAGTAAAAATTCTTGTATTATGTAGTATTACACTAACCACAATGATGACAATGATGATGACTGACAAAATGATCGTCTTTAAATAAAATAAAAAAAATGTTTTATTGTGTACCAAGAAAACGATGAATTGTTGAAGATGTTTTTTTCATATTATACGATAATGTATCTTAAATGCCATTTTTACCGAAAAACGAAATACTCGATAGATCACGTTTTTCAAATTTATCTATGGGGATTTAGTTATAATATATATACATACATATAGACGTGTAATGGGATAGAAAGATATATTGAAATAGATCTATCATCGTTCCGATTAATTTGTGACCTAAAAAGTTTCAAACACCATTACAACCGCACATCTTATCCTTTTATATATACACCCCTATTATCCTTAATTTCTTATGGTTAATCATTATATACGAGTATTTATGAACCGTAAATTACCTGAATTAATTTTTCCTAATTTTCTTCATTTCGAACTTTTAATTTGTGATAATAGGCTGTAAAATTGTATGTATTTGTTTTTAATTTTCTCTGAAACATAAATAAAAATGTAACATATGTTCGTATATATATATATATATATATATATATATATATATATATATATATATATATATATATATATATATATATATATATATATATATATATATATATATATATGTATATATATATATATATATATATATATATATATATATATATATATATATATATTTATGTTTGTGAAAAGGATCCAAGAATTATACTGAATATAATATTAATTCCAGGAAAATGTCTTAAATTCAAAGAATCACATATATCTAAGAGTAAACGAAACGTAATCACATTTTATTATACATATATATAGACAGTCTAGCATTTTATTATTTGTATTGATTTTGGTGTAAGCCGATTAAAAAACTTTAGTTACGTGTCACAAACTTTCTTATTTAATTCATTGGCAAATTTCCAGTTGAAGTATTTAAGTGTCAATACGCTTAGTAAATTTTGTGTATAGAAGAAAATTGTACTAAGCTCGCTATAAGTAAATAAATAATGTCCTGTTGGATTTTATCAAAGATTTATAATGGTTCAACGAAATTTATTATCAAATACAAACGAGTAATTAGAATCGATTGCACTATAATTTATAACCCAAAATGTTTAGATAATCATTTTTTGTTGATTTGTTGATCAAACATATCTATGTTATGTGTATAGTTATATAAATATTTATGATTGACATAAAACAACATTTCGATATCAATCATGAAAATATTTTCGCATCCGTATTATATCTATCCACTAACCATTCTTAAAATAAAACTTATTTATTCTCTTTTATGTACGATTTTGATGAAGTCAAACTCAAAAAGCTCATGAAAAATCATAACAGTTATACAACGAAAATACACTTTCTGTTTCGTTCGTCAATTCAAAAGACAACAGACTTAATCAAAATGTCAACAAACATGAAAATAATTTATTCTGTTTCGCAATGCTTCCTATACTCGCATCATCCTCCCACTTGTCGGGTATTGTAGTCTTGTATTATGTTGTTTTTTGTATCCGTTTTCTATTTATATTTATTTACGAGTTAGAAGACATAAATAAATAATCTGGGATTTGTTATTTTTAGAAATTCTTAAAAGCAAAATTTAATTATGTATATAGCATACGGCGTGGCAGGAGGATGGCTAATTTCTAACGCAATTATCGATGGAAATCGAAACCGATAGATGTCAGAACTGATAACTACATGGCTTATAGAGTGATTACTCATGTTAATAGTGTGAGAAATAATATCAAGGCTTTGATGCGGATAAGATGAGCATTATTGGCCAGAATGAGAGTTAAAACTTGATAGAAGTGTTGCAACTTCTAACAAACGCAACGTAAATATACATAGAACGAGTTCTTTTCAACCATGAGATTAGAGGTTTAAGACAAATTCCTGATATTGTACATGAAATCAAATGCCAGTGATAATATACTATAGCTTGGTCACGTTCTGCATTATGTTTGGAGTGAATCGGCAATGATCCTCACCGTTGTTATTTTATTCCAAACGAGATTTAGTCATATTTTACATTTGGTTATACTTTGATGACTTATACGAGTATTAATGCAACTGTAACAATAATATATCGAAGTACTCGTACAAATTAAAAGACGAAATTTTTATTTTAAAACACAATAACTGGACATCAACTTATTATACTCCAAAAGCTACAAATCTTATTATAGATAAGCTCATATATAGTATGATTAAATAAGGGTTTACTGTTCACAAAATTATTTTAAATAATAAATATATGTATAACCGGTTGAAGAATCGTCTACTAATTCAAACCTATAATCTAAATAGCAGAAGCTTTACGAATAATAGATGTAAACAAAATCTCCTACGATCACCGAACATTTTTTTACAAACTTCTGATTAAAAATGTTGATAAAATAAACTCTTACATTTTTCAGTTGCCTCATATACTAAATATTTTCATTTAGGGTTCTTATCGTATTTTTGTTTAAAATTATAAAACAAATCTTAACTTTTTAAGGATACTTCTTGTTTCGTTTCAATGAACAATCCTTCGCATAAACAACCATGGTAAAAAGGTTTTTGGTGCGGTTCTTGTGTTTTTGTGTGCTTTAGTGTTACTACTTTGTTTATTATTCTATAGCCTGAAAACTTTATTCTTGTTAAAATGTTAAATATCAAACTTTGAAACAAAATATTTTTTTCTCATAAATACATACACTCAAATATATATAAAAAAAAACTAAATCTAAACCTGAGTTGTTCCTTAATTGGAGAACAGAAACTGATTTACGCTACATATACTGTATATTATTCTCGTACTATACTATACATAGTATAATAAATAACTTTTTCAGTTTTTCCATTTTTAATTTCACAACAGTTTGGTATAATGATTTTTCATTAGAATTTAGTTTGAAAAACTGCTATGAATACAAAAGCTTTTATATTTATTAAACCGCATGCATACCAAAAACATAAGATTTATCAACAAATGGTACCATGTGTACATAAACATATGTATATATATATATATATATATATATATAAATATATATATATATATATATATATATATATATATATATATATATATATATATATATATATATATATATATATATATATATATATATATATATATATATACATATATAAGAAATCTCATTAATACAATTTTTCCTATATAAATAACGATATATGATTTGAATTAATTAGTGTTTGTGCTCTAGACGAATATAAATATTAATAGAATGTGACATGATAAAAAATTTAATTATTTGTTGTTCCCTAATGATAGATAAACTACTGAAACCGCAACAAAATTGTATATGTAAATTAATATTGATGGGCTTTTATTGTTAATGTTTTTCGAAGTAAAATAACAATTTTTACTAGTTCTGTCCGTATCCACGTATACCAAAACTTTATACTATATTTTTGTATTAAAAATAAAAATATGTACAATACTTTTGTATCTGAAGTATCATCGATAGTCATCGACTATTTTATAAAACAATACTTGAACCACTCACTAAACGCCATACATAAGAAAGCAACAAATAAAACAATAAAACTTGATCGAACTTAACAGCAAAAATACAATAACAAAAAACTTTCATCCTACCCTCATTTTCACTTTCGTTTTCTATCACACCGATTAAATGTATATTAACGCATCAAAGCTTTATAGAACAAAAGAAAATTCCAATTAAATTATAAAATCATCAAAATAGATAGAACTTTTATAAAAACAGAATGATAAAATCGCACATTTTCTTCAACAAAACAATTTATAAAGAGCTTTAAACTCCAATTTAGGTCATGCGAGACTTTTTTCCACTTTAAAATTTTAATATTGCAAACGAATCGAATCTTAATTTGAAAATATGATGCCTTCCTGCTTCGTATTTCATTTTTCATTTTGTTGTGTGTTGCCGATGCTACATCAAATCAATAAGTAATCAAAAAAAATCAAAACGTTTTCACAGATCAATATTTAATATTTATGTTTTCATTTACTTTTTATTTTGTGTGTTTTTAAATAAAACAAAAAGTTTCGTGATAAAACAATCATGTTTTTTATCTCAATCATCCTTTTGTGTGTACACAATAAGAACAAAAAAAAGTTTATCATCAATCTTATCATGAAGTGTAAAAATATTGAAGCCAAAACAATATTTTTTGTTTTTGTTCGAAATTTAAGAGATAAACTGGATTGTTGGGTTTCTCCGAATGATTGTGAAAATAATTTTCGTATATTCTGACTTTGTAAGGCTTATACATAATTCGAAACACACATATATAAAGTGTGATTTAAGTGTATAAACCTAATCCTCTTTATATCAATATTAATAAAAATCAAAAGTTTAATCAATCAAACCAACTCATCCGTAAATCAAAAGCGAAAAGCTCACAATTCATTACGAATATTATACATTTTTGTATCGAACACATATTCTTCTTTTTTTGCTCGACTAATTCCATCGTGATTATGATTAAGCAAATTTATTGTTATGGGAAAAGGCCGAAGAAGAAAAATCGTTAATATTCCTAATTAATAAGCTTTTTCGTCTGGAAAATAATATATTTTTATTTTATTTCCTAAAGCAATAATTATTGTTTTTTTTTCTGTTAAATCCCAATTTGGATGAACGAATTTCCAGTTTAAATTATTTTTTGATACACGTTTCTGGGGTGGGCGGGGTTAGAAAAAAAACATGTTATTATATATATAACGGAGTAAAAATGCCGATTAAAGGGCCCAGTTAAATGCTTCTGAATGTACTGGGTACTCCAATTGGATTGGGTTAATGTAGTAAGTTTGCGGCCGTTCAATATGTTTTAACATTTTTTATAATAATCAGTAGGCCACTTCACAGCCGTCCACGTGTACAATAAATACTGCACATATAGTAGGCGCGGCACTGACTAAAATGAGCAGCCATCGTGTAATTAAATTATGTAGCAACAACAAATACTTAATCTACTCCATCGTAATGAGTACAAAATTCAATGGGTCAAAAGCATCTGATCTCTCGTCTGCGAGACCAACCCCAATTGACTTCAGCAGTAGTAGACAACACACGTTTGAGTACTTTCTCTGATTACATTCTGCTCAAGAGTCACTCGGAGCATAAGAATAATAATACATTTTCTGATTGTTTGCAACAACTGGCTTATAATTGAGATGCAATAACCGTGATGCAAAGTTAAAGATTATGTCTTGGTTTTAAAATCTCGCAAATTAAGGCTGTGGCAAAATTATGTTTTAAGAAATGTTTTACATTAAGAAATTTTTGACAGTTGAATAGTAACGGAGAAAATAATAAAAACTGTCTTGATATGTTTTATTTCGGATTGTTAAAATGTGCAGAAAACATCGTAAATTTCAATAGGAAAAATAACTTTACCGTTCCGCAAACAGGAAATTAAATTTCTATTTTACGGTTTCATCTTCTTTTTCCTCGTACATTTTAAATCTCAAAAAAGTATTAAATTTCATCTAATAATTTATATTACAAAAAACTAATGAATTATAACTCTATATATACAAAGTTGTAAATAAAAAATTATATTTTTATTATGATTTTCCTTTTTTGTTTCGAAACTCAAAAACAAAAATTTAAAGCTCTCTCGTTTTTCATTTTAAATTTATTGACTTTTCGTAAATGGAAAGGTAGTTCATATACACGTATGTATATAAGGATATAAGAAATTCACTGAACTATAAAATATGTTTATGTGTATATGTTATTAGTATATGGTACTACATAGTGTATTTACTTGATACGATTTTCATCTTTGTTGCCATCCGCACACAGTGCTTTTCTCCCATATGTACCAATTGTGTCGATTTTATGTCTCGAGGATACACAAAAACGAAATTATTTAAACTGCAAAAAGGATACAAAGAAATAAAATTATTTATTTTATTTCTAATGAAATTACAATAATAATTGAACAAAATACAGCCATCAAGCACCCACCACCCAACAAAAGCTCTACATACAACCAATAAAAAAGGTCAGGTATAAATAAAATCATTTTCTTGTGATCCGTATGTGTGTGTGTGTGTATGTTTGTTTATACTACCGCGTTCTTTTGAAATTGAAATATTTTACCTTCATCATATATGAACACATATCCTATATGAAGGTAGGTATATATATGTATAGGTACGGGAATATTGGAAGAAAATTGAAATATTTATGTTTCTTGTCAGGAGAGTTTAACTATATCTATTTATATAAATACAAAAAGTATTTTGGGCCAATCAAATTGATTTTACAATAAATATCATATTTTAGGTTAACTGATGCTCTATTACCATTAAAGTATTTGAAAGATGCTTGTATTCATCAAACTAGTCTGTAATAAATTTATTCAGCGAGCTTTTGTATTTTACACTATATTTGCTTCTCCAGGTTAAGGTGCATAATTATTGGCTTACATGAGTCGCATAGTATTTTAAGAAGACAGTACAAGAAAAATTTCCATATTTGAATATAAGTTCCTGCATATGTATAAAATTGTTCAACAATTTCTGAACAGTATAGTATATTATAATCGTTAAACAATATAATATATTTGACTCAACTTGGTCAAGTCAAAATATACAGTTCTAACTATAAGATTCTTCTACTATACATTTTCTAAATAAGTATAATAAAGCTTACCAGCGCGTTAATTAGATAAAGTCGATTTTAGGTAACCGGATTCGTTAATTATGTAGTCAACATACAAACTACACAAACTTGTTGTCCTGTCCTGTCCAGGTGAAATATTTCTTGTACACCGCATGCTTGGGTACCATCTGATAATGGTTTAGAAAACTTCAAATCGTCATTCGTGTGAAACACAAATCTAAGTTAACCAGTAATAATCTTCTGGTGACTTTTATATGGTCTACATAATAATGATTTTGATTGGATCATACGATTTTTAGAAAAGTTAGAAAGCTTTGAAAACCAATTTGATAAATTGGTCTGTCACATACTGGATGATATTTTAATCCGATCGTCATATATGGGTACAATACAATATATACTGTTTATGACAGATATTTTTCTATATATACGAAGCTTAAATAAATCATTTACATTTCAATTCCAAAACTAAATACGTCAATCATTGAGGTGGAAAATAAAATCCAATATTTTTCTACTAGATTTTATTCATTCGTTTCCAGTCTGTGTATTCGATTGAACGCTTCAATATTTTATTTCATTTATTGAGATATAGTGAACGAATCGACTCAAATTGAAAACTATTATATATATATATTATATATATATATATATATATATATATATATATATATATATATATATATATATTATATATATATATATATATATATATATATATATATATATATATATATATATATATATATATATATATATATATATATATATATATATATATATATATATATATATATATATATATATATAGTATGAATATAAGTTTATAGAAAATAGATTTCTCTATGTCACATAAATGATAACGACAATAACAATAAAAATACACCAAAATTGATTTTAAATTATATACACGGAAAATAAAATTTATAAGGTAGGTGGTGGCTGAAGGTGGAAAGTAAATCTAAACTCGCATTGAAAAAATATCGTAATTCATACAACTTTCATTATTATCTAATTAAATTTCAATTATGCTGTGTTTACAGTTCCGAGACTGTGCACCCGAAAATTAAGAGCATCACAAAAAGGTTTATAAACTTTTCTCTGCCAAATTATCACATTGAAAAGTTTACATATATACATATATGTATAAGATAAACATATATAGTATATATTCAGCAGATCCCCATCCTCTTTCCATTGTATTCGAAATTGAAAATTCATTTGGTAATCCACCTTTCAACCTAATTTTCTTACAGATAACATCGTTCTATACCTGGTGTATATGGTTAAACAAGAAAATTCAATTTTCTAAAACACTTCATAGTGACTCGTCTTACAAGAACATCAAAAAAGGAAAATTTTATGTTACTATCTATAAACCCAAAACTGTTTCATACACCCAAATTCTATTTTATCTATTGATCTAGTTTTTAAATTTACATTGAAAATAATATTATTAATAATTTAAAAGATATGGTATTGCCTTATATTCACTTACACCCTAATAAGTTATTTGCATTTATAGTAAAGTCACAATTTTCGAATAAGTGTCCCATGTGGCGAACTTCAAGTTATATACTGTTTTAAATGAGACCAACAAATAAATTAATTTTAGTTTATTGATAGCAATCAGGGTAATAAAGAAATGACGCTTTCTGTTTTAAGGTATCAGACTAACAGTCCAACCAGCTAAGAAGATCTATGCAATTTAACTAATATTTTAGTAAATTTTATATTAACAACCTTTTATTGAGTCTATAATTAATGAAACTTTAGAACCTTTAATTACGATACCCAATTGTAAAAGTGTTGAAGTAGTTTTATTAGAGAAATTTTCATTCAAACGATCATTTGATCATTAAAAGCTCGATCTTCCTTCTGTATTTATTCCAAGTCTTCTCGTCGCCAAATCAGCAGTTATAAATGAAAGCCATAACGAAGTAGAAAGTCAGTAAATATTGAACTTCATAAAATAATTTGTGTTCACCACAGAAATTCGTTAAAATCAATTTACACGCGCCGCACAGTATTCACATTTCTTAATTAAAACATTAATTCCATTTAAGAACATTAAAAACGAAATAAACGTATAATTAAAATAATTTATTATTTAAATTTAAATATGTAAATTTTTCAGTCTTTTGCTTCCTTAAATGTTAAAACACATACACATACATCCATACATCTTTCGTACACTCTTTTTAAGTTCTTATCTCATATTTCACACAAATATACGCGCGTACTTGTGTACCATTCCACCGTGTGTGTCGCACAAAGATTAAAAAAGGGAATTCTACAATTTAAACCCCGGCAATGTTATAATAGTAACAATCGTAATAATACTGAAAATTATTTTTATTATTATTGTTGTTAATATTTAAAATGACGACATTTTAAAATAAAACACCACAGCTTATGCCAATTTTATTTGTACTCCTTCTATAGAACGATGACAGCACCGATAATATGAATACAAAAAAAATAATAAATAAATTGAGCAAAAGCTCCCCCAGTTTCGTTTGTCAAAAAAAAATCTTTGATGATAGATTATCTCATTTTATTATCCGTAATTTATATTTTTTGTGTCTGTGTTTGCGAATTTTGATTGTGTATATGGTTAAGATTGTGATTGATTTTTCCTGGAATTTTCATTCGTGCTGGGAAGTTTTTTTTTGGAATTATATTTGATACTTTTCCTTTTTATGGTAATGATATGGTAAATTTTTTTATGATTGTTTGAATTAAGTTTTTTACGTACAAACGAGGATGAGACGAGCGCGTACAGTAATACAATACACATGTTTCAGCTCGGTAAGGTTTTGAAATGTTTTAAACTTTTTATATACGATGATTTAGGAAATTTAGATTAAGGGATTGTGTCGTGGGTGGGTTAATATGAGATTAATGGTTTTCGATTAGAATTTGAATTATCTCACACAGGTGAAATGATTTGAATATTTTATATGTATAGATAACAATATTGAAAAATAAGGTTTTCAATTATTTTTTTTCGCGCAGAAAAATAAAATATAATTAATGATCCAGACCTTAGAATTATAAAGGTCACTAAATATCAAACACACGTATTTGGAAGAAAATATGTTTTAATTCATAATTCGCTAATCTCTTCAATAAAAGAGATTAGAGATTGTCGAGGCTCCCGATCATTTTATCAGATTTCAGATTATATTCTATATTAACAAATGTAAAAATAGGCTGCTTAGACCATCATACCTTTATTTTCACCAAAACTCCAAATATGGCTTGGGCGCCAGGAAAGCTTCGAAGATTCAAGATTAAAACTTCAGAAGCAGACAAACTTTAAATTCTATTTTGAGTTAAACTTTTAGTTATTGATCTTGCAAACAAAAGCTTAATTGGTTAATATCTTTGAGATTAACTTTACGAAACATATACGAGTATATTTCTCTATTCGGATTTTCATCATATACAACAAGTACTATAACTATTATTTTAATACGAGTGGAAACATAATGCCACTATACATTGCCGACTATGCTACGATAAGTGGTTCAGACTTAGTATCAGAAGAGTGATGGCTAGAAGTTTAATAATACCATTGTGCATCGTTAATCGAATCGATTCGATTTAGCACAGACTGACTAAATCTTAACCCCTTTTGATAGATTGTAACATCTTCTTAAAGGAATTTGAACTGTCGGGATTTTTTTGCACAGTACTCTATATCATCCATCCAAAGAATTTGTTTTCAGGTCAAAGCAGAAACATACATAAAAACACCTCTCTTGCACCGTTGTAATACAACCACCCCTGATTAGTCTTATGTGCAAATGAAAAATAGATGTCGATATTACAATGTAGGCCTTTAAATTATATCGAAATCGAACTTAAAATATAATTAAAAACTATAATTAGGATAGCTTTGAAGAGAATATTTGTGTGTAGAAGATGCCCAAAATTGATGTGCCTCCGTTCTTTAATATGACTTATCAATACTCCATTACACCTTTGAAATTTCACACCCACAAAAGTAAGGGTTGCATAAAGATTAAGTTCCAGTTTTTCTTCGTGTGCAGTTCTGTAACAGTGGTCGTCATGTTCTGAATATCTGGATATTAATTATATATAAATACACAACAATCCTCTTGCTGTATACTTTCTTGTTAAAATTAAATGTTGGGAAAAGAAAATCTGAATGTGTAGCATAAATATTATATTTAAATTGTCGAATTGATAGGCAACCTACAATAACGAAATCGTTCATTTGCCTGTTTCAAAGCACTAAGAAACGTCTAAGACTTCGTTGACAAAATTCGTTATTTGTCTGACACATAGACTTGTTGATTTTACTCATACTTTTGGAATTATATTTGGGCCAAAAAGCGGTTTGCTTATATCAAACATAAGCTGACCCTTCACCATTTCAACATGCATGCTATTTGACCAGTTAAGTCATTTCTTCTAATACATCTGGTTGTTGATTTACTTGTTCTGACAGCTCTCATCGCGATTGTAAGGTTTCAATTTGATTTTTGTCAAGATCCACTGACCGTTGGCTCAACACACCAAATATATATCATTTATTTATGTGTTCAAAAAAGTAATGCAACATGCATGTTCTTAAATACGTTAGGCAATATCTAGTGTTTTTACTTTTTTTTTAGATTCTTATTTCAGGATTGCAATTAGTAGTTCACCCAAACTCTGAAAGTATAAGTTGTTAAAGTTATGTTTATGGAGAAAGAGCTTTTAAGATAAAAAAGCGAATAAAGTACTTAAAATGTCTAAACTAAATTAAACGACCAAGAAAAAAGTGTTGTTATCGCATTATGCAAGGAAGAACTGTCCGTGCGTGAAATTGGTGATATGAAAGGACGTGGGAAATCATAAATTGCCGATCTTATAAAAAAATATAGGACTAGGAGGAACACAGAGTAATCTACAGAGTCTGGCAGATCGCGAAAAACCACAACAGGGCAAGATAAATATCTGGTTTTTTGTTCCAAGCAGAACCGATTTAAAACTTCACCGAAATTGCAAGCCGATCTTGATACAGCAACAGGTATTGAAATTTCCAGTTCAACTGCTCGGAGAAGGTTACTGAACGCAAATCTTAGGGCATGTCACTCATTGTAGAAAGCTTTTCTAAAGATATTTTAAAAATTTGTCGACTTCAGTTGGCCAGAGAGCACTCTAGCCAGACCAGAGAGTTGTGGAATAACGTGGTGTTCAAAACAAATGACTATGCGTTTTTTTTCTTTATTTAAAACTTCTGTATAACATTCAGGTAAAAAATAATAAACAACTTTGGTACATAACATTTTATTTCTATTTGAAGGTGAAAAAGTACTTGGTTGGTAATTCCATCTACACAATAAAACGACCCCCTTATAGCCCATATATGAACCCAATTGAAAAAATTTGGGCTATTATGAAGCATTAAGTCCTTCAATTAATCGAGAAACCATCCAGCAACTGAAGCACCAAATCCAAATTGCAAGGGATGATATTAGCAATGACGTTATTCAAAATTCGATTCACTTCATGAACAACAGGTGTGCAGCGTTAATTAAGAAAAAATGGCGGTCATACTAAATATTAAATTTATAGTTTAGTGGACAATTTATACATTTTATATTTTGAAATTAATAACGAAATTATTACGAAATTGATATATTATTTTTAAATTTTTTAAAATTAATTCGTTTAAAAAAATATGACAATTTTTCTCTATTTTCGCAAATTCGCACAAATTTTTTTAGTGGGATAATGAAATTTAAAACCAAATAGCATTTTGAGTAAATAATGAGTTAAATAATAAGAAAAAAAAATACAATATATATACAAATATATATACATATTCATATATATATATATATATATATATATATATATATATATATATATATATATATATATATATATATATATATATATAAAATATATATCTATATATATATATATATATATATATATATATATATATATATATATATATATATATATATATACATATATATATATATATATATATATATATATATATATATATATATATATATATATATATATATATATATATATATATATATATATATATATTTATATATATATACATATATATATATATATAACCGGTTATAGAACTTAATGGTTAGGAGAGTTTTTCATCACGCCGCGGTCTCGAGTTCGATTCTCACCGTTGACCAAAAAGTAACATACACCGAATGACATAAAAAGCGGTTGTGTGTAAAAACATTTGTTGGGCTGACCATCTTACGATGTGTATCAATACGGACGCAGTAAGGACTATATATTCATATATATTTATATATATATATATATATATATATATATATATATATATATATATATATAAATATATACATATATATATATATATATATATATATATATATATATATATATATATATATAATATATATATATATATATATATATATATATATATATATATATATATATATATATATATATATATATATATATATATATATATATATATATATAACTAGCAACTCAACGTAGTTTTCCAGAATTGGACTGTAAACATGATATGAATTTTCCTTCTCCCTTTCATACCCATTCATATAATAATCTTTATGTTAGTGAGTGCGACATAAATAAGAATTATATAAAGAATAATGTTGGCATAATTTCTCAATGTTCTCGTGTACAAAATATAATTTTTCACATAATTTTTCCCTCTTTTTCCGCTGCCGTTGTGTGCGTTTGAATATTTTGTTTAAAAACCCCACATATAAGAAATAATTAGGTTAGGAACAAAATTAAAATAATATACAATTTTTTTTAAACAAAAAATTAACATAATTTTAATTTTTTTATTCGTGCTGTTGGTTGGTTGGTGGATGGAATGTTAACTCACAACATAAAATATTTGGTTTGTTTTGCGGTAGATTATAATTCAATTTCGCGAAAGGCACCATTTGTGTTTTATGTATACGCAGCGGGCGAGGTTCATAAAAAACTGTTATTTCTGTTCGATTTGGCTATGGGTGATTATTTTCACAAATACCGTGTATATAATATCTATACTTATGTGGTTTTGATTAGGTAGGGTGTGCGGTACTATTCGAACTCACACGTCCCGCTCGAACTTAATCAAATCCAATTAAATTTTAATTTATTTTTACAAACACCCATATATGCTAATTATATAGCTAATATTGGTACAGACTCAAATTTTCCAAATGAACCAATAACAATCATGCAATTATAATATATTATATTCATCGACCTACAATTATATCTATATAACGCACATTTATAATAACATGATTAATATGTAATCAATCAAAATATGTATATAATACGAAACACTAAATCGACATGACACATAACAATTTGGTTTTGGATTTAACAAATTTTGCGCTTTTGTACATATCTAAGCTTTATATTGAGTTTCGTAAGTTAGTTATTTTGGGTTTGAATTAGATTTTCTATATTGAAACACACACACATACACACACACACTACTATACACAAAATATAATAATAATAGTAATAAATTTGTGTTCAAAGTTTAAAAGTTAATCAATCAATCTTTTAATATGTATAGCTATATAGTGTATAAGAAAGCTTTTAATATTTAATAGACTAGAAAACGAATCTACACCACCAACAACAACAACACCATCAAATAAAAATTAGAATTAGAATTATCCTAATTAAATTGTGTTTTGGTTATTTGTGTATATACTATGAAATGTATAAAGTTCAATTATAATTTTATTTAGGTATATATTTAATATTTAAAGTTGAGCTTTTCGTTTTCAAATAGAAAAATTAATCAAAAAAACTTAAATTTAATTATATTATTTCCGGTGTATTGAACGGATAATATTTGTAGAGGGGTAATTGATGGCATAAGGCTATCAAAATGATGTTTTTTATTTGATTTATCGTGTTATACGGAAATTGGTTTGTTGTTTTTTAGTGAAAATTGAAACTCTTATAATGTTATGAGAGAAATTATTTTTTTAAATTGGTTGTTTTAATGGGTATTGTTGTACTGTATGTAAGAGTGAGCAATCCTCGAATCATGGATATGTTTCTGCCATGAGAATGGGCTAAGTTGCTTTTGCGGCCAATATTATAAGTGAACCAATCATATAGCAAGGTAGACTAGTGAATCAGAAGATGGAGGTTGCACATCAGTGTCCTCTAGAAAATTTTGTTTAGAACGATGTTATTTTTATCAAAAACCACAGTATGAATAATAACCTTTATCTCATCTGATAAAAAAACAAGGCAACAGCTTAAATATCTTGAATTATTATGTACAATTTATGACCAAAGCGTTAAAGTCCACGCGGCGATCGATGTTATAAATTCGGAATATCACAAATAAATTAAAATAAAATTATGGTTTTAGTTTCCGACAATCGTATTGCTCAATTATTTCTCACAATCTGGCTTATCAGGTTCAGCAGAAAATCGGAGATCATCACCGTTACTACTAGTATTCAATCTGACCTTTTCCCGTAAATATTTTGTCATTCATGTTATGTAACATATTAATACTCATAAAATCACTTACTTGTCACTCGTTAACCTGACATGTACTGAGTATATTTACCAAATACAGTAGTTTAACAGAAACCCCGATTTATATTTTAAGTTTTGTGATTAACTTTCTATACTTTGACCGACTTTGATATTCATTTCTAATTGAAACCATTATTTCGACAGTATACAGTTAAATGTAATTCTGGCTTTTGCAAGATCTACATTGAAAGACGGCAAAGTTCACTATAGATGTTGGAATATCTTTGCTGCATTTTTTAAACCGTATGGCATATTGGAAAACTCGTACAGTCCAAAATATAGCTTCTTAAATTGTTTGCTCATCTGTCTGTTATGGTCATTTGTCTCAAAATATAGTATTTCGAAGCTGTTATCATAATCTGAATTCACCTGTGAAAGGTAACTAAAGAATCCACATAACTCTTAGTTATAATAATATAAATGTTGTAATAAGCGTATAATCGCACGTTTTATAAATTATCTCTATTATTAAGTAAACTTTATTAAGTCAAATATAAAAACTTAAAGTTTTAACTATATAAGGAAAATGACACCATAACCACAAAATTTTAAATAATATTCGTTTCTATAAATATTTTCTGTATCTTAACGGAAATTTATTGTTCTAATCACACAAAGTAACTGAAATACTAAAAATCCCATAAATTATATGAATACATCTCCCCAAAACACAACACAACATTTAAATCTCCAAAACAAGAAAAACTTTAAAAATTCTGAAAAAAAAGAAAATTCTAAATTGAAAAAGGTAAGAAAATCTTTTACCATTATTGTTACAAAAGATTTCTCCTTCAAAATACCAAAACAAAAAATTTAATTAATTAAAAATATATAAAAGTTTTTATTTTTGTGGGAGGATGGTGAATTGGGTGAGGGCTTGTCTCTTACTATACTATATGTACTTTTTATTTTAACATTTTTACTTAATTTATCATAATTTTCGATCAACACAAAGAGGGAATAAAATAGTCGCATCATATATATGAAACAGAAGAAAGATGTTAGTGACATTACACATATAACGTTTTATGTTCAACTTGACAGTCATAAAACTTCACTAAAATGTATATACCAACGAGAAAATGAAACAAATTTGCTGTTGAAAATTTTGTGTTCTTATCTTTGTGTCTTTTTCTTATGTATAAGCACAAAAACAACAATGAAAATATGAAAAGTTCTAAGTTTAATGAAATTTTCGAATACTACTTGAAAATGCTGAATGTTGGTGGGCGGTGGTATATATTATAGTGGGTCGGTGGACACACGATATTGTCGTAACATAATATCCACTGTTGCACAGTGATATTTTTGTATGTTCTATAATATTATTTTGTTTACAATAACTGAACCAAGCTTTAATTGGAACTAAACTTATTACTATCGCCTTATTACTATCTTTATACGTATGGTGATAACCGCCCAGGTGGCGAAATGGTTAAAGCTGCGGCAGTTGAAGCGGGAGATACCGGGTTCGAATCTCGATTCAGGGTAAGATGCAAAATAGGTTTTTCACCTTCGATCGGTGGTGTAAAATTAACATATCTGGATCCTCTGTCGTGTTTAGAATTGGGATGAGAACAGTTAAAACCATTTCTAAGATTGATTTGTAGCTGTTAAGAGCTTTGAAATTTAACGAAGGAGTAGACTTAACGTATAAGTAAAAATACTCATATGTGAATGTAAAATAATGGAACTAGTATTTAGATATATCAGTTTGCGAGGTAGAAACTAAACTAAGAGGTTTAAAATATCCATACAGACAGATTAAAGTGAAAGGACAACTCTCAATACTAATCAAAAATTATTTTTTTTTTAAATTATTTATTTATTACAACTGATTTACAAATCATCTAGTAATTTATCTTGCATTATTATTTAAATTCACGATTGAAGGGTTATAGCCCTTAGGCTAGTACCTTTTACATAATTTTATTATATTTTTAGCCGATCCAGGTTGGATCTAGTAGATCAAGTGGTTTCTTCCTTCGCAGCCTTCTTACTGGATTTGTGTCATCCAACATTCGGCGAATTTCAGCATTTTTATGTTGACTAATCCGTTGCATGTGTTGTCTTGCGTATTTATTTATTTCTACGCTAACGAAATCCATCTTCAAATCTCTATGGATGTTGTCATTTCTCACGTACCACGGTGCATTTACTATTCCACGTAGGACTTTGACTGGATGATATTGACGTTTGTTTGCTTTGTACAACCCCAGAGCTGAATACCGTAAGTCCATACAGGCTTAAGAATTTGCCGGAACATTAGCAATTTATTATGTAAAGTAAGCTCAGAACTTCTCCCTCAGAGCCAATTAATTTTTCTGTATCTAATGTTTAATTCTTCTTTTTTCTGTTTTCACATGCTCTTTCCATTTTAGTTTCGCGTCAAGAGTCATGCCTAAGTATTTTGCTGTGTTTGCATATGGAATTTGCTGGGAGTTTAGTTCTACTGGTATCCAATCAACCTTTTTATTGGTGAAATTTACATGAACAGATTTTGCTTCATTCAGTTTTATTCTCCACTTTTCGTTCCAGTGTTGACCATTCGCTCTTTGCAATTTGCTCGTGAATTCTTCTATGTTATCAGCAACTGCTAATATGGCTGTGTCATATGCAAACGTTGCTATAGTTGTCTCTTCTATCGTTGGCAGATAAGAGGTATATAGTACATATAAAGTTGGTCCCAGAACGCTACCTTGTGGTACTCCTGCTGATATTTTCTTCATTTCCGAGTATTCACCATCTAGTTTAAAACGAAAGTGCCGGTTAGCTATGTAAGATTTAAGTATTTCATAGAATTGCTTTGGTAAATCTCGTTTTAATTTGTATTCCAAGCCTTTATGCCAAACTTTATCGAAAGTTTGTGCTACATCCAAAAAAATACTAGAACAAACTTTCTTTTTTTCAAGTACATCTTCAATTATGTTTGTAATCCGATGCACTTGCTCGATTGTTGAATGATTTTCTCTAAAGCCAAATTGATGAGGTGGAATAAGATTTCTTTCTTCAATTATTGGTTTGAGTCGCTTAAGCAGTAATTTCTCGAATATTTAAGAAATTATATATTGGGAGTAAGGAAATCGGTCTATACGAATTGTTGTCATTTAATGGGTTTGGGTAACATGATGATTACTTCAGCGACTTTCCATTGATTTGGAACGTGTTTAAGTCTGAATACTGCTTTAATTATTTGGAGTAGCTTTCGTATTCCTTTTTCAGGTAGGGCTTTTATTATTTGTCCTGTAATTAAGTCTTATCCTGGAGATTTTTTTTGCAATTCGGTTAGTTTTGATTTCATCTTTTAATTCTTGCACTGTGACAGCAGCTATATTATAGTTGTCCACTTTATGTACTGGTGGTATGTTTTCACCTACTGTTTGTCTAGGAAGAGCCTGGAACGTGTTTTCAAGATGAGTTGCAAACAATGTTACTTTTTGCTTTGCGCTTATAGCCCAAGTTCCATCATCGTTTCTAACTGGAGGCATTTGAAGTTTAGGTCGTTTTAACATTTTTGTTGCTTTCCAAAGAGAGTACTCGGTATCTTTTTTCCCAGACAGGCTACTTAGGTATTTATTAATGGATTCATTTTTGATTTCTTTGATTAGCAGCTTTAGTTTGTTGGACAAAAAGTTTAGAATAGTTTTATATTCAGGCGCTCGATTCCTTTGCCAAGCTTTTCTTGCTTTTCGTTTTGCTGCTACCAATTCCCTAACTTCCAAGGGATAAATAACATTCTTGCGTGTTTTTGTTGCATTTGATGGTGTACTACTTCACGCAGCTTATTGTATGACGCTGTTAAATTGTTCTATTTCTTCTTCTAGCTGTATCGGATTTGTAATTGCCACTTGGGGATTAATATTATTCTCAATTATTTTCTGAAATTTTTCCCAGCAGGTTTTGTTGTTGGTAAGCCATGGTGGACTTGTTTTCTTAACAACCGTTGCACTGATCGTCATAATAACAGGTGTGTGATCTGACATAATCCCGTCGCTGCTTTCTAGGTATATGTATCGTCTATACCTTTGGTGACAAAGAAGTCTATAAGATCGGGTAATTTGTTTCTATCCGTAGGCCAATATGTTGGTTGATCTCCGCAGAAAAATCGCAGTTGCATTGTTGTCCTGCTGCAAGCAACTCTCTTCCTTTTTTAGAGGTTACTCTTGATCCCCAGAATGTGTTATTTGCGTTAAAATCACCTTCTATTATGAAACAAGATCCAAGTGATTTAAATAATGTGCAATAGTCTTCCATTAGTAGATTAAATCTTGGAGGGCTATATATTGACGATACGCTATATTCTTTGTTGTTATTTATATATACTTTTATTGTGACTACTTGCATAAATTCTTCTTCAATTTTAAGATCTATATAATGTATGATGTTTTCTTTAATTACCACTGACGATCCTCCTCTTGCTCTTCCTGCTGGATGAATGGCATGGTAACTACTGTATCCATATAATTTGACATATGAAGTTGTAGTAAAATGGGTTTCAGATATTAGGCATATATCTAGTTTCTCGGAATTTAGAAAAATTTCTAGTTCTGGAAGATGTTGAATTAGCCCGTTTGCATTCCATATTACTATTCTTAATGATTTATTTATTGCTGTTTGAGACATTTTAATAGAGAATGGATGCCATTTCATTTAGAGAGGTTTGCTTGTCTAGCCTATTACTTAGGGCTTCAAGACATATCTCTTGTTTAGCTAGTCTAATGTTAAGTGCTTCTATGCTTATTAGCATCTTTTGAAGCACGGTTGTATCCTCAGTGCTCCTTGAAATAATAAATTTCGGCATTACCACTTGCGAGTAAAGTTTCCGTTCTCCCGTTTCATTTGGTTCCGCTTTGGTGAAAGGTTGATTAGTTTTCTCCGGTATTGCTGAATTTTGCTTTTGTGATTTATCCCTTAATCTCTGTAGCTCCTTAGCTATTTCACATCCCCTATAATTTGCTGGATGTGGATGTAAGCAATTAATACATTTTGCAAGAACATCTTTACCAACCGGGCATACCTGAACATGATGTTTACCAGCAAACCTAACGCATCTAGCATCTCTTTGGCAATATTTTTGAGTATGGTTAAAACCTTGACAATTTTTTGCACTGCGGTATGCGACCGCTATTTCTTTTCAATGGCTCTATTTTTACTTTCATGTTAAGTATTGCCTTGATATTATAAACATCGTCTACTTTTTCTTTATTATTAAAAGTGAGCATAAATAGTGGAAGCCCTCTTTTCTTTATTTCAACTCCTTGTTCGGTTTCGATTTTTTCTTTCTTTATGATATTTACGGCATTTTCTATTTGATGACCCTTTTGCTTGAGATTTTCAATAATTTCCTCTGTTGCGCAGGTTGAGTGAAGACCCCTAGCCAAAACCTTTATTGGACGATTATTCTTGTCCTCATAGGTAAACCACTGATATCCATCGGAATTTAGCTTCGTAGCTAAAGCTCTATAGGTGTTAGAATCCATCACATTAATTTTCCAGACCCCATTGCTTAGAAATACAAGTTTTTACTCAGCTGTCCTAACCGATTTCAAATAATCGATTGTATAGTGAAATTATTAGATATTCCAACGATGCTAATTGGTGGTGGTACTTTCTCTTTTGGTTAAGATGGCTGTTCTCCAGAAATCAGTTGTAAATATTATCTGACTTCTAGAAACATCTTTTGAAGGTGAAGGTAAATTTTCTGCCATTTCCGGAGAGCGTTGAGCTTTCCTTTTCTTGCTTGGTCTTCTAATTTGATGTAAGACCCAATTAGTTTCTCTTTCAAGTTCTTCTTCATCCGTATGGAATGAATCACTGACATCCTCGATTATAGATTTGGGTGTCGTCTCAACTACTGCTGGTGTTTTTACAGCTTTCTGAAGTTCTTCATTTTCTTTCTTTAAGATTGTAAATTCTTCTTTCAATTTAGCAGTGAACTGCTTTATTCCTCTCAGTTGTTCGTGGAGCTCGGCGTTTTCTTTTTCGTACTGAAATATATTTTCAGTTGAAGGTTATGGTGATCTCTACAGTTTGGAACTTCGTCCAAATGGGTTTAACAATGATTGGCCCAGCCTAGAATCATTTGGGCCAACCTCGAAAGAGAGTGGATTTGGCAACACCTTTTTGAAAAGTAAGTCATCATTATTATCGATGGCTTTGGTATTGTTATTAGTTTCATGCATAATGACCCAAATCTAGGTCATTATCATGTTATAATGCACACACTTCACTTATGATTTGCACAATAAAGTTTTTTTTCTGAACACTGCACTTTTTAGAAACAAAAGAAAAATATTTTTTTTTTGTTGTGTTATGTGAGTATAGTTATTGACTTTGCACTTTAAATAAGTATAATTATTTAAAAAATTACATTTATGAACAATGCGTCTACTCACTTTAAGTATTTATTCAACACTCGCTAATCAAAGTTAAGGAATTTGCTACTGATTTATGGATTGAGTATTCAATGGTTATTTTGAGGAGAAATTGCGGTATATATGCTTAAGAATTGAGAAAGACCGATTAATAATTTGGATATATCACATTTTGAAAACGTTTTCCCAAATATTAATATCAACCTCGGTACTTGACCTCTGTCTACGGATTATAGACGACTATCCCTTGACCACCAAACGATATATGAACTTATATACGTGTACACTAAACAGTCATTTATATTGATGGTATCGTTCTGTAATTTATAGCATAAAACCAAAAATAAATAAATAACGATAATACTATTTTCGATTTAAAATAATAATATTTTGATATAAATCATCAAAATGTCAAAGTAAATAAATAAACTAACAAATAAATAAAGCACATACAGAACCAAATACTAAACAAACACAACTGATTATAATCTTTGTCCGTCTCTTTCTCGCACTGTCTAGTATATTCGGTTTGGTTTTGATCTGATATATTCTGTAAACAATTGAAAAACAAAAGCTTTTTATTGCAAAATAGAATATATTTATTTATCCAATTTATGTTTGTATTCGACGTGATTTTGTACAATTTTCGTATACATATCGAAAAGAAAATCGAAAAATCTGAATCAAATTGACAACAACAACACCGTCTGATTTCGATTTGTTGCAAATTGTATCGATTAGTATCGGGTATATGAGTATTGACAGATAATAGATTTATTATACACTCGTAGGTTGTGGAAATGAATTGAACAGCTTTGAGACATGCGAAAATATTTTGATGTGAAAATATGTTATCGTGCTTGTGAATATGTAAAGATTTCAAAATCTTAATATGGGTCCTGTTTTTGAACAAATCGATGTGCACGTTATTGGAAAGCTTTGCGGTCTCTACTCGTAATAATATATAAATGAAGCTTGAGGAGAGGTTTCTGTATGTACTCTCTAATAATAGATCATCGGCATCATTTTGATCATAATTAGTGTTTGGATTAAAATGTGACTTTGGAATCCATATCACTTGGGTGTCATATATCAGCATCAATTTTTCATTAATGCTTTTTAATATGTCAATTTCTTATACATTACTAATAAAGTGGACGCTTACATTAAATTTTGGTGGTTACCCACTTTTCTCTAGATTAATAATATTATCTTATTTTTGTACTTTATTTAAACGTTTTGTGTTATATAGATGTCCTAAATATACACTTATTTACTAAGATTAGTATACACTGCCTTAAAAAATTCATGTCTCGTATCCTTAATTTTGTATTCAAAATGTTATTCTTGACGGGGGTACACAACCAAATGTTTAAAGGTGATGAAATAATCAATTTTATTACCTTTCAAACCTCTTTTTTTGTCTTTTTGTAATGTTATAGTTACATTGTCTTATCCCCATGTCCTTTCAAGTGAAAAATGAATTTGTTTTCACATTTTTCTAAGAAAAATTATACCAACCGCACACAACAAGTATATATTATTTATACAACAAGAAATAAAACTCAAATTTTTCCTGTCCCTTTTTTTTAGGTTTTGTATGTGTATTTGAGAGTGAGTGTGTGTAGTTAAAAATGAAAACAGACGGAAATAAAAAAGGAAATGGTTTTCCGTTTTATTTTTCTACTACTTTTTTGTGGTCTGTTTTTTTTTACGAAATCTACTTTTAATCAAATTATTATGAAGGTTCTGTGACATTTTTTATGAGAGAGATGCTTAAAAGAAAATTACTTTAGATGGATGTCGTGAAAATGATTATGATAAGACATGCTTTTTGGCGATCTATGTGTATTGTTTATATATCGTTTAGAACCGTTTTTTAATTTATTTTCGTTTTAGGTATATGTTTAAAATATGAACTCGCAAATCCAGCATCTTACGATAAATCAAGATTGTATACAAAGTGTTAATTTCGATTCTACATATAGTGAATAATATTCAATTTACATAAATGAGTAAATCTACGGATGATTTATTTTTATTGTTTTTTATGTAACCATTATAAACCTCATCTTGTGAGAATTAGATGTTGGATATGTGACAAACTTGGTCATATTTCATTTGGGATTGTTGGGAAATTAAACGTAAGCGGGCGATGATACCATCATCATTGTATTGGAGGAAAAAGGAAGATTGCAAGGGATCAGAAGAGAAGGAGCGTCCTGTTATATTGTCAACAATAAATGACAAGGTCGAAAAAGAATGAAACCTAACTTCTTCAACAAAATCCAGCATGACAGCCATTCCCGTTCCACGGTTGACAAGAGGTGGTAATGGCTTAACATTAGAAGGAGAAATCAACGGGAGAGCCTGTATGATAACACTTGATACAGGAGCAATTCGGACAATTGTGCGGGCTGATTTAATAGAAAATAAACTTGATTCAATTAAAGGATTAAAACTGCAAACAGCAACCGGCGAAAGTGCAGAGATCAAGTGAAAGAAAGAAGTGGCCATACGAATTGGTAACATGGACTTCTGTCATGAAGTTTTGGTGGCTGATATTGTAGATGAGGTGATTTTGGGAGTGGACTCCATGAAGAAGAACAAATTCGTTTTGGACATAGAGTGTGCTACGTTAAACTGTGGAGATTTTAAGCTACAACTACAGTTAAATAACGTTGAGCTAATCGTACGGAGAATTAAAGTGCGACATTCAACGGAAATTCGTGGTGAATTAGAAGATAAGATTACCACAGAGACGATGGGAGTTGTGAAACTCAGTAAGGAAGAGCAGCCAGTACAAAGGATAAGACTACCAAGAAACAGAGTGAAACATCGATATGAAATCCGAGGCTTAAGACCTAACAAAGAACAGTCAGCCTGGCTTCACAACTTACAACGGAAGAGAGGCTTATCACCAAAACTGCAACCTAGCTGGGAAGGACCACACAAGGTGATTACAAAAATCATCCGAGGAAAACTGAAGGTTGTAAAATTGGAAAGGTTTGGGCGAACAGGTTTGGGCGGAGGGTAGTGTTACGGACACGGGTGACTTCTATGATTGTATAGAAGTACTAAGCTCGCATTTGGAAACCAGCATGAATCGCAGTATACAGGCGAAATAATAAATAAATGGAAAATTCTACTATGACCGAGAAGCGGACAACATGAGTATAAATACGCGAGTAGAAAGCATAGACTTTCAGTCTGAATTGGGAAAGCGATAAATTAAAATCGGGAAAAACTAATAAGAAGTGAAATAGTGAAATAGTAAAAGTAACAGTAAAATAAAAGACTGTGAAAGTAAATTTGTGGTAATTGTCAATAAAAGTTAAAGTGAAAAACAAACAAGTAGTTTCAATTATTCACAATCCAGTGATCGAGCCGTGGAGTGGTTTGAATCCCTACTAGGGGAAAACGTAACAATATGTATATATATAAATATATATATATATATATATATATATATATATATATATATATATATATATATATATATATATATATATATATATATATATATATCATTAAAACTACATAGTAAAAATTTATAAATAAAATTTTTATTTAAGTTATGCTAATTTCTCGTATACATACATAAACCAGGAATGAAAATTATATGCATCATGATAAGAATAAAATCGTGAGGTTGTAAATTGAGTTTAAAGAAAATTGAAATTGTGCTAATAAATTTTTTTTATTTACTTTTAGTTTAATTTCACAGTCTATATGTATATAATTGCAAATAATAAGCAGATATAAATTAAGCTTAAAATGAAGCAATCAGACTATACATTTATAATATTTTTAGCATCGTATATGTGATTCTCGTTGATATATATATATATATATATATATATATATATATATATATATATATATATATATATATATTTATATTTATATACATATATACATATATATATATATATATATATATATATATATATATATATATATATATATATATATTATATATATATATATATATTTATATATATATATATATATATATATATATATATATATATATATATATATTTATATTTATATTTATATTAATATTTATATATATATATATATATATATATATATATATATATATATATATATATATGTATATATATATAAATATATATATATTTATATTTATATATATATATATATATATATATATATATATATATATAATATATATATATATATATATATATATATATATATATATTATATATATATATATATATATATATATATATATATATATATATATATATATATAATTAAATCGCAATTTAATTGTATTGCGATTTAAATTCTACTTTTGTTCTTCGCATTACCAAATTCAATTATTTCTGGTTTCGAAGTAAGAAAAAGCTTTAATTTATAAGTCTTGTTGCAGGAAGCTTGTAAAACTGAAGAAGGCAAAACTTTTTGTAAGAAGTGAGATAAAATATTATATATTATTTGATGTTGTTGTTTCCTGCAGCAGAACTCTTTTTGATCAATAAATTAAATTATCTAAGGAAATAAGAAATATTTAATTTAAGAAAAATGTCTTCGATCAAGGAAAAATTATGTCAAAAACTATGGTATACGCCTTTTTAGGTTTCTATACTTGTTTGTACATACATATTATGTGTGGTTTTGACATTAGATTATAAATATGTAATATAAAATATACGATTATTTACAAAAATCAATTATTATATAGATAAATTGAATTATGTTTTACACAAAGTTTAGAACTATATGTTATAATAATTTTTGAAAGCACAACTTTTTTTCTATACTTGGATACTTGTAGGAAAAATCTGGAAAATTTATTTATTCTTTATTTATTTCTCTGTATTTTTATTTTGTTGAATATTTTATCTTAAAAGTTATGATGTTTTAATTTAAAAAAAAAATCTATTATCACGGTTTTGATAATTTAAAAAGCTTTTTTTGAATTAAGGAAGCTAGCGATTCAAAATTAATGTTGTGGTATGGAATAAAGCACGTTCCTCGTTGAAAGAAAAAAAATCAAATAATCCACAGTTTTTACACGCCATTTTAATTAATCATATTATTTAACATATAATTATGTTTTATATATTTCAATTGATAGTAAGTTAATTAACAGTTTAATTATAATTCATATCAAACGAAAAAGCATCTGGATGCGTATTTACCCCGTCAAATATATCACAATTATTAGTTGTTATACATTCTCCTTTTGGGTTTAAGATGAACGACCTAATAAAACCAGGCCGGCAAAAGCAACCATCCACACAATCCATATTACCAACATCTAGATTCCTTATACAATCCAGATAGTGATCACCAGCACAATCATATTCACAAGCAACTCCACACATTAAATGTATCTCATTAGGGTCAGAGCAATCTACCATAAAACTAAGAATTAATATTATAATTTATTAAATTTAAACTATTTTCATACTTTTTGACCGATCCTGTGGCATCGCATTGGTCAATACAATTAAACTGAATACAATAAGTGATCGCATTGTAGTTTTACTATCCAAACTACACACATTGTGATGGTATTTATATAAGAAATCACAGTCACTTAATGCATAATTAAAACTTAAAACATATTTTATCATGCTACGACCTACTTCACTACTTTTTATGATAATGCAATCAATACAATGTATAGTGTTAAAACTATATGTACTATTGTTTGCTTACTACAAAGATTTGACTTCTACAGTGCATTAGAATTTATGAATTTATTAATCGCAGATTATTTTAAATTAAATTCACTTTTTTAAATTTAGTTTTAGCATTTACAAAACGTTACAGTAAGTGTTAGGTTAGGTTAGGTTGAGTGGCTGCTACAGCACACTTAGACCGGCAACGGTCCGTTGTGATACCACAGGATCTTACTCCCCTTTTACCCCTATGAGAACTAGTTAGAGCTGCTTACGTAGCGTAATAAGTCTCGCACATTACAATTTTCGAGATCGGAAAGGCAGTCCATTAAAAACTTACCCAAATATTCATGTCTTTTGTGTGCCAAAGCCGGGCATGAGCATAGGAGGTGGACTAACGTCTCTTCCTCCTCCTTGTCCCTACAGCTTCTGCAAAAGTCATTTACTTCCAGACCCAGCCTTCTCGCATGTTCTCCAAGAAGGCAGTGTCCTGTGAGTATCCCCACGATCGTTTTAAGTTCACGTCTTCGTAGGGAGATAAGTGCCTTTGAGCGTTTTAAGTTCTGCTTTGGCCAGACTTGTCTTGCCACTCTACATGAGAGGGTGTTCGTCCACCTATTGTTCGCAGAGGCTAAGTGTTGAAAAAACACCAAACAGCCAGAATGTAAAAGCTCAGATATCGATGACTTATTTAGTTCGTTTTGTCTAATCCTCTGTTGAAACGAATCCCTACTCACTGGCAATACAATAAACAACAAAGTCTCGTCAATTTATTATGATGCCTCACTTAAATGGAACATATTGCATTCGCAAAATAGTCTTATTTGTATACGTCCACCTATCATGATTGAAATTCCACGACATTCCATACATACGTCTGTTACATTAGGCTGTGAATACTGTTTAAGAATGATGCTGGTTAATATTCTACATTATAACAAGAATAAAGAAAATATGTGATGTTACATAACACGGGAAATGCAAAGCGTTGAGTGGACTGAATACGAAGCGCTTATTAGGAGCATGATATACATTTGGCTCAACGATATTAATAATGCCAACACGTAGCATTTTGTATAATGTCGCATTAATTTAATTCTAAAATCAACGAAAATCTATTAAATCTCGGTTTTATAATATGCATGCATGCTTATTGAAAAATAAAATCATTCACACACCGCAGATAAATCCCAGATCACGTTTCATGAATAAACTATACATACAACACATGATAAGATGAGATATAATAATAAATGCGAGAATCATAAAACAATTTGAACAAAAATAAAGCATAAGAAGGAGAAAATAAAACTAATTTAAGTTCCATTAAGCTCCCCATTATGATGGATGAATATAAAAAAAATCTATTTCTTTGAATATTTTTGCATAAACTATATCCTTATATACGTTTTCAACCCAACCAATGACAATAAACGAAGACTACATCTATAGAAACAAAATAAATTCGTGCCCGACACAGGGTTAATAATATGTATGGTAAACTTTATACAGTACAAAAACTCGTTGAAAAGTACCAACCAAACAAAAATCAAATTCCTCTGTTTATGAATGGTTGTAATAATGATGGGAATATAAATCTACAGTAATCATTTGAATTTGAGCTTTTCAGTATTTAAGATTTTTATCTTCTATACTTAAACATGTATATTTTGATTCGAAGTTGTGTATTTTTGTTATATGAAAATATAAAGACATTCTGATGATATCATGCCTCATTATGTATGCGTATTTGTTGCGAGAGCGTTCAAAAATAGCAACAAATATGAAAATCGATTTATGCTTTTGTATGTTGCGAATGAAAACCATATATCTTGTATTTTTGTGTTGTCTGTACAATACAAAATACCAATTCTAAATTAATTCTGTCTTAGATACCCGCAACTGAAGCGACTCAGACGTAATAATATCAAAAGTTTTGTCGCCATTGTTATGTAACACGTCTCATAAGATGATAGATAATCCACTATTATATTTGGTTATAATTTCAGAGTCATCATAATCAATGCCCTCAATGAGATGGAAATAACGGACCTAAAATCTGTTAAATTTTTTAACCAAAAATTTTATTTCACGGATTTGTTTATTTTTAAACCTCATAAAATATAGTTTTAATACGTAATTTCCTCAATTCCTAGATGCTAAAATATCGACAAATATGGATTTTATAAATTCATCTGAATAAAACTTGCCTGGATCGTTCAGTAGAAAACGTATATAAAGTTAGCCCATGATTTCATCCCAGAAAAATGCAATGGTAACACTAATGATATCGCGATAGTATTTCATTTAAGTGTCAGTCCAGGATTTTACTATCATCCCAAGATTTTGTATCAAAATAATAATATATATAATACCAAGATAGTAAATATTTTTACAATCACGACGGTTTTTTACTATCACCCCAGAAAATATTTTGTGTTAGTTCAAGAATATCGTCGAGAAATAAAATAAGAAAAAACCCTTATAAAATTTAATAATAGAATCCGATACAAACCAAAAAATATTGATAATAATAAATCAAAAAAATATAGATGGATAGATTCTAAAACCTCATAAGTTTGAGCTAATTTTTTGTTATTTTCAGTAAATAAGCGAGACTTAGATGTTATCACACTATAATACTGTGACTGTTCATTTCTCTACTATACCAATACAGTTTCAAATTATTTGTAGTTCGATCCACCTGAAGATTGGTGCTTCCCGATAATCATTTGTCTTGCCATATGAAATAAAAGTTTCTTTTGAGTGCAGATAACTGAAATGATGGTGTCTAAGCCGATAGCTTTAAATTGTCTGTTGTCATACCTTTAGGGATAATTAAAATCGCCAATATGTTACGCGTCAAGCAGACTAAAAATCACTGGACTATATATAATATACCGAATCGCCAAATGAATTTTTAATCAAAATAGTATTAAAAACCAAAATGTGCATTCAATGGAAAAATAATTTTATTTGCGTGGTTCGCGCACGTTTATATCAAAAAATTATTGTAGTTGCAATTTGCATATTATATATAATAAATGCAAAATAATTTTTTTTGGTCAGTTATTTCTACCGATGAATTAATAAAACAACTATTTATTTTAGTGTGATTTGTATAAATAAATGAATATATTAAATACATTTTTAAAGGTGCGATAAAATTGTGTATAATTTTACAAAAACTCGTTCAGTTACAATAGTTAATAACACATTTGATTGGATCCAAAAATGCAGGACTAAAATTTAATTGGGATTGCGCTGAAGCACAATAAATTGAAATTTGACAGGTTCGGGGGATTAAAGAAGTAAAGCAAAAGAAATTAAGATTCAGATTTACCAATGAAATGGCCTTGTGGTTAAAGCTTCATCAGTTCAAATGGAAGCTGGCAATACACTTATAAATATTTTGAATTTCTAAGGCTTAGAAAAAATTTGTGGTTCATCTACCAATATCAAATCAATATTTATATTTGTTTGTACACTGTTTAATAAGATTCAATATAACATATACGTCATATAGGTATTTTCGGCAGTGAATAAAAATCATGGTTCATAAGTTTATTGTAAAAACGAACAAAGTATTGTCCAAAGAGAGATTATTTTAGGTGCACATCTCAATTTATAATCAAATTTTATGTTATATGGTGGTGCAATGATTATTGTATTGGTGAGCAATGTGGATTTCGTATATTATTATGTGATCGCTGCACATCTATATATCTAATATTTAACAATATTTCTCACTAATCACTGTAATTGGAACCCAGTTTTATTGTAAAAAAATCTAAATGAATTTCGCATCTCATATAGATAAATTTGTTAATGAATTTGTTTTATTAATTTTACATAATTTTACAAGTTATTAAAAACCGAAAGTAACATAATCTGGAAGATTACTCCCAACCAACGCAGTGCACTCACTAAGTTTAATACATTTTCCATTGTGGTCTTTCAGAAACGACCTAATAAAACCGGGCCGGCAGTGACAAACATACCCACAATCTAGTCTATAATCATCGTTAATACAATGTAAATAGTTGTCATAACCACAGTCTAATTCGCATACATCTCCACATGTTAAATGTATCTCGTTCTGGCCTGGGCAAGCTACCATAAAACACATAATTTAATATTTAATTAAATAAACTTATAATATTTTATACATACTAAGTGATTGAGCATGTGCTACCTCCAAAATTAAACTAAATAAAATAAGCGCTCGCATTATATTTACTATCCCAACTACACATATTGTGATGGTATTTATATGAAATTCATATTAACTTAACGCATAATTAAATATAAAAACTATACTATCAGCTACGAGCTATACTAACATGCTTTTTATGATAAGACTTTGGGTAATACAGTTTTTTATACCACAATTAACTTTTCAAATATAATTCAATTTTGAATAGTGTAGTTAGACTTTCATATATAGTTATAGTTATTATTTTATTATCACAGTATCAACACAACACCGATATGAATTATTTCCGAAATGCACGCAAAACTATTACGGCCATGCAATAACCAAATACGAGACAAGATATTCAGTATCCCGAAGATTGATAATCTTGCACGTTTATTCACAATATTGCACTTTCTTCATCAACAAGAAAAATTTGACAATACACTGAATATGTCAACTGTCAAACACTTTACTTACAAAACGCATATATTTACCTATTACATCGGTCAGTGATAATGTCCATATAACAATCCCATTAACGCCAGCTCTATATATTACATTATACATTATACGATATATACGCTATTTACATTATACCCGCAAAAATACATAAAAATGTCTTCACCAATAAAAATATTTACATTCTTCACCATTCATAAAAACGATATATTTATCATCAGCCAGCATGATACAAACGAACAAAAAAGGGTATCGGTAAGAGCTTTTCATTTCTTTTTGAATTAAAATTCCATAAAAATGAATAACATACATGTAAATGACTATGCTAAATCTCTTCAACGTTTTTGATACTTTCCCATAAATTTTTTTTACATAAGATTTAGGTGCTAAATATATGTACTTTAAATCATAGATACTATTATTTACGAAGATGTGTTCTAAACTAAACTTTAAAATAAATTAAAACTTTACACTTGGATCGATTGAGACTTCTTAAATATTTTTTCTTAAATAGTAGATTTAATCTATAAGTGGAACAGAAGCTTTATCTAACATCTTACAGGTAGTTTTAACCATACATTTAACATTTTTGCCATTAAACAACCAATGAAAATATTTTGTTCGGAATATGTATCAGAGAAATTTATTATAACTGGCACAAGTAAGTGTTTCCTAACTTCTAAGAGTTAACTTGCTATAAGAGAGTTGCGTAATGAAAGATTACTCAAAATTAATTTGTATAGCAAAGGTAATTATATGGAGGGGTGGTTATGGAAAAATAATTAATCTGTTATGAAAATGACTCATTTATATTCACGTTAGTGAAAAACGTAATGGTGATAGCCCAGCACTATATTGGTACAAATCAAGAACCTATAATATATTCCCTTATGAATAGGTAACAAATTTCAAATGTTCTGCCATATGATTTTATGAATTATAAAGATATAACTATTTACGTCTCACACTGTGCTCTGTCTTTACAGAGGCGTGCTTTACTTAATCAGATGTGATTTCTGACTAAATAATCTTATACTATTTTTTTAATTTCGATGGATCGTCACCCTAAAGCCATAGCAAAGTTTCATAAATATTTTTCAGTTCCCACGATGTAGTCAACGTAAATAAATTATGGGAAAATTCGTATCAAAACTATTTATGAGTTCACAAAAAATCTGCAGGCAACTTTTAAGCCGTTGCACTGCTCACCCTTAACCTATTAGTTCCCCTAAAATATTCAAACTTCGGAACAATGAAAAACCACTATACCATTACTAATAAATGGTGTTACAACAGTGGTACAAAGTTACAAAATATAGTATTTTGATTTGTTAAGAAAGTTGGTTATAAAGTTTGAATCTATTGAACAATTCTATTGAACGTAAAAATGCGTAAAAATATCGATCAACAAAACAACATTACATATCTTCGTTGTATATATTCCACCTGACGCATCGATATTATTCCACCTGACGCATCGAAATCAATAATATGGCTCATCAATCTGACATTATCTTAGTCACGGGTGACTTCAATTTTCCTTCTATTAATTGGACCTTAGACGAGGAATTGGATGAAATTTTACCAATGAATATTACGTCGGATGAGGAACATTTGTTCACTGATACTATTTACGACTCAAACCTGAGCCACATTTGTCAAATACAAAATGGCTTAGGTAGAACTCTTGACTTAATATTTACAAATGAACGAAGTGCATTTAAGGTAAATCAATCAGCAACGCCTTTTGTTGTTAATGATGTTCACCATAAATCAATTGAAAATCATATTGGAAATCGAGAACATTAACGAAAAATTCAGCCACAAAAGCTTAAGGCCTTTCTACAACTTCAGGAAGGCAGACACTATTAATCTCTATCATTACATTGATCGTGTCAACTGGAGGAAAGAACTAAACAGCAGCAATATAGAAGAAAATATACACAAATTTAATAAAATCATATATCAAGGTATAGAAGTATATGTCCCATAACTGCGGTAAAACTTGATAAATATCCACCATGGTATGACGGTAAACTAATTAATTTGAAGAACAAGAAGGATAAAGATACATTAAAACAATATTCCGAGGCTAGTAAGCTTAAATATCAAGAATGTAACCAACATTTCGAAAACTATTTTGATACTATACAAGACATATATAACTTGTATTAAAGACAAAATTAAAAATGATCCAAAGCACTTTTGGAGCTTTTTTAAGACAAAACGTTAAATCAACGGTTTTCCTGCACACTGGGAAAAATTGTACCTTAAAAACAAAGGATTCTTCTTTAACTTAAAGAATTTTTGCCTATAGATTTTGCGCAAAACTTTTTTAGTTTTAACTTAAACAATTCGAAAAGTTTAAATCAAAGTTTTTTTTATCATTTGGAATAAACTATTGAGAAGTAATAATAAAGGACTTTTTCTTTTCTTCAGAAGGTTATTGAAAACATAAATTATTTACATCAAAGAATTGTCATATTTTGGTTTAATGCACAGAAGATTTTGATTTAAAGATTATCGAACTTTTATTTCAAACATTTTGAACTTTTCTTTGAAAAATATATCTCTTTTAGCTCAAAGAGAGAAAACTTTTAAAAATAATATTTATTTAGGCATTATTTCAAAGGATCTTAATATTTGTTTCAAAACATACATTTACATTTTTAATAAAACAAAATTGTTATATTTTAAAATTCTTTATTATGAAATATCAACAAATAATATATAAAATCAATACATTTTTAAATAAATAAAAAATTCCTCTCATAAGTTTGCATTATTATAATCATATTATCTTTGATTTAGATAATACTTAAAATAATTGTAAACTCGGAAATATTCATATTTGATGATGATTTAAATGCTGAAGTCCAATCACTTGACGTTTCTTTCCATTAATCACATATTAATGGCTAAGGTTTAAAATTTATTTTCAGTCATTGTTTGTTTATTTGAAAATAATCTGAAAATATATAAAACACATATGCATAACATAATATATTAAGTTATTTAATAAAAATTACCACTGGGAATAAAATCGGGAGTAGACATTAGGGTAGGGTTTGACATTTTGCCGGTTGTTGAATTTAAATGGGAATGTTTCAAAAACGTTGTATACCTACCACATGTTACTGTAGCGATCGTATAGCTTTCCCGATGGTTTCTTGTAGCTCTTACGAGGAAAGTAATATTCATCCTGCGTTCCAATAATTTATTATAAAAACATTGTACCATAGCATAAACTTTGAGCAAATGAATTTAGTTTATATTTAAAATTATGCTTTCCTGAAACTCAGTGATGAAAACAATTGCCAGTCTATAATTTTTTGACATAACGTGATGGTTGTTTGCAAAGTTTCCACAATGTCATACTCGTGATCAGATGCAACGCACGTCCAAACATAAAAGAGAAATTAGATGCAATTTTGTTAGTTAGTTATAAAAATAAAAACAAAAGTTTGTTATTTTCCTTCAGTCAAATAGTTGTTTGAAATGGAATTCTTTTTTTTAACAATTAACACAAAAACTAATGTAATCCGAGTATACTTACATCAAACTATCCCAAATATGGATTACACTCCAAATTTCTTTTAATTATATTTTACTATTTATTAAATTTCACTTTAAATTAAAATAATCAACTCACTGCTTGCGCGGTACGACATTAAATAAAATCACATTCTTCATAGAAGAATTGCATAAACAAATAATCAAAACATTTGCAACAAAGCCTTAAAACTTTAGTTTAAAATATTCACGATTTTGACAGAGCATATATACTTTTCTTTAAAGATTGAGATCCTTTTATCTAAAGAATGCAAAATTTTTAATATTAAATAATCATAATATCTAGAAAAATTTGTTTTGAAGCAAAGTATACATTCTTAAAATCTAAGGATTTTATACATTTCACCTTCCATTAAAGGCCGTTCATTTAACATTCGATAGCAAAGATTTTTTTTCTTTTGAAACAAATGGTACTTTCACGTAAATTTTCTTTAAAACAAAGAATAATTTTCTAAGGGATTGATTCCTTTGAAATGAAAACTCAAATTTTTCTCAGTGCATATATGACATTCAAAGAAGGGAAATCATCGGACGCGCAAGTCATATCCAACATGTTCGCTGAGTTTTTTCAATCTGTATTTAAACCAGAAGACGTTAATAAATACGAAAATCCCCACCACGCTAGCGTAGGGAACCTGTCCATTGAAATACCACATATTATAATATAAGATATAAACAAGACTCTTAAAACATTCGGCGATGGTTGCGGTCCTGACCAAATACCAGCTTCTCTTTTGAAAGATTACACCAGTTTGGAACTACCTCTTTGCATGCTGTTCAATCAGTCGCTGAGATTGGGAGAGTTTCCTAAAAAATGGAAGATAACCAGAAAAACCCCATTATTTAAAACTGGGGATAGTCATAGAAGTGATGTATCATGTTGTAGAGGTATAACGTCGATTTCATCTATACCCAAATTATTTGAACTAGTAATATATAATTTCTTCAAAGAAGTGGTGCCTTGACATGTTTCACCGTACCAACATGGGTTCATGCCTAAGAGATCAACATCTACAAACCTTATTGAATTCACCAGCAGCACAATCAAAGTTATTGAAAGCCACAAGCAAGTTGACGTGGTGTACACAGACTTTGCAAAGGAGTTTGAATCCGTTAGCCATTGTAAAGCACTAGAACGTTTATACTCATTTGGATTCTCAAACAACTATGTGGGTTGGTTTAAATCTTACTTAAGCAACCGCATCCAATACTTCGACATTGGTAACAGCAAGTCCAAAAGCCAATTCAAGTTACATCGGGTTTTCCACAAGGTTCTCATCTTGGCCCTTGGATTTTTACCATTTTCATCGACGCAATCACTGAAGTCATTCTACACTCTAAAATTTTAATGTTTGCTGACGATCTCAAAATATATACATTACAAAGTAAACAATATGCCATTAAAGCGAGTATAAGAGATCAAAGACCTCGGTGTTATTTTCGTGGAAAATATGAGCAGTACCAAACATATAGAACAATGTGTTGCTAAATCTAATTCTATGTGAGGTTTTATTAAACGATGGACGGGAGATATTTATGACCTGGAGACAATTAAGATTCTGTATTTTGCAATTGGAATATGCTGTTACTGTTTGGTGTCCATTTTATGATACAAACATCAGTAAACTTGAGGGTATTCAGATAAAGTTTATCCGTCACTTAACTTGGAAAAGCGGTTGGGAGTATGATTACGAATTACCATACCATGAAAACCTGCAGCGTTTACCACCATATCTGGATGGCTGCAAAACAAACAACATAGCAACTCTGGAAAATAGACGTGAGCTTTTAAAGTGTTCGTTTGTTGGTAATATTTTATTAGGTCACATTGACGCACAATCAATACTGGAAAATTTACAAATTAATGTACCCAGTATACATCTAAGAAGAAATGAGTTCTTGCAAGTTGATGTCCATAGAACCAACTATGGTTCTAACGAACCGATTAACATGATATGCAAAAGCTTTAATCAGATAAATCACCTATTCTGTGTGAGAGTATGAATCTGCCTATAAAATTTATATAGTTAGATTTATGAATTTGTTGTTCTTACATTTTAGTAGGGCTTTACTTTGACCATTTAACGAGGTAAAAATTGAGTTATAGAGATTATGTTCTTAGTTTTGCAGTCTTTCTCCAAATTAGAACTTTATTTGAGAATAGATTATTTAGAAGAAGAAAACTTATTCGGAATTTTAGTTTTTGAGCACAATATAATTACACTTTAACATTCCATAGATTGGACTTCATGTATTGTTCGATGGATTATTTAACTAAAATCGATTATCTGCTCATCTATTAATAGAATATCGTTTATAGTTTACAGTAAATATTAGGCACAGATGACAGTTAGAGATTGAAATTTATAAAATTTTCTTTGGGTCGAATCTTAATCAAAAATTGTAGCTTAATGGTTAAGAAAGTTTCTCATCACGCCGCGGTCTCGAGTTCGATTCCCGCCGTTGACCAAAAAGTTAACATGCAACCGGATGACATAAAAACGCGTTTGAGTGAAAAAAAAATTCGTTGGGCTGTGCACCAATCGTTAAAATGGTTCGGATAAGGTTTCAGTAAAGACGCGGTAAGGGCCGTTTACGGACTCTAAGCGATAAATTTGTTTTTATATGAAGCTGAAAAGCATCATAATTTCAGGGTGTGCTCATTGATTTGAACTGAATTTCTCTATCAATATTTAAGACACAAATTTCAAAAAGATGGTTGTGGTTGGTTTTTTTTTGATTGAACCAAACCAATTATGTAGTCATATAGTCAATTATATAATATCCATAAACAATAACGAAACTAAATAACTGACCAGTTAAGAAAAACGTACCACTGAACCAAAACTGGCGGCAAATTAAATATTTTAGTAAAAGACGTTAGTAGAACGTTAAATATCACTATTTTAATCGAATGGATGATACAAATGTAATTTTACAGAAACAAATACAATTAACGCTTTTATTTTTAAAGCAAAATTAAAAAGACGATTGACACATCTGTAAAAGGCCAGCTAAAAGGTTAAAAAAATATCAATTAATCTGTCACGATGATCATCCTATCATAAGAAAGCCCATTCTCCCCCATATTTATTTATATTCAAATCAATCGAGGCAAGTTTGCAAGCTTTATCCACTACTATTGTACTGGTGCTGGTTTGTGGAAAAACTTTTCCACAAAAATCATTAAATATGAAAATTAATAACAAATTCAATCCCATTATAAAAAAGGCAAATCTTTATTTTATGGCTTAGTAATAATCCGATTTATCGAGCTTTTAAGGATTTTTTCTGTCTTGTTTTTCACTGACATCTGGTAAAGTTTTATACACATTCGAACATACATTGTAACAATCGATTTCGAAAGCACTAAAATTTTATACTCGAATTTGAAACGAATTTTAATTGATTTTCGGTGTATAAATGCTTGATGTCGGGCTGCACGTGAAAGTTTTATATTTAAATTTAATCCTCGTCGAAAAAAGGGATATTCAAGGATTATATACATTTTGATGTTTTAATTTGAACGAAAATAATAAGCCAGGCTCGTATATTGCCTAGAGATTTTAAATTCACGTTTTATATTTTATGTAAAGGATATTTAGCGAGAATATACTATACATGGATACGGCATTATTATGACGTTGTGCTATATATACGAGTATATACAAACAATACAGCAAATACGTGATGATTACGAACAAGCAGACCCAAAAACATAGTAATTGTATTCTTTATTGTTTGGAGGATCATCTCATAAGATTTAATTATTTTTTTTATAAGCTATGCCCTAAACAATTTTGTACCAAAAATGAATATTTTCGCGTGGGAATTTTCCTATTTATCCTTACAGCTACGATTGAGAATGAATGTAAGAAAACGTTTCACGATTGCAACGAAGTTTTATGTTTTGTTGCAAGTTCTGTTAAATATTTATACAGTCCTATTGTTCTTGAGCTATGTACATATATATACATACATATATTAAAATAACAAAAGTATGTTGAAAAGTGATTCGTATTGTGCTTCCACTATGCTGGAGAAAATAAATTACTTTGGAAAATTAAAACGATTAAAAGTTTGTTTCCAGTTTTTCTTTTAACTGCTGCTATATGTTTGCTACTGTACTATAGTAATTTCGGGGAAAACCAAATCTGGAACCCTATGTGAATAATATACAATTTACATTATATGTATTATACTCATATAAAGAAGATTTTAATTTTGATTTGTTTCCGGCGATTTATTTTAATACCTAAATTTATAAAGAAGTGAAAATTTTTGGAAATGATGACGGTTATAAAATTTATTTAATAGTATATTTTACTATTATTATAGTAACTATATATTTTAATTGTAAACCAGACAATAATGTGACTCGTACATTTTTTCAGTATTAGACTAAGATTTGTTAACAGCTTTATTCTGTCAGGCTAGCTCCATTTGTTACATTAAGCAAATTATAATCAATAAATGTGATTGTTTTAACCAAGTAGAACATTGATTTAATTACTTCATCTTTTAAATGTTGAAGTACAGTTGAATGTTTTTTGCTAATACTTGGGTGACTTTTATTCTCCAAAAAATAGATGGCAAGGAGAATTGAATTTTAAAGATGCATTTTTATATGATAAAAAGTAGCAATGAAAACGGTGTGTAACGAAAGTTGTACAGTTCAAAAAGAACCCAGATAAGCATAACATTATATTTGAAGAATATTACTTTTATAATAAAGATTTTTCCAAAACATAAAGCGAAGAGATTTTATAACGAGAGCCTTTTATCATAAGTTTCGATCATAATTTTCAATCGAGTGATCCGAATCTAGTATTTATCAAAGTTTTTAATCAATTCTGAAGAATTATAGTTCTATAAGAGTTCTCCCACCATATACAATAGATTAGTTTAAACCTACCCGTGAAATATAATAAAGAAAAAACATTTCAAGGTTACCTAACCGACAAAACATCAAAAGCTTTTTATTTGTATCTATGTAAGTACGAGTGTACACAAACACTTAGAAAGTAAACAAAAAAGAAAACTTAAAAACATCTGAAGCCAAAAGCTCTTTCCAAATCTTCATATTTTGTTTGTATTCGGTCATAAAATAAAATAAAACTTTGTATTTATATATATACGAAAGCTTTTTTATTGAAAAGTCGAAACTTTTATTTTTTAAGCATTACGTAATAAAAGAAAATCCATTAATGTAAATTTTTTTCTTGCTTGTTTACAACACGAATAATTTTTTCAAGGATTTTTTCGGCTGTGTATGTATTGTTGCGTATATAAATCAAAAAAGCACGTTAATCATCTTCCCAAGCTCTATATATAATCGTATACGCACATATTATACTTTAAGTGGATTTTTTCTTTATAGAGTTTGTTGGCAAAATGAAACATTAAATCGAATAACCTATAACATTCAACAGTCGGGATACATGTAGATATGGTAAAGCAAAGAAAAGTAGAGTATTCTTATTTATGTAAGGTAACTTTTATAACGGGATTTAGTCTCCCATTCTTGTATTTTGGAAATATATTATTTAATGTTTTTATATATTGAGTAGGAAGGGACTATTTATTTATTTATTACCTTTCGAATAAGCGAATAAATAAGGTGAGATTATTTTCTCCTAATTTGTATCGTCTTATTGTTTATTCAATTTTATATTTTACTATACTTTTATACTCGAAAGGTCTTAACGGATTTATTTTTAATTCTAATCATTTCTTTATTATCTTTCAGGTAAGTCAATCGCAGATGATAATCAACCGTATGTATACTATAGTCATATAATTGAGTGTTTTTGTTCATTTTGATAAAGTACCCTAGCTGTTTTTATTAATAAAACCTTTCATATTGTATACTATATGTAGAAAAAATACGATCAGAATTTTATATACACACTTTGTCACCACAAAGTCAATGTGTGTATCGCAATGAACTTTTTTTATTGTTAAATAATTGAAACAAGCATATAGCATTGAACTTAATGAATTAAACATTTCATTTTGGGCAAACTTCCATAAAACATTGTTTTGTTATTTTTGTATACTTAAAAACACCCCCTAAAAGCTTTTATCGACAATTTATAATTCTTAAATCGCAAAACGAAAATAGTTTGAGAAATACATCCTTTGTGTGTAAAGATAATATGCCCACGCGAAACAATTAAAAATTAATGTTTTCGATTCCAAGTTTAATGTACCGACAGTGATGCGAGATTGATGTTTATGTTATCTTAGTTGCGAAATTTCAAATTTTCAAATCAATTGAGCTGTAAATTTTCTATATATGTAGCAAAACTATATATTATATTTTGGCGACAATTTTCTTGTACCGAACTAATAAATTTTTGTTAGATATTTTGATCAGAACGTTGATGTACCAATAAAAACATTATCATAAATTAGATGTTGAAATTTTATTTTATTTTTATGCTAACGATGAGGTACATTTATAGTGTTACAAATACTTTGAACTGAAACTGGGGCACACTTAATGAGGAGACAATGAAATGGAGCGTGTAAAGAATATATTACCAAATGAAAGCTACAAATCAATGACAACTATTTACATAAATTGAGCTTTTCTTCGTACAACTAACTAAAGTGATTGAAAAAAAAGTATTCTGGAGTATTAGTTTTGACCATTTCTATATCAATTATTTGCCTGTCTTTGAGTAATGTTCGCCTTTAAATTAAAACTTTCATAATTATAATAAATTTCATTCATACTCTAGGACTTTAAACGGCCAAATCCGCGTCTCAACTGAGACATTATGAATCATTTATACGTATTGGTGCAAAATAATGCGCTTCTTATGTCACAATCGCTTTTTATGTCATTCGGAGTATGATAAGTTTTGGTCGACGACAAGAATCCAACTCGAGACTCTCTTAACCATTAAGCTACAACCAGTGACATGCAAAGTTAACTGAATTGATGGAATGATGTGACAGCAGAAATGCCAGCATGTTATTGAAGACTACTTTCCTTATTTGTATTAACTTTTCTAACAAATGAAATTACACGCGCATGGCATAAATCACTAGCAAGACAAAAGCGATCATAAAGAATCAAACTTTTTATATCGATATTTTAAATTTCACATTTTTTTGATGTCGAATAATGATTCATGTGGTTTAGTTTGGGCAGGCCTTTTGCAAATAATAGCTCATAATGATTTTCCAATTTCTTATCTTTAGTTAAATTAAATATTTAACTTAAGAATTTTGTTGTTATGTAATGAACGGATTATTAGCAACCTTTTTGTCACTTAGCTTTCTATTTTTTGTTCATTTTGTTCTCGTTTTTTTTCGATTAGCAACTACATATAGATACAAGCAAAACATAGTATATGTATAATAACTGCTGCCACCCATGCCAAAAAACAAATTGCCCTTCTTCATAATTATAATTAGATATTAAGTAATGCGAGAAATTATCTGTTCACCTCACCAACCTCACTGATATTTACTCAATGAAAATCCTTCTTTTATATTCATATTTGCAACATAATATTTATATTTGAATCTTAGGTTACCTTTCTGTTATATTCCAACTTGTTAACAAAAGTCACAGAGTTGAAATATAAAATAAAATATTGGCTGCAGGCCAGTATAGCAAATCGTTGTTGAATGTTCAATCGCTTTGTCATTTTATTCATATATTTAAAATATATCAACAGGTACACTTAACGACAGTGTTATTTGATAGGGATACCTTTTAATTCGATACAACTTTTATAAATAAAAGCAACAACTGGACTAAGGACTAATTAACTTATCATATCTATGACCGACAAAAAATAATCTGTTGACACTGCTCACCAACGAGTGCAAATAAAGTTTCGACTTCTGATTATGTTAGCAAATATAAGAATAATTATGTGTGTTCTGCGAGGAACTCAACGGAAACCTCAATAAAGGGAGTTGTAGATTGAGCAAAGTATCATAAAATATCTGTATAAGTTATTAATCTAATTATTTATGATGAAATAGTGGAGATATTACAACCAGATTTATATAACTCAAAAGTATCTTTATATCTCATCTCACTAGGTACGGTTTATATAGAAATAACAAAACGGTTTGTTCTGACGAATTTTATATCAAGTTTAGCTTTGGCAAAAGCTAAACTTGATATAAAATCAAAAATTATGACTATAATTACTAACAGCACTCTGTTTTTGTAAAGTAAGATGGATAACACTTACTTAAATATTCACTTGTTTGTCAAAAGCTCACAACCTAACCTTAAATATAACACATCGTCGTCGAAATATTCAAAGAGCTAAACATGTTTAAAAACTATATCTTCTAACAATTTGAAAGGCGCATCTGAAGGCCATAGTTATAGTATATTATGGGGTTTTTTTAAAACTTGTCTAATGTCGGCAAAACAGGAAGTATATGGCAAACATTTTAAAAAAAAATTACACCATATGCTCGAATTGAAATTCAGAAATAATTCTTCTAATAGTTTGCATTTATTTTCTTTGTATGTAAGAAAATTTTATGTCATGAAATTTGTAATTATTACCGTTTACATTCGTATTCTGCTATATACATTACTTAACCGCATACAACTTCGTATACAGCAGGTATATCTAAAATTTGATACATGTATATCCTTAATATGATATTATGTATAATCAATCTTTATATGATGTTAACCATTCATAATATAGACAATTTCATTATCTACCTCCAGCATCTGTGTAACTTTATTATTTATCTAAAATAATATTCGTTCTAAAAGGGTCACCACACAAGACTGAGCAACAAAGCAGATAAAATGGTATCCATACACACTAAAACAATACAAAACCTATTATCCTTTTTCTCCCCATATATTTATAAATAGAGCTTTTGTCCTGCGGTACCATTAAGGTTAGGTTAAAGGGAGGAAATAAGTTTTGTTTTTGTAATTCAATACGCTATATCATATATGTATATATATATATATATATATATATATATATATATATATATATATATATATATATATATATATATATATATATATATATATATATATATATATATATCACAAAGGATGTTTATGTGGTATATCTCTATCTTACGTTCAAAGTTCACATGATATGCTGACCTATAATAAAGCAAGGAATAAATTATAGGATAGTCCTAAAATATTACTCAATACTTTAATAACAATATTTCTTTTAAAAAGTTTGTCTTGAAAATTGTTTGATCATATATTCTTAAATTCTCAAAGAACGCCGACACTAAGATTCTTGGTAGATAATTTATTATCAGTAAAAGAAAAAAAATCACCAAAAAAACATTATGAGTAATACACAGACACAAGCGATCAAAACAAGACAAAATCAACATATTAGCATCTCCAGCAAATACCAATAAAAATTCTAGGGACTAGTGGCAGAATGAGGATAAACATTGTTGGCTTCTGGAAATCCAATATATACTTGCTACAGATGTCTAATAACAATAACAGTAAAGGCAATGGCATGTCAAAATCGGGACGTTTAACATCCACAGAAAAATAAATCAATTTTCTGTAGTGTCAAATATATCTAGGGTAAACGTAGTAGCAAAGATTATTTTACATAAAGATGACCCAACCAAAGCAAAAATTTACAATATGAACGATTTTTTTGTTTTGTTTTTTCTATAGAACGGAGGTACCCGTCACTATGTAGCGGTACCCGGAATATTTTTTTTTTTTGTATTTTAAAATGTTACTCTGATTGAACTATCTTTATAGTATATAATCTTTGGTAGTAGTCATGAGCCCTTCGCCAATAATGAGCCTTAACGATTAAAATTTCTCTCTTACTAATTCTCTTTGGTTTAATGAGGAATTTTGTTTTTGTCAATGAATACTATTATCATTGCTTTAGAGTTCACTTCTATTCTCATTTAGATTTTATTTCAGTTGCACAAGATATTTCGATTCGAATACGTCAACCTCGCGTGTGTTGTAAAAATATTAATATTTTATTAATTATGTAATTAATTTGACAAGGAACACATTTGGTACTTTTGTTGGTAAGCTATTTAAGATTAATTTTAGTGTTCCAAATTTAAATACAGTCATTGTTAATGACTTGTTCAGTGCAAAATAGTTGTCAATTATGACGAAAATATTTAATATTTTATGCAAAAACTGAGCGACTCATTACTGAGTATTAAAAATCAAGTTTTCCAATAGTTAGCCTGGGGGAGGAGGTCATCATTAGCCCAGGTAACCGCATTCAATTCAAATAAGGATAGGTAGTTTCAAAATTTTACTTTCAGCAAAGCTAGTAGTAATGGTTCTGAAAAGAAGAACTTATAATGTAGAGGATGTGGAAGTGGCATTCGAGAGATTTCGAGGTGGCATGTCTATCCATGCTGCGGCTAAACCATACAACATTCCGTGAGGAACTCTTCATAACCGAATTCATCGCTGTTCAGTTAAAAGTACTATGGGACCATCACCTGTTTTAACTGAAGCGGAAGAAAATAAAATCGTTTAATGGATTTTCGAGAATCATGTCAGAGAATTTCCAAGGAAAAAACACGAGGTTCAAGGCGTCGTTAAAGAATTTCTAGAAGCATTTCCTTGGGAAAATTTGTTTAAAAATAATTATCCAGGAAGTAAATGGTACTATGGCTTTCTAAAGAGACACCCAGAAATTTCAATTAGAACTGCGGAAGCGGTTTCCTACTCAAGTGCATGTGTATCTGAAAAAGATATAAGGGGTTGGTTTCATAAAATTGAAGAATACTTTAGCGCAAATGGGTTTATGGACGATATTCTTAAGGACCCCAGTCGGATCTTTAATGGAGACGAAGCAAGGTTTTTGTTGTGTTCGAAAGGTGGAACTGTTTTGGCTCCTAAAAGTGCCAATAACGTATATGAAACGGATAAAGGTCGAGATAAGAAGTGCGTCACGGTTTTGTTCTGCTTTTCTGCTGATGCTTTCGTTGTTCCTCCTTTGATTGTACACCATTACAAAAGAATTCCGAAAGATGCCATAGATTAAATTCCAGAAGGAAACAAGTACACGAAAACCGATTCAGGTTGGATGACCTCGGAACCGTTTTTGTTTTATATAAAAGAGGTTTTTTATCCTGCTTTGAGCGCGAAGAACGTCAAGTTTCCAGTTGTTCTTTACGTCGATGGCCATAAGACGCACCTAACTTAAGCCCTTCCCAAATTATGCGAAGAGCTAAAAATAATATTAGTTTGCTTGTATCCCAATTCTACAAGGATCCTTCAACCTGTTGATGTTGCCAAGAAATTCAGATTTGGAGAAGCGCCAACTTAGAAGAACAATTCACTAAGAAATATTTTGCACCTGTGTTAAAAAAAGTCGTTGAAAATTATGTAAAACCAGAAACGATTATTAATGGATTTCGCACTTCTGGACTGTACCCATTTAACCCCAATGCGATCGATTATTCCAAGTGCCTTGGAAAAGATTTTACAATTATTGAACAAAATGATAATGTCGTAACACACGAGACAATATTAGATCAATAAACTTTTCAGAATTTAGTCAAACTGTAGGATGTTCTAAACCTAACCAGTTAAAAGCATTTGAAGAGAGTAGCTGCACTCACTCAGAAGATTTAAATTGCTAGATAAATTGTACAATACTTTAAAAGGAAATTTACGGTCAATATTGGTAAATACCGACCAAATGGTGCAGTGGTTAAAGCTGCGGCAGTCGGAGCGGCAGGTACCGGGTTCGAATCCCGATAGGGGCAGGATGGCAAAGGGATTTTTCACCACACGATTACGATCGGTAGTGTGAATGAACATATCTATGACGCCCTGTTGGAGTGCAGAATTCATGGGCCGACCCATCTTCCATGTCAGTACTATAGGCTGGCATGGAGCTATGCAATGTGCAGATGGTTCTACGTAAATCGAACCTATAGCCGTACGTCCTCGATTTGGCTGTAATGGCGTAAGGTAGGACGTTAATAAGCGAACCGCGAAAGAGTTGGGAGAGCCTCGAGCCCCGAAACAGATTGTAGAGATAAAAACAAACAAACAAAACAAACAATATTGGTAAATAATTATTTTATTTAACCAGGAAATACGAATTACAATTACGATAATTTAATTTGTAGGGTAACGATCTTAAAAATGCAGATGGGCCGGAAAATATTCCAGAACCAGAACCACAAAATGTTGCACTATGTGATTTGGGAATAGCGCAAGAAAGTAGTATTTTTGAAACAGTGGAAGTGCAACAGTTTAATTCAGATGTACACCTAAGAAGTAAATATATAATCAACGAAATGTTTCTAATTAATTTTATTGTTTTGCAATAAAGATTACAAAATCAGATATCCAAATAAAAGAGGCATCGGATATTCCCATCCTTAGTTTAGAAAACGACAAGGATACTTCTGAAATCGCTAATTTTTTGAAAGTAATCAAAACACCAGAAAGAAACAACTGAAACATAAAGAAAGAAGCTCCTTCATCGTCACATCAACTCCATTCCAGAAAGCTTTCGAATCCAAAATTATTGAAAAGGCGGCCATAGAACAGGCCAAAATAGATAAAAGAAACAAAAAATTAGAGAACAAGAAAGAAAAGGAAAATAATCGAAAACGGACAGCTAAGAAAACATCTAGAACTTTACAAACTAAACGAATGGGTTCTGCTTCGCGTAATCCAAAATTAATTGGCAGTGTAGAAAACCAAAATTTGAATAATTTTGGTTTTCTATACTGAAACTGAAAACTGAAGTAGGGGTTTCATGCTCTATATGTACCAGAGCCTTCCATTTAAAATGTGTATTAACGTTATCTCACGATGATATGAAAATATTTATTTTTACAAAATGCATAGTGATCTGAAACTTCTCAACTAACTTAATCTAACTTAATCTTCTAAACTTTAACTCTTAAAATTTTGAAAAATTGCAAGAGTTGGTGCAATATTTGAAGTTAAATTTACTAAAATGAATTTTATTAATGTATTATTTATTATATTTTATTATTTAATTTTTACGAAATTGAGAAATAAAATTCTGTTCAATGTAACGTAATCATATTATATTAATTTTCTTTAATTGCAGTAATTTTGATATAGGCTCTTAACTAGGTAAAATGTGGCTTAAGCTCGTTTTTAAATAATTTTGAAATAACGAAAAATTCTTATTCTTTAATTTAAAAATGAAACTGTAATTGTGTTCAAAACATTTTCATCTTCAGTTTAACTAAAAAATGTTGTCTTAATTATTTGAAGCAAAATACTGTGATCGAGTTAGAGGCTCAGGACTGGGTAGTTTACCCTATCACATGCTCATTGATTGGTTGAGTTTTGCCATTCTTACTGCCGTAGCTTACAGCGCAGTGTCTTTTTTTAAGGAGTCGCGTTTTGGGTCATATATCACACCCATGAATTTTTCTTTATTATTGTGACTGCGTTACTGTTATTTTACATAGATGTACGAATTTGTTTGATATTCTTAAATATTCAAGGGCATATACTATAGTCTCTCTCGATCTTATAGTCACATTGGATCGGGGCTTTTATTTCCAAAAAACATTGATTCAGAAATATATAAAATGTTTATGTACTAGTACAAACTCAGCCCATTAAAAAATTAATTTTTGTGTATCAGATTAACATGTTCATAACGTATGTGTATAAGGTAGTTTTAAGAAAGTTGATAAGATTCCTGTTGGCACATTAATTATTTTAAGGTTTAATTATATATGTTGATAAAATTAATGTTAAAACGAAACATATACGAGTATATCACGAAACATACTAATTAACAATATCGTTGCGATATAATTTTCACCCATTTACTCAGCAAAAGTTATTATTATATGGTATAGCTAAATAATTGAGCTTTCATATATAAAATGCAATTATTTAATATTATTTTTATATGTTGTGTGGTATAAAAAGCTACAAACCTAATCATACAATATAATATCGTTTAGTCGTAAAATTAAATCGAAAACATTTATTAATGAATTTTCTAATTGATAAAATTCTTAATCTAAATGACTTATTTAACACCCTGTTTGTAAATACATACCGGTGTATTATTTACACGCAGCAATATAAAAAACATTAAGTCAACTTAAATCAATAAGCAAATGAAAATATTTTTAAAATAAATAAAACAATTTCCCTCGTGAATTTTTTAACATCATTTTCCCATAAACACAAAGCTCGGCATTATAAACGCCAGTATTTCGTCTCCAAAAGCTATGGAATGTGTGCACACATGTATATATAACCAAAATTTGCGTTTCGTTTACCATTAAAAAAAAATTCTTTACTACAATATATTATGTTTGTAAATAAGAACACAACAACAAACACAAGCTTTTCGAGTGAACCCAATGAAAATTATTTTCCATTTTCTTTACTTCTTTTACTTTTTTGCTGAGGCAATATTTCTCTGTACTCTTACGAATATATATATATATATATATATATATATATATATATATATAAAACAACAAATATTTTCATAACTGTAAGTGTTATGTTGTAAAATTTATGTTATATATAAAAAAGCACGTAGACATAACAGAAAGTTTGTGGGTTGTTGTTGTTGTGAAAAATTAACCATAATATTTTTGTAATACAAAACTCCATCGCGCTCGCACTCAACAAAAATATACACGAAGCAAATGTGGCATGGTATATAATTATAGAGGACAGATGGAAGCTAATTAGGTTGATTTGTGTAGACCAAAGCTACGTATATAATACAAAACTTTTAAAAAGTGTTTTAAGAGCGATGGTCAAAATGGAAATTCGAGTTGACGATTAAAATTAAAATTTTTGTTACGATAAAATGTATCTCAACAAATTTGTGAAATAATTTATAACTAGGGCGATTCAAATTAATCAAAATACTATTTTGACCGTTTAATAATAGTTGTCCCAAATGGAGTTTATGATACCACAAGCATTTCGTCGATGTAGATACAAACGATGTTTAAATTCCGAATGATTAATAATTCACCGTTTTGTGAACGTGTTTAGATGCAGTTCGAATATAGCGATCTTCTCTACCAAGATCGACAACAGAGAAAATTTGGAACCATGCTGTTCTTGACACTGGCAAAATGATAATGTATTTCGTTTTTTAATCATATGGTGAATTAGTTAACTAACTATCATGTATCAATATTACAAAATGAAGCTTGATGGATAAATTGAGAAAGTCGACGAGTTTCATGATAATACTATCCAGTAATGGAGTGTAATAAGTGATAATATTGAAAATTTTATTTTCAAATTAAAGAGTTTTTTCAACTTTTAAAAGATGATACATTCTCCATATTTCTAATTAATAATAATTTAATAAACTTATAATAGATTTATTACAGTTTTTTTGCAATAATTTTCCAAACGACACACTTAAAGTCAAATTCGTATAAAAATTAAACGATAACTTTGACATGTAATTAAATATGAATAAAGAACACGCCTATCGCAAGTTGTTAATCGAACGAGCTATTTACATTTTATTACTCGTATGTGATTGCTTTCAATTAGTACAATATTTATTTATTATATTGTGATTAATTATGATTGTTCCAATTACCACTATTTCTTAATAATTATAGTGTAATTAAAACCGTCATTTGGTTGAATCAATTTAATTACACTGCTTGTAATTTTTAAACAAATCGCTTCGAGAAATAATTAAATCGTCTTCCCCTATTAAGAACTATTTAAATCTTGTTTTATTTCGGCTTGAGACGAAATGAAGATGAAATTATTCTTAAATCATAACAAAGAGAGAAATTAAGGATCCATATACAAACATATACAGAGATTTTTATGAAATACTCTGTAATTAAGTGAATTGCTGAGACTCGATTGTTTTATACTTTTAAATTATAATTTGACCAATTCTGGTAGTATTATAGGATAAGAAAACAGTAAATCTTCCATAGAACAACATCATAGCAAACTCAGATTCAACGAAAAAGTAAATTGACGAATAAAATTTTAAAAAGTTGAGATATAGGTTAAACGCTACCAGAGCCATCTTAATTTTACAGAGCCGAAATATTAAAAATTGAGCTTAAATTAGAGGAAGTAAAATAGAAGAAAAAACGTAAATTCCCATACAAAATATGTATATGGAAAGTAAACATTTTTTTAAAATGAAATATTTCAATGAAAAGTATGACAAAATAAACATTTTAATGTTGAAATCATATAAAAACTATTTATATAATATATCATTTAAATATTTTTGAATAAAATCAATTGAATATAATATAAATAATTAAATAAATAAATCATTAAATTCAAATATCGCATTAGAACTTTTAATATGTATACGCACAAATACATACATACTCGTATCATATGAAAAAAAAATATTCTCATTTATACGCATGAGCAATATGAAATATCGATCGAGTACGATCAATGACAACAGAGTCATCTCTGGAAAAATTAAAACTACTACTAAAAAGCTACTTTGTTTTTGACAAAAAACTTTTTGATTATCAAAATTCAAAATTTCGAAATTAATCCAAACTAATGTAAAATAAATAAATAAATTTAATTTAGATTTAAAATATATACTCATTTACTTAAACGTTTATCTAAAAACGGTCAAACTACTACAATCCCACTATAATTCTATAGGAATTAAAACTAGAATCGTACAGTAGAATTATATTGTATCAAATTTTATCATAAATGTTATTACATTTTACAGGATAAAATACTTTAACATATTCTAAAATCCGTATGAAATCGAGTATTTGCTGATAAAATTGTGTGTTTTGTCAAGAAACTTATATATGTAAGAATTTTAAGGTTAACATTTTTTTCGAGTTGGAGGAAAATTTGATTTTATAAAGATATATACGAGTATGTATGTATGTATATATGTATGTATATATACTTACATATAAAATTTAACCGTTAACTTGTTAACTTGAATTGGTAAAACCAAATCCATTAGAAATTTTTTTTAAATCTAACGACTTTTTGGATAAAAAAAATATCGCCCAGCTGACATCTATTGAAAGATCGTAAGTACTAAAACGAAAGTACTAAAACTTAACATTTTACCCTGAATAAATTAAATTTAAATAGATTTACTTTTATCTACATTGAATATAATAATTATAATTAATAATTATTATGATATATGAAACAAATAAATAAATTTTATTATGAATGTCGGATGTCTCTTGTAAAGCTTTTCCGCCATGTCATGTTTCTGGTTTGTTTTTTATAGTATAGGGTACACCTATAAACATTCCATCAATTTATTATTTTATAATTAAAATAATTTTTTTAACAATAATTATGTTTTATTTTTATAATTTCTAGAATATAAATGTATTTCAAAGAAGTTACGGTTATTTTGATTCGAAATTAAAAGAAAATTATGCAGTCAGATAAAAATAAAATGTGCTGTTCGTATGGAACACCCTTTTTTTCTTTTAGATCGACATAAAATTTTTTTTTTTATTTTTTAGTTTCGTTTTTAGTAGGTAACACTAAAGGCGCAAAATCATTTTTTTATTATATAATTAAAATTATTGTTTATTGTAGTTATTAAATTTTATTTATGTGCAAAAACATAATTTCTTATGTCTAAATATATTTCAATACAGCTACGGACATTTTGCTGCAAAATAAAAGTAAACGTGTGCGGTTAGATTAAAAAAATGAACTGCTCTTATTGAAATCTTTTTTAACTTTAAAATCAACATCACATGCACATATACATATTTTACTGTGCATTCAATATTGTAAATTCATATTGAATTTTAATTTATGTTTTATTAAATTATTAAGATATTTAGGTAACTGATTTTCAGATATGATTAACTTCAACATTTTATGTACTTAACACTGTAAAAACAGAAATCAAATATATAATTTTTTATTGATAAAAATTATTTCGAAAAATGTGATTTTTACATTGATTCTTATGGGAAAATGAAAAATGTACCTCCTCTAAAAAAAGCTCAACAAAAAATACGTCATATTATTACGGCTCTAATAAAGATGGCTCTGACGCTACACCTAGAAATGGAACAACTTACATATTTGTGATTCCAACGCCTCAAAATTCAAAAATCGTATGGATTAATTGCTTTGATTTACGTATTTCAAAAACCTGCTCAAAATAAAAGATCATTGTAAGTTAACAAGTAAACGACCTTCGTAAAGTGCGTGCACATAACGTGGATAAAGCAACAATTTAGTATTTTAGGTTTTGGATGAACTTAAAACCAAATATGTTTGTATATAAACTCTTTATACTGATCACCTTCAATAATCGTTGTGATTTTCTATTACTGGATAAAAACTTGTATCACCAGATTCCTCAATAAAATCGATTAAACTTTTTAGAATTGTAAATTGAAAAGTAAGATGGCAAAGTATGTCGTTATCGCTCTCATGGCAGAGAAATTAGCATGCTTGCTCTGTTATTCGAGGGTCTCGGGTTCGATTCCCGGGGTGGTGACGAAACATCAATCACGAATGGGTTTTTTTTAATCTGTGTGTGTATGTGGGTTGAACCGTGGGCCTCTAGTTGGCATTGAGTTCTGGAATAATTTCCTCCTTAAAAAAAAAAAATGGCGTATTCAAACACATACACGAATTTATAATTTATAACAAATCAGAGCTTAAATTTAACAAATCACACTGGACTGGTTCTCATTGTTAGTCAATATCAATACGGATAAAATGTAAAAATCAAAGAGTGTTCAAAGTTTGAGGCGTGTACGTTTTTGATTGTAATTGTTTTTTGGTGGTGGTGTTGTACTTCAACGTTGTTGCTTGTATCTTGAGAATATCCCCCACACAACTATAGACCGATGATCTGATAATGACGTTATTATTGAATGACTGATAGAAAAAGATCATATCCATCTCATCAGGCATATGCTACCAGACTTGATGTTCATATTGTGCGATTCGTATATATACGTTCAGTCGTAACGCGACAGTACTAGTGAATTACAAGAACTTAACTCGCGTGAGATAATTTAATTGTATTTACGATTTATTTGAGTTACTCTGAACGCCAAATTACTCCATTGCAAGTTTTGCTCCCTTCCCTCGGTTTTGATTAAGATTATCTGTGCCGTAATGCGTTGGGTACCTGAATTAGTGTAATAGACTGGTTGCGACATGAAACGAACCGGACTGCATTTATGAGTGCCCGCGTTCGCCCACCTTATTTGGGTTTGGCTTTGTTGCAGCATTAAACGAACTTCCTGGAAATATCTATGTTGTTGCCGGGTTAGGTTAGGGCAGAAGGTAGGTTGAAATTATCAGGTGGTTGTGTCAGAAGATATTGACGTGTAATGTTTCCTAAACAGGGTCATCGAGGTCACCAACTTTTATTGTGGAGGCTTATGAAAAGTGTTATTGCACCGTCGTTTCTTGATTCTCTTGGTTTTTTACTTTTTATTGGTTTTTGTTGCGGCGCCTGCCTTCTCGTTGCGGTGTGCGTAAGTCGTTTTGCTGATCCCCCGTTGTCTACCGTGTTGCCGTTCCTTCGCTAGCTTGTCCGGCCTTGCCACCGTGGCTTAAGGTGGATCGTGCTGTGTTATTTGTTGTTGGTTGGTCGAGTATGTGCTATCCTTCGTTGCATGATGGTTTGTATCATATGTAAGTGTTATGATGGTTTCCGTGGCTTCGGATCCCTCAAGGAAGTTTGCGTTGGTATGATTGTGTATGTGTGTGTGTGTATTCTGTAATACTTCGTTGCACGTGGGTTACAACACGTGTTATGATTTTGCTTCTTCGGTTCCCTCGCAGAATGATTTTATCGTCGTATAGTATAATGAATGGTGGTTATGCTAAAACAAGGCTGTTGGGGTCACCACTGTAGGTTCTCCCTTCGCGGAGAACATGAATTCGTCGATTAAATTAATAAACGACACATTTTTTTGATCTAAGTTTTATTTTGTTTTTATTTGTTTATTTATTTATTAGTTTATTACTATTCATTACTAACAATATTTATTTATTATTTGAATTTTACTATTTATAAAATTAACATTAATTTAAGTATTTGAAAATGAGTTGAATCCGGAGGTATTCGCGATGAATTTTGTCGACGGATCCAAGAGGCCGGGAAACTTTGCTCTGGTCTTAATAATCCCGAATTCACGAGTTACGTCCGAAACGGAGGCTATCTATATCTCGACCCCAGCAGTTTGAAGGGGGGGAGAAGATTGCGTGTTCAATCTGATCGTGGTCACCCATAAAGCGTGTAGTTTTTTTGTAATTATTTGATATATGGTTACACTTCGAAGTTGTTGCTTGTATCTTGTTAAACTTATCATGATCAGACTTATCCTAAATTTAGAAAAAGGCCGAGTCGTGAAATATCAAGCATGTGATTACATTTAGAAAATATTTCCAAAATGGTTGATTAAGTGTAAAGCCGAGACGAGATTCTATATTACAAAACGCGCGCTTTTCGATAGAAACCATTTGACTGTTTTAATCACCTCTTCCGACTCAAGAGATTTAAAATAAACTCGTGAAATAATAATAACAACAACAACACGTTTTACGGAACCTAAAAGTAAGAAGCTACAAAAGGTATTACAAAAACAAACATGATTGATTTTTTTTAAATTAACCCGTTTGATTGTTTTAATCTTGAAACAATCTTAATTACACCAACAAGAGTATTTTTGTAAAGTTCAAATTTCAAGCTTTATAAAATATAATTTAGAAAACTTTTCAACTTTTTAAGACATGGGACAGGCAAAATCATTAATTTAATTTTTAATTAATTTTCTTTTCTTGGTGTAGAAATGTTAATCGGAATTAAAAACTTTTTTGAGTGTGTGCGGTATGTGGTATAGTCAGTTTTGCATTTGTTAATTAAAAACCAAGTTTGTAAGTTGTTCTGTTTGGAATGGTTCCAAATTGTTTTGTATACCCATCCATCAAACAGATGAAAATGATTTATATTTTCCTTCCTCAAAAAAAAATTTCCAAAATTTATTTTATTTCATTCGTAATTTATTATACATATAAATGTAAAAGTTTTTGGAAACAAAGCTTTTGTATTTTTTAGTTGTTGAATGAATGCAACGAGAACAACAGTTAACAGTTTTTTTATTCAGGTGTACAAACCATGTTAAATATAGATGCTCTACAATATGTTTACTAAAAAACTATTCAAATCTTATAATCCGATTAACATTAACAAACAACACACAGTCGAATAAAAATTGTCGTTTCGAAAGAGAAATTTGTCACTTTGCCATCGTTGTGTTGCAATAGTTTTATTGGACATTTACAAGTTAATGCAATTAAATTCTAAAAGTTTAACTGCATTTATAAAAACTGATATCAATCAAATATAGCCAGCTGGTCTAGTTGTCTGTTAAACAGATCTCGATCTTATCGCTTATACATACATGCATAATACAGGTATTCAGTCATCATAAAATAATTTAATCGAATAAGATTAGACATCAAGTAAATTGAAGCAGTACTTTATTCTGTCGATATATGCATTTATGATAGTATCTTGAGGTTATTACATTGCCTTATGACCTGACGAAATGTATATGCTCACGACCGCCCAGGTAGCGCAGTGGTACCGGGTTCGAATCCCGATTTCAAAGGGATTTTTCACCATCGATCGTTTGGGCGGTGCGATCGGTGGTGTGAATGAACTCATCTTGATCCCCTGTCGAGTTAAGAATCCATGGGCCGTCCCATCATCCATGTCAGTACTATAGGCTGACATAGAGCTCTAAGATAATAGTCTAAGATATTAAATCTTTTCGCAAAGGATTTAGGAACTGTGAAACAAATAGCTTCACGTTAATCTGTTTACGTGTTAAGTCCAAACCTGTACAATCTTAATCAACAAAAATCACAAAACCTGTCAAAATAAGTCGATAAGTAGTGTCTTTTACTTAAAAGTACATATAGCTATAAAATTTAGCAATAATTTGGATTACATATCATATAACTTTATACCTCGAGCGGCGTTTTAAAGAAGATTATCCATTTTTATGATACAAGTTTTTTTCTAAACACAACTGTTTATATAGAATGATAACAATGTCGAATCAATCAGTCGCTCAAATTTGTCAGTCACAACATGAACGGAAAAATTATATTCGCACTACTTGTTTTAGTCGGAGCTGCTCATGCTCTCGGACGCCTGTCGAGTGTTGTGTTCTTTGATCGTGAAGAAGGTGATAAAATATTGTATACCAGCTACTACTATAGTAATATAACCGAATATGAAACAACCCACGTTGCTTCATTCGATTGGGTTGGAAATGATGAAATTTTTACACAAGTTATCTTCGATGTGACCGGGGTAAGAATATACCGATTTGAAATAAAAGCTGTTTAATTTCGATATTTTTTATCTTTAATCCATTTTAGTGGACATGGGCTCAACTTGATCAAGCAGGCATTGGCGATCCACTCCACAGACGCCAGTTTAATGCAAGCGTCTACGACTTATCAACACAAATAATTGCGTTTATGACTATATATGGTTTTGATAGTGTACCAGAAGCAGTACCTCAACTTGAACCATAGTTTCATCCACATTCATAATAAATAAATTTGACCAACTGCGGTTGTTAAGATAAACGAAATATTCGTATTTTTAATTGTCTGTGCTAATCAACATACTATAAACTGCCTGATATAAACGTTATCAGTACTTATACAAATTACATCTAATTTTCGATAAAGCACGTACAGACTGTATTATTTCTAATCCATTTGTATTATTCGAAATTAGATAACAAAAAATAATTTTATAGCTTCGAGTATTAATGTCAAGTAAGTGATCGGACAGGAAGGCAAACAATAAAATCTTATCTGAATGTGCAATAAAATTTATTCATTTAGGCAAACTACTCTCTAAACTAAGTTAACTATTAAGTATGTACGGTCCGAATCATGCGGTGGATAATAATAATGTTATTAGCTGCATCAGCTGAAGAAAACGTTCCGAGTTTGATTCCTTCCATATCAGTATTATAAATGTTATTCCATTCGCAACAATTATGGGTTTAGAAATAAAATTTACGAATTGTTGGTGTGGGAACATTAGGCCTGAAATGTTTTTATTTAGATCGGGAAAGACCATCTACTCTGTAGGTTGGGAACTCTTATTTGTGCCTTCCTTTTTTTGTTCACTTACTAGTACCACAAGTGGTGACTTTGATGTGGTTACTTTGACTGTTTAGACTTCGATTATTAACAAATTTATTTTCCTCAAAACTTTCATTTTGCTGACTTTTTTGCTAACTAAATACAAACCACTTGATTAGGCCAATTAAGTGAAAATACATTAAAATCACTTTTACTCATTATTCTTTATATCACTTCAGAAAGTTCTTAATCGTAATTAAATAATCTTAAAAACATATTTAAACCACATAATAAGAACAACAAAAACATAGTCGAAAATATAACCACAAAACGAACTTACATATTTCGCTTTTAAATTTTTAATTAAATTTTAATTAACTCAGAACATCAACAAAAAAATCAATATCGATTTGAAGTGAAATTTCACCGGAATTTAGGCAGTACACAAACCGACTACGTATAAATTAAAGCCTATCAAAAAAATACGTTATCATGCAAAATTATCTAAGGAATACATGCTGACTAAACTACCCGAATAAAGATTGTTATGTAAATGAAGAAGGAAAATCAATTTTTACATCTTACATATACCGCAATCATCTACATCTTAGACAATAGATTATGCCTGAACAATAACCGATAACGATCATGATAATCATTATGTGCATTCATTTACAGAATAATGTATGTAATGAGCATAAAATCTGTACACATAAAAAATATGTTATGCAATTCAATTGTTCAGTAAACACAAGAGTTTAGTTTAGTTTCCGTTCGACATACATATACCTTCTGCGCGTATATATTTACGAAAATAATAGTTATCCGACGCCTTGTCTCCCTCAATACTTCATCCATTACGGAATCTTCTAAATATCCGGCGAACAACAAAATCTAATAAATTCGAATAACATAAAAATAAATGTACCAACAAATCTGTTTGTTACTTTTATTTTTTGTTTACTGTGAACAAATTTACGGCAAAACTTTTACATGAGTTGCGAATGAAGGGGGTGGGGTTTATAGTAATTCTATTAAAAACATTACCACCATAAATAAAACGACTAACCTATACTCGTAAAATAATTAATCCGCCCACTCAAATCCGGCAAATAATTTTGCAGTTCACTAACTTACACGTTGTTATACGCGAAAAAAACATTCCTTATATTGTATATAAATTTCCTTTTTCAATTTATCCGATAGTGCTTTTAAAAGCTTTACGTATATAAATGTATATAATGTGAACAAATAAGTGTGTATGTAAGCTTCGTTATGAACGACCAAAATATATTTCAATTGAATTAAATTAATTTTGGAATTAAGATGTGGAACAACTTAAATAATACTTCAGATATATTTTATAAGTTTTCGAATTAAGCTCAACCGAAACCATGAAACAAACTGTCGAAAACAATCCTAGTTAATCCATCCAGGACTTCATTAAAAATTACGCGTATCGCATCTGGGTTCGTTTTATTAGTATATATCGGCATTGATATTGATGCAATATTGTACTGTCAAATTGGAACTTATTCGTAAAACTCTGGATTCACAAAGAATTAGTCGGATTGTAAAAGTCATTGTTCTTTATCAAATTTCGATCAGTGATGTGTAGCGATTGCATTTTCGAATTTCGAAATTCGTTCTTATAAATATAATTTCAAATTCCGAAATATTCATAGCGAATTCCGAATTATTTCGATTGCGGTCGAGATAATATGTTACCAAAATCACTAAACTCCATGCAACTGGAAAATGGAACACGGTTTTGCTGCTTAGCTTTTAGATGAATGGACATCATCAAGATACCGATGCTGTTTGAATGTGAATGCCCATTCGAGGAAAAGTTCTGGAACTTAGGACCAGTTTCCGTTGAAGGAAGATTCCTTGCAAAGAAATAAGTTGCGGCCCTGGAAACCACATTGCAAAACAACATTCTAAATTTCGGTAAAGAGATTACGTCCATAACAACTGATGGAGTAGCAGTTATGAAAAAGTTTGATGGTTTTTCCATGTTATCAGTAGTTGTGCTTCGCACACGCGATTCAGTTAGCTGTAATTTATATTTTCTATAATAAATCGAATACTACTGAATTGGAGCATATAAAACAGAAAATGTTAGTGGAGAAAATCCAGAAAGTGACAACAAGGAATCCTAGGCTTAGGAGTACGTAGACGAAGATTGCGGTGGCTTGATTGTATAAATTGTTTATACAATCAAGCCATTGTTTGCGAAAATCGGATGATATTCTTCAAATTTTTGTTAAAAAAAATTTCAAAAAGAATTGAAACTTATTATGGACACTAGAACTAGATGGAATAGCTTAGTCCAAATGCTTGAAAGATTTAGTCAACTAAAAAGCTGTGTTAGAAAAGCTTTGATTGACATCGCATCTGATATTTTTATTACAGATGTTGAAATAACATTATTTCTGCACTTCTCCCAGTGAAGCTTACTGTTGACACCCTCTGTCGAGAGGACGCAAATCTTCTTTTTGCTGATGCGGTACTATCTCTTATGCTTGAGAACTTCGGATCTGATGAACTCTCACTCAAATTGAAACACGCTTTAAAAGAACGAATAAGCCAAAGACGCACAAATGTTTCAGTACTTTCATTATGGTGGAATAAGTGAAACTGATGCCTCTTTCTCCAGACCATTTAAAAATATAATAGTCAAAGTTATGGAAAGCTTTTCACACAGATTGATATTCATCACAAGTATGGAAAATTTGTCATAATCTGACGATTTAGAATAAGTATTTTGAATCACGAATCACAACGCGCAGTCCCAGTCATTAAAGCAAAAGATGGAGAACCAAATTCGTTCGAATTTGTCTACGAACATATCGTCTTTTGGCTCAACTCAGCAAGCAACAAATCGAAGCTGAATTTTAAAATTTAAATCGGAATGAAACTCTTTGAAGCGAACGGCGTACGAGGAAATATTTTAGAGTCTGTATACTCATTTTTGATTTCGATTCCACCAACGAGCGTAGAGTCCGAACAAGCTATCTAAGTTGCTGGTACCTTTTGTACAAAGGTTCGATCAAAACTAGGTGACATCTGTTTTCTTAATGCATATTTTGGGCAAACAAAACAATAATACACCTTTTTAAAATATTAATTGTCTGCGCTAAGTACTAACTGAATTTTTGAACAAGTATTTTTATTAATATTGATCAGAAGAAATATTTCGAAATTCGATCGAATTCCGAGAATGCTTAAATGCGAATTTCGAATTCCGTTTTTTTATTTTCGTTAAAATTTGTCATCCCTAGTGATGTGTATGTCTATCAAAAATTTTATTTCCAGCTTTGTTTATCATTTATACAATAAATATAGTTTTTTTATATGGCTGTCTTTAAAACTGACATGGAACATGGGTCAGCCAATCGATTCTAACCTCAACAGGGGGTCACAGAAGTGCTTATTTTCACCACTGATCGTAATCAAAAAGTGAAAATCCCTCTTATAACCACTGCGCCATTTGGGAATTAAGACCTATAAAACATAACAAACTGAAGCCTTTCCCAATACATAACCAAACGAGAACTTCTTGCAGAATAAACGTTCAATCACCAATAATATGCATATAATATCGTTATATTAATGTCCAATTTATACAATAACACTACTCAATATATTGTTATAATACCATATCGTTCTATTACAACCATTTCTCATCACCATTCTCGTCAATATCGTTGTCAACGTTATAACCGTCTAGAAGATGCCATCTCAAAATAACACTGTTGTTACCTATCTGCCGGTTAAAAGTATATATGAAATGTGTATCATTTTCGAACAGCGCAAAATAGATAACACCGAACAGATCTAATAATTGATGGGAGTACTTAGTAGATAAGCTCACAATATATAGTTGTAACGTTTGACAAAGTTATCGAAAATATAATCGCCGCGTAGCGCAATTAAATAAAAATATATTTTTCAAATGACTGTGTTTCTCAAACTGTAGCAAAATGTGTTCCTATATTATTTCTAGAAGATAATCATTGTTGTCGAAAGTACTACAGTAGGAGTAAATGTACTACTATCAACACCGATGTACTACTATGCTCCGTAAATGAAATCTATAATCCCCTGAAAAAATAAACCTGCATGCAACTGCATTTTCTTGCCGTTTTTGGGGTTTCTTTTGTTTTACTTAGGTGAGAGAAATATATTTCATCATTACATACTCTTCCTATTTACGAAACAATATAATAAAAGTTTAATGAAATTCCATTAATGTAGTAGCAAAGAGAATAAATATAAAGAGTAATATCTTATATGAACCGCAGTTGCATATAGACTAAAAATTTTAAAATATTTCTCAGTTATTTGGTGATGGCAAACGAAATAGGATAAACATATATTTTTTATTTCGTTTTCACTTTCGAACGACCGCAAAAAAAATATTTAACTATTTATATATCTATTCCATTTTACAATCGAATTATAATATGAAATAGTAAGCGAAGTTTTGAAATAGTAAAATGTTTTTTTGCTGTCGTTCGAAAGAGAAAATTAAATAAAAAATATATTTCGTTTGCCAACCAAATTCATATAAGATGTTCCTCTTTATATTTATTCTCTTTGGTAGTAGATAAAATAGTTGGAAATTGAAAGCAGAACGTAAGTTTTGTCATCAAATCCTTACTAATAGTATTGTACACATTGATAGGCACAATAAGTCCGATTAACAAAATAATCCATGAAATCATTTAGAAATCAAAACTATTCAATCTGAATTCAAAACTTTTCAAGAAAATTTTAATATCTTAACACACCAAATACTTAAATTATCATTAGCAATATGGCTATCAATCGAAGCAGTAATAATATCACAAATTATGCAATGGGTTGCGCTAAAAGTTTTTTTTGTATCATATTATCTAAAACAGAATGCCGACATGGCTCAGGCTCCAATCAGTAACTCCTTAATTTCATGTTTTGCTTTCCACTACAAAAGTTTCACAATGTTATCAAATTTTGTTAAACCTGAGATGATCTTGTATAATGTGTTGGATAAAACTGATTTTTTAAATATTAATATTATTTTAGACATTGATACAATTTTTATTGGCAAAAAACCTCAAATAACTATTAAACGAGGAACAGATTCAGAAGATACTGCCAACCGTGTAAGGAAATTGTGTTTTGCTTATTACATACAGTTATGTAACCAAATCAGCATTCGAATTCCGAAACTTCGAACATGAGGTGTTTTTAGCTGTACAGTGCTTGGACCCCACACAAAATCAATTAGTCTATCTCCACTTATTAGATTGTTTCCAAATATTTTCAAAAACACTTTAAAGTCGTTTGGATTTGTATATTGGATTTTAAAAATGCTACCATCGAAAAAATGTATCCACAACATCGTAATTTTGTAGGATCTATTTTATATTTTTCTCATAGCAACGCAAACGCCGAGTGGCATAAGATAGGCATTTACTCAACAGTAAATGCCTATCTTATGGCCCGAGAGTTATTGTACGGAACAAATCCGTTATTACTAAATCATATATTTTTATGTTATTGTTTATAGTTTTTAATTTTTTTGAATTAAATTAAATTATTATATAATTAATTATACAATTTTTAGTTTTGTTTTTAATAAACCATACCATAATATATGTTATTTGAAATACTTTTTGAAATACTCCCATTGTTCTACGATATGTGCTACCTTAGATTTTGTAAACGACAACCCTGATGACTGAAGCCAATTAAGTTTTCGTCTTTGGTGATTTGTTAACGAGTCTGAAATCCTTAAGAAATCGTAAAGAATCCTTATAGTTATATTTATAGAGATTTACAGGAATACTCCGTTTGTTCTCTTTTAGCATCGCTTGACAGGTTGCTGTTTGAAGCTTTCGTTCAAAAATTCGTTAATTAATATAATGGAATATATAGGATACTCGAACATAAAGTCTTATTCGCTTCAGAATTATTTTTTAAAACCCATCAATTATTATGTACAACAACAAATGTGGCAAATTTCCCGAACCTCAGCTTCCAGTTTGAATATCACTGATGGTATATTGATTTTCCACAAATAAATTATTTTTATTTATGTTGATAAAGATGAAAAGATGCCATGAAAACAGAATATACATTTTTTCATAATAAATGTATGTTGAGGTGAACGGCGGGCCTTCCCTCCCATATCTCATCTTTCTCACAGCAATATAATAAATGAAAGTAAATTAATTTGATTGATGATTATTATTGATAACAAATAATTTTGATCTTTCCAGGTTTATTTTCTTGTTTGTATTTGCGAGAATTTGTCTACATTTAAACAGAATTGGTATCGGGCGGAGAGCAGCTTGGGGAATGGTTTCTATACGATATAAAATTATATTGTTGGTACGGTTTATGTGTATATATGTATAACATTATGCTGTTTTTTTTCTATACGGGAGATTATGATAATTTAACTGGAATTAATTTAATTTTATGATGCTGTGTTTTTGGGCAAATTAATTTAATTTGGTTCATTATCGTCACTCTGAAATGGGAGTTCAAAGTATACAGCATATAGATTAGAAGTTAACCGTAGTGAAAGGTTGATAAATCGACTTGAATTTACGAAACAGACATAAATCAATATTTAACAGTTACAAAGCTCTTTTATAGAAAATTATTGTGATCTCGAAAGTTAAATCACACAACTTTGAATATATCATCGACTCACATCGAATCTAAATCATTCCAAATCTAATTTTATCTGCGTGGATTATAGATAAATGAGTTTGTCGATATTATATATGTACGTTATTCTCTTCCCCTCAGCATTTTTGTCGTTTCCATTTTCCAATCAACTTTTATTGAATATAAAAAACACAAAATCTGTCTGACAAATATATTTCGACATATTTTATTCTCGATCACATTAAATTAAACCAATCTCATTTGAATTTTGTACATACAGTAACGTATACATTTCGGTTAGAGATAAGGTACACGATAAGCAACTATTATATACATATACAATATATACAAAAATTTGTTCTTATATATTTATGCGTCTTATGTTTTAGACTTCCTCGGAACATAAAAGATTCATCTTACCGTGATTATCGCAGATTGTTTTTTATTTGGTGTTATACATAATCCTGTAATTAAAATCTTATAGCACTGATAATGAAAAAATGAAAATTCAAAAGAAAAAAGCTTCTATATATATTCATATACGCAAAGAGATTTTTTTTAATCTTCCAAACAATTAAAAACACAATAAATACCTAAGTGTTTGAAATTAAGAAAACGGAAGGTATTATTTATGAAAATAATTGGTACATCATGATAAAAAGAGTGATAGTAAAAAATAAAAATATTTGGGAAAATGGGAAAGCGTAGATTATTTATTATTACAAATATTTTACACTTCAATCGCCAACAATTCAGGCTTTCAGGTATAAATAGGTTCAAAAAATCCACCCAAACTATCCCCATTATATACTATACCTATACAGCTGAAACAAACAAAATGAAAGACAAAAATTATTTTACCTTCAACAAAGTTATATAGTTTTCCAACATCTAACCGAAAATACCTCATAACACTACAACCGTTCCAATTCTATGTGAAAGTTTGTATATAGAGAATTAAGCTCCGAGAAAAAAGTCAGTATAAATAACTAAATCAATATTTTATGCTTTTAAAACGCCTTTTTGTCCTGGTATATGCTACATGTATATAACAGACTTGTTTTATAGGCAACAAGGCAATAAATACGAGGTAACCGAACCTGAAATACGCATATTGATTAGTGACGGGTATCTTTACGGGTGGATGAATATTTCGTCTCAAAAAATTAATATACTTATATTCGTTTTTTTTTTCTTTACAGGTGAGTGTATAAGCTAATATTGAAAATTTTAAGCAGATGGTTTACTGTAAGTAGAAACATAAATTTATTTTATTTGATCTCATATATTGGGATTCACCTTTTTTGGATTGTTCTAAATAATAATAACTATATTATCGCGAATACAACCGGTTGAGATCTCAACAAGAAATGGCAAAATTTTACTGCTCAAATTGTTTATCTTCAAAAATCTCAAAAACGAACAAGATAGTCAAATGTAACACTTTCTAATTTATATAGTTGTCACGTTTTAAACCTCATTATTTTTTTGAGTGGTTTTTAAGTTTTTCAGTCACTAATTCTAAGATGGAGGTAGACTATCTATATTTAAAATCAATTCTGCTCATCCATAAAATCGAACATACTCGTACTACTCCGTTTAGAGGTAAATATTAGAATAATAGAGTAACCGTCATTGGGCTAGCGTATACAGCAGTTGCTTCATGTTGATTTTGAGTTCGTTTATGTACACTGCAGTTCACTTGAATAGGAACGACGGTTTATTTTGGAATATTTCGAAATCGATCCAACTTTTTCAGTATTTTTTTTTACAGGATTAGCACTTGTTTCAGAAGAATTCTATTTTATTTTGTTTTTTCTTAAAAAGTGTGATTTTTGTATGTTTCACTTGAATAGAAACGACCATACTATCAATAAATTTGAAGTGTTAGCAACTTAAACTTAAATTAAATTAATTTTTTTAAAAAAGGTTACCTATTTAACATAAAAAAAATTTAAATATGGGTCGAGGAAAAAAACTTAGTAAGGAAGAAATAGAAAATAGAAAATAAGCAGATAAAATAGGGAGAGGTAAGATTGTGTTCTTGAATTTTACAAAAAATCCAAGAGAATATGGCTCAAACAATAAAGGCCGAACTGTTTAGGCCACATCTGCAGCCGACAAGCGGGTCAAACTAAGGGCAGCATCCGCGCACTATCTTGTGCAAAAAATAAAACTAGAGTTGGTGTGGAGGCCAGCCGAATAACAGTATGGATATTGATTAAAAAAGCAGATCACCTCATCCAAAGAAAGCTCCAAATGAAACCACCTCTAAATCAGGAGAGGAAACAGAAAAGGTTAGATTTCTCGAGGCAGCATAAGTAAAGTAGGGAGATATGGCATATTGTTTTTTAATTTTCTATAACTACAAAAATACATGAACTTTTATATTGAAACAAAATTAAATATATTTTTCATTTATTAATTAAAAAAACAAAACGATAAAAATTACATAAAATTCATTTAAACACCTTAAAAATTAAAAAAATATTAATTGCTCGAAATTAATATTTTTATCACCCTAAGTATCGGGTCATATGGTACTTTGTGAAGGGTGAAACGGTACACACAACTACTTGATGTTTTTGTTTCCACATGGATTGCATGTGTTAATAAATGACGTACAACAGTCATGCAACCATCTTTCACATGTTACGCATTGAATCCATTCGTCTGTTTTCTTTGTCTGAAAGTAATTTTCACCACAACCCGCACAATTTTTTAATTTAATGTCTTCAGAACCGCTAGAATCATTTAATTCAATTTGTTCTTGATCTTCCTTTGAAGATGACAAATTTTGGGTGGATTTTAATTTTGTCTTTTTTTCTCAGTCTTTTCCTTTGCCTTGTCTTTCTTTGGCTCAGGTTCTTTCTTAATTTTTTTTTTGCTTCACTCTAGACCAATTTTCGATAGAAGTCAAAACTCGCGCATGGGAACAGTTGATATCGCTGGCACTGGCGAAATAATATCTAATAACTTACCTGGTGTTATAAGACTGCGGTCCGGGGTGATAATTGCGCTTGACAACGGCTGTTGTGGTGGGGTAGTTGAACCCACGAATTCCATTAATGGTTCTTCATCAATTGGTTCACTAAAGAGATCGTTGGGATTTGATCTTGGTTGAGCGCTAATAAACGAATATTCCGGTATTATGTCTGGATTGAAAGGAAAAATACCCGTTGCTAAAAATGCCGATACGCCATTATTTGTTCCAAGCTTTGGACAATAAATTCCCAAATTGAAGACGGTTTATTTTCCGCGTAGGATTGGCTTTGATGAATAAATTACATGCATCATAAAAATGTAATTTAAAAGACTTGAAAAATGCTCTACCCAAGGGTTGTAAGAATTGGGTAGTGTGCGGTGGTAAACATAGAAGGATCACTTCATTTTCGGCTGCATATTCGAGCATTTCAACGTTATTGTAGTTAGACGAATGGCCGTCTAGTATTAAAAGGACTTTGCCCTTTGGTTTTCTAGCACAAAATTGTTCATTTAACCAAATAAAAAATATTTCGCTGTTAACATAGGCCGATTTTGCACTCATATATACCACGGATCCGGGAGGCATTCCATCTTGAAATTCAGCTTTTGTATTTTCCCTTGAAAACGCAGGTAGGAGGAAGAAAATTTCCTTCAGCATTGCAACAAGCTATTACGGTAATGGTTTCTCCTTTCCCAGCCGATGTTATGCTCGTTATGTTTTTTGAGCCCTTTTCAGCAATCCAGGTTTATTACTATCCAGGTTTATTACTTAATTGGCAACCGGTTTCATCGACATTATAAATGTTGGCTGGTTTATCAATTAGCTCATTTTCTTCTAAGATTTTCCCCGCAATAGCGTAAAATATGCATTAATTTCATCTCTGTTCATGCCATCAGCGCATGGTTTTGAGAGTCCTGCCGATGTTCGTACAGACAGATTTTGATGACGTTTCATAAAAAGAGTAAACCAACCTGTTTCGGCTTTTTTCGTTCGTAGATTGAAATTATGTTTAGTTTGACAATTTTCAGCTAATTTAAATGCCATGCAGCATACTTCATCTCTAGTAGGGGCAAAACCATGGGCCTGCAGCTTTTTTATATGTGTAACTAGTTTTGACTCATATTCTGTACCCAAACAATAACGAGATCCAAGATTAGGTTTGGTTAAAGTTTTTAATTTTAAATGTCTTCGTAATGTAGTACCCAGAATTTTATACTGTTTCGCTGCTTTCGCTTAATTGTAAGCGTTTTGTTTTTTATACTTTCCATTGCACTGGTTAATTGCGATTCTGTCCAATTGGGTCTAGATCTAGATGAACTTTTCCTTTTATATACTGTAGGCATTTCTTAATAAAATAAGCAATATTAGATAAATAAAGACAACCATATAATAATGTTTTATTATAGGATGAAATGGCACAGTGTACCATATCTCCTCCAAATAGAAAAAGCCATTTCACCCATATGACTTTAACACTATAGAATAAGAATAACACACACAAGAGTAGACATAACCTATAAATCATTCGTAATAATCAAAATTTGATCATCACTGTTGATTTAGAGACATATTTCATATTCCTGTGACGTTTACTTACCGATTTATCCATAAAATAAACCAACACAAACAGAACTGAATCGTTTGAAGTTTATTTCTCAACTTAGAAAATAATAGTTTCATCTGATAATTTGCAGTGAGAGGAGTGAGAGAAACTAAAACTATGACATTTCACCCGCAGTCTCATATCACCCTACTTTACTAAATGACATGGGCTGAAAAATGGAAACGTGTCGGTTTTTCTGATGAGAAAAAATTTAACCTCAATGGCTCCGATGGGTTTAATTATTATTTTCACGACCTTCGAAAAGAGGAAAAGTTTTTAGCAAAACACCAAACCGTTATGGTGTGGAGGGCTATATCATTTTATGGTCCGGGAGATTTGTCATTTCCAACCGGAAAAATGATCGCAGCAATTTACAAGGGCATCCTACAAGAAGCATTTCCCCGCTTCAATGATACTTTTGGGCCATTGCTATGGATATATCAGCAAGATAATGCCCCTATTCATACAGCTAACATAATCAAATCATGGATATCGCAGCAAAATGTAGAGCTTTTGCGTGGCCTCCGTATTCTCCTGATCTCAATATCATGGAAAACGTGTGGGGTTGGCTGTCTCGGAAAGTTTACGATGGTGGTCGACAATTCGACCATAAAGAAAGCCTTATTAAGGCGATAAATGAAGCCTGGAACCAAATTTCTTTAGATTATTTAAATTCTTTGTGTGACTCCCTCCCAAGCAGGTAATTGTATTGTAGCGTGCATAAATAAAAAAAAATTTAATCACTTTAAATGGTTCCTTTTTCCACCATTGGAAACTTTATTAAGAAAACAAAAAAACAAAGATTAAACTAAATGACCAAAAACTTTATGTATGATGCAATCCAGATATACATTGATTTATAAGATTTATAAATGTAGATTCATATATGATTGGGTTTCCTGCTCACTCATGGACTCCCACTAAAAAATAAAAAAAAAGAAAACAAATATTTAATTTTACCAATTGGAACAGTCTGATTTAAGTTTGGCACTTGGATATCGAATTTTATTTTTAGCTTTATCTATTGGGCGCCAGATATCCCTGTATGCACGCTTTCCCCGACTTTACTCAGCCCGCAGTCCACTCCAGCGTGAGTTTTCCAAGCAGAAAGATTCCAAAATTTAACGTAAAAAAAAACACCCACACTAAACTAAGACTTAAGAAAAAAACAAGACAACTTACCGCAGTCACTTCTCTCATCTGTCAGCATACAGTAGGCATCACATAAAATGCCGAATACTCTCTCCATACACTTCCACGTTCTTATGAATTTATCTCCGTAGGCCGGAACACTTGGTCACTTCTCTCATCCGTCAGCATACAATCAGCATCACGTATAATGGCCGAAAACTGTCTCCATACACTTTCACGTTCTTATGAATTGAACTCCGTAGGCCGGAACACTTGCAATACTTTCTTTGCGTTTGGCTGCCACGCTCTAATCAATTTCACTTCAATTGTGGTTTTCGTTCACATATACTTTTAGTACGACCTCGCGTTAACCAAAAAAAAATATTTTTTTATTCACAATCGTTTTTGTGTATCTTAATTCAAAATGCAAGACAAAATAATCCCCCGTATCATGTCGGTCTTTCCTTTTATAGGTTTTTCTCTTGTACATGCCGGATATTCACCCGTTTTCTTCTTCTTCCCACTTACTTGAAGTTGTTCGTGTTTAAAACTCAAGCCTGGTTTAGTGTTCAACTTACCGATTCTATTTTCGAAAGTTCAATGAAGTCTACACTGGTGGTAAACTCGGGTTGAGCTTTCGTATTCATATAACAGTGCCATCTGACAAAACGATCATTGCGTTACCACCAAAGACACGAACAAAACAAAAATCGATATACAAAGCTTTACTTTATTTAGTACTTAAATAATGATGGTAAAATTATTATTTGTCGTGAATACTACAGGTCAGAATCATTTACTTCTTGTTTTAATCAGAAGGGTATTATCAGAGTCTTACAGTATGAAGTTATTTTTAATATGGGAAGTAGTACACATTATTAAAACCATGTAAACTCAATTATTTAATTAATTTTTAAAAATAAATCGAATTCAATTAAATTTTTAGTCAATAAAATAACTTTTTATTAAGATTAGTTTCATTCTTATTCAAGTGAAACAAACAAAAATCACACTTTTTAAGAAAAAACAAGGTAAAATAAAATTCTTCTGGCCTACTAATTTATTTTTATTTAAAAATTATATAATTTTAAACAAGAAATATTGAAAATATTCAAAAAATATTGAAAAAGTTGGATCGATTTCGAAATATTCCAAAAAAACCGTCGTTCCTAATCAAGTGAACTGCAGTGTATGTCACAGTAATTTGACTCATTCATGAAATTAGTCATCTTTCAAATTTTTGTCCTCTAACAATATTTGTGCTATGTGATTTGAACTGAAAAATCATGGCAGCTTGCATCTTAGATCTTCATTATAAGTATGCCACAATATTAATTTTGGTTGTACTAAACCAACTTCAGTTAATGTTAAAGTAAAGCATATATAAATCTAAATTGCCGATCATTTAGTTGAACCAGCAGTTAGGCAGTACATGGTTCAAATTTCAATTAATATTGTCGATGAATACACCTTAGTTCCCTATTGGCGTGCAAAATTTATAAACTAACCCAACTTCTATGTCACTGCTGTTATACCGGGTGTTTCTTTTAAACTGAGACGATCAAATATCTCGAAAATAGCCACTCAACGGAAAAAATGTCCATAATCAAAATTTAATCATACCGCGGAGGAAATACATTAGTGCAAATCAAATAGTTCCCCACCCCTCGCTTTGTAGGTGGGGCGGGGGTAACTTTTAAAATAAAATAGGAAGCCATATTTTTTATTGCAGATACGGATTTTACGACTAAAAGTACGTATGATTTGAATGAAATATTTCGTTCGTTTAATGATAGATGGCCTTCTAATCGACGAAATTCAATATTTTTAATTTCTTCTTCTTAGAACACACGCATTCGATTCTGCAATACGTTTGAAATAAAATTCGTCATCAAAACAATTTATTCAGTTTTGTAAATCACATTTAACCTATGTGTTATTTCTTATCTTCATGTTTTTCGTAATTGCAAAATAAACGATAAAATACCTAGGAATGGAGCGTTTAACTGTGGCAGAGAAAATTGAAATGGCTCTGATTTATGAAGAAGCTGGCAGAAATCTTGAAAATGCTGTTGCTATTTACGCTCAACGTTTTCCGGATAGGATTCGTTCACGTGCTTCATTTGGCCGTACTATCAAACAATTTATTGCTGATGGAAATGTTCAACCGAAAAAGAGGACCCGTAAAGCAACAGTCACTGGTGAAAATAATGAAATTGCTGTATTGGCAGCAGTGGCCATAATCCTCATGTTAGTACACGAGAAATACTAAATAGTTCACGATTCCGGATTGTCCCTCACCAGTGTTTGGAGAATTTTAAAACGGCACAAGTATCATTCATATCATGTGTCTTTACACCAAGATCTTCATGGCGCTGATTTCCAAAATCGGGTAAGATTTTGTCAATAGGCACGTGAACAAATACAACAAAACCCCAATTTTTTTCGTTGCGTAATGTTTTCTAACGAATGGTCTTTTACAAACCATTGAACGGTTAATCAACATAACATGCATTATTGGAGTGTTAAAAATCCACACTGGCTTCGTCAAGTTGAACATCAGCGTCCTTGGACTGTCAACGTGTGGTGTGGAATAATTGGCAATAAACTCATAGGCCCCCACATTATTGAAGGCAACTTGAATGGTCAAATGTACCGAAACTTTTTGGAAAATGAACATTTGCGCTTAGAAGTGAGACGGAACATTGGTTTCAACATGATGGTTGCCCTGCACACTATTTGGAGGTGGCACGTGAAATACTTGATCGTGATTTCAATGGTCGGTGGATCGGTAGTGCTGGTCCGATAAATTGGCCTGCCAGATCACCAGATCTTACTGCACCAGATTTCTGTTTGGTAAGCTATCTCAAAGACAAAGTTTACAAACAATAACCAACAACACGTGAGAACATGATTGATCGAATCAGAAATGCATGTACTGAAATTCAACCAAACACACTTCTCAGTTGTGTACAATCATTTGAAATGCGTATTAATAAGTGCATTGCAGTCGCTGGCCATCATTTTGAACACTTATTTTAAGCTTAAATTATTTTATTCGCCTGCCATTTACATTAATAAATTGTTTTGATGACGAATTTTGAGTATTTCCAATGAAAACGTGATGTTTTTTATTTCAAACGTATTGCAGAATCGAATGCGTATGTTCTAAGAAGAAGAAATTGGAAATATTGAATTTCGTCGATTACAACGCCATCTATCATGAACCGAACGAAATATTTCATTCAAATCATACGTACTTTTAGTCGTAGAATCCGTATCTGCAATAAAAAATATAGCTTCCTCTCTTAGTTTAAAAGTTACTTCCACCCCACCTACAAAGCGGGGGGTGGGGGACTATTTTTTGCACTAATGTTTGTTCCCCGCGGTATAATTAAATTTTGATTATGGAAATTTTTTCCGTAGAGAGGCTATTTTTCGAGATATTTGATCATCTCAGTTTAAAAGAAACACCCAGTATGTAAGCTGACATGAATCAACCGAACATGTACCATAGTATGTCTTAAATTTCGAGGATTATTACAGCATTAACTAGTATATTAAAAGCTGCTACAAATAAGGATTACAATAATTGTATTTATTTTTTATGATATTCGTCTGAGATTCATGTCACAAAAAATATGAAATGATATGACCTAATCAATTCTGTAAACATATCTATTGATTTTGCTACATTTAAGTTCAAATATTTCAACTATAATGGAATCAAACAGCTTATTAATCTCAAAAACGTTCTACACATAGGTTTTGAAACCGTATCTTCCAACAAAATATTCACTACAACATCCACTGCGTAAATTAGTTGCCATAAGTATTGAACGGCATCAAGCTATGCAGCGACGTCCTGAGATATGGCCACATTAAGAATAAAGTGGTAGCGTTAAATAATACCGATTCGATAAAGTTCTTTAAGTTTTATAACGATATTTGGTAATTGTTGCAACACCGCAGTTATATTTTCACAGTACATGTTTTATAAATTAGATTTCCGCGTGAAAAACTCCCGTATGACTATAGAAATATTTGACGAATACATATGAAACCTAATTTTTTATTAAATCAATAATATTTAAAATTCAATTTGAACATAAATATATGTAAACAGTGTTCGTTTCAACACCATTTCTAAATTTGTTCGTACACATACTCATAACAACATGCTCGTATATAAATGTTCACCTTCATTTTCTAAAAATTAATATGTCGTCGAATGCACAGTATATATACAAATCATTTTTCCAAGCTGTACTATAATTAAATCAATTATTATTTGAAATATCGATTTCCCGACTTTTTCGCATTAGGCAACATATTATGACGGTATACTGTACCTTATAATTATTTTCAGTTATTTATGTGTAATACTCGTTATATTGGTAAAGCTGTAAGGCTGGTTTGTATGGTGTTATAAATTTATGGAAAGCGCTACAGGAAACCAATTTACATATGCGGCATATATACAACCCTGTTTCGAAAGGTGATAGATACTATACATGGAAATGGTTATATATTGCTCAAATAAACTTTTCTCATGCCATATAGTTAAATAGTTTGAACATCACCAATCGATAACCAAATGCAGTTTCGTGCGTCACATTTTTTTCATTATACCTTACTTGGTCGGTTAAATTATTCATGTTTGTCATAAACCAAATCAATATTTCAATCAGCGTTTGATATTATTCTTGCTTAATCAATAAGATTGAAAGAAAATTCTGGAATTGACTATAGTTTATCTCCAAGTATCTATTCTTAATACTCGTATTATTGAACGTTAAAAATGTTATATTATTGCGGCTCATTTGTTGATGATGGTTACCATACACCGCATTGCCGACGTATGTCGCCACTTGCTTTTTGAAAATCTTTCTATCTTAAAGTCTTTTATTCTCTTGTTTTCCAATTTATCTTGTAAAAAATTATTAAGCTTTGAAAAGTTTGTCAGCTTCATTTTCATAAATGTCAACACCATTTACTATAAGCTACTCAAAATATATAGTTTTTTTTTCTAACCATATCTTCAATTGGTTCTAGTTTGACAATAGCCCAATTGAGGAGTGGTGGTGTCCATAGGTTTTAATTCATGGATTTCAGAAAATGTACAAAAATTTTACCTTAGATTTGTATAAATGCTTCATGTGATGATTAGAATATTTAAACTTGGTTTATTGTCTATGATTGGCAAGCATACCTTGTTGAAATAATATTTCAAAGTACATAAACTTTGATCAGTTCAAAAGGGCTGTTATCGTTTCAATAAATTCTATTATCCCAATACTAAAGCTCTTTATACAGAATTTGGCCTTTGTTTGTTTTTATTTTTACTATCTGTTTTGGAGCCGAAGTAGTCCGAACTCTTGCCATATATGCTTAAGTCACATAGCAGACATTGGGCTAGACGCACATTACTAACATGTAACATCGGTCGATACATGAGTTCTGTACTTCAACAGGGGGTCATAGTTGTGTTCATATCTGAGAAGAGGAAGTTTGAAAAATCTATTATGTTACATCATTATGTTACCTAAAATAACTTCCCGTTACCGACCAAATGGCGCGGTGTTCAAAGAAGTTGTAACAAAAAGACCGATTTCGGATCTCGAAAGCAGCTGGTAAAAATAATCATTTTTTATCGTTCGATTACGACACCTTTGATAACGACAAGTATAAGAGTTTAGTATTAAGTGATCATCAAAAACCACCTCAGTTTCGAACAGTTTGACTTTCAATTAATTTTAACATAAAATAAATAGTTCATGGTAAAACAATAAAATTCGTAAAGGGGCAAGGGTTATTTAATATAAGTATATAGTAGTGTATGTTCACGTTGTGTATAAAATAAGGTTATATCCGGCACGCACTATTATAGTTTACACAAAACAAATATATTATTGCGTTAAACTTGAAAAATATGTTCACATTTAAAGTAGTTTTCTGTTTGAATGTTGCAGATATATATATACCAATTCGAGAAAGGCCAATTCTAATGAAAATTTGTAGCGCGACCTAAACTCATTAACACGTATCATTATTCCGAGAACTCTATATATTAAATGCAATATTTTAAACAATCCGATAGGGTTAAAAAAAATTAAATATCCCAAGCTCGTTACAATAATATGGATTTATATTCCCATTTCAATTATTAACGAGTTAACGACTGAACAACTCTTATTTGGAATATTGTGTGCCACCCTTAAAAATTCGTGTTGACATCATTGTGTTAATATTAAAATGGTAAAACGAAAGTAAAGTTACTCTTGTCACTAACAACCGTACCTGAACGATAACGAACAAACGAACAGAAAAATAACTAATTCTCTCGACAGTTCAAAATCAAGAAATATTTACCCACGAAACCAAAAACACAAAGTTTTCCGGTTCGTTTTTTATATCTTTATAATCTTCAGTGAAAGTTTGAACCCAGAGTGAAAAGTTCGTTACACAAAAGTTTACAAATGTACTATGACATATTAAAAATAATCTCTCCATATGGTATTGAAATAGAGATAAGTAGATTTATATTTCGTCTGAACATGTAATTCAATCAGTGATTGGCAAAGTACATTTCAATCTGGGCAGCTCGGTTCAGCCCAACTCACTTCATGCGCGAATCTTTAACCCTCATACAATAAATAAAACATAATAGAGTCACATATATTTGGCTTAACTTATATAAGCTTTTGATGTATTATGATAAACTAAAAACTGAAAACTATAATTAATTATTCAGATCGCCAACATAGCATCTATATACGAGCAAATAACATACATCAACATTATATACTTATAAACGAGTATAAACAAATAACGCATACAACAATAACAAAAGTATTAAAACATATTCTTGCTCTACTCCTAAAAATAAACTATTTTCTAAATTTAAAAGCTTTGGAAAAATTATAAAAAAGCGAACAACAGCATCAAAAATCAATATACACTATATACGAGTACGTATATGCATACATAAACAGTATATATAACATATTGCTCATATATACATATTACATACACACACACACAAACGTATAAAAAGTGGAAAATATACTTTTAAGCTTTTCTTTGTTCTTTTTTTTCGTATAACAACAAAAACAACAACAACAATTACCAAAAAATAATCATAATACAACAAATCATGCTAACGTGTTTAGCATAAACATAAATATTTAGATTTTGTTTTGTTTTTTTTTCTGTTCAACATTTTCCATTTTCTTTGTGCTCGACATACAAGAAACATAGTATGACGTCAACTTATAATTATACAGCAGTAATGATGTCATTATTATATACTAAAGCAAATCTATAACGAGCACAAAGTGTATGTATGTAGGAGTGGTAGGTAAAAAAGCATCCGCGAGCGTTTTATGGTTGTTCCATAATTTAACGATAGATGATAATTTGGTGTGTAAGGACTAATTGAAAATTCGAGCTCATCTATAGTTGCGATTCAGTGGGAACATCATTCTCAATTCGAAATTTCACGAAAATTCTTTCGTTTGGATTGACTGGCCCATCTGCTACAAATCTGTTGATGAAATTAACAGTTCTAATGAGTTTACTGAATGAGAAATTTCGATCGATTAATTCATCAGTTTGATTTTCATGCCCTAGCAACCAGTTTCTTATAATTTATAAAAGAATGTTATCTGTCTTCTTGTGCTGTGATTTTGAAAAGACTCTCTGTGCCTTCTAATTTCTTTGAGTTCGATAAGTATTCCAAAATCAGTTTCCATTTTCTCAATAATGAAAAAATGTTGTCTTTTAATTGTGCCGATTGTAATCAACGTCCTGTTCACATCATACAACTACATTACTTTTTGGTACTTTTGTTCTACAACCACTACTTTGTCTCTACTTGAATTTGATGTTTCCAGTCATATGGCGATATTATGGTCTCGAGCTTTTATTAAAGTTGGGCAAAGTGTTGATTGAGTCAATTTATCTAGGATATTAACGGGTGATTTTTTAAGAGCTTGAGAACTTTTTTTTAAAAAAAAACGCATAAAATTTGCAAAATCTCATCGGTTCTTTATTTGAAACGTTAGATTGGTCCATGACATTTACTTTTTGAAGATAATTTCATTTAAATGTTGACCGCGGCTGCGTCTTAGGTGGTCCATTCGGAAAGTCCAATTTTGGGCAACTTTTTCGAGCATTTCGGCCGGAATAGCCCGAATTTCTTCGGAAATGTTGTCTTCCAAAACTGGAATAGTTGCTGGCTTATTTCTGTAGACTTTAGACTTGACGTAGCCCCACAAAAAATAGTCTAAAGGCGTCAAATGCATGATCTTGGTGGCCAACTTACCGGGCCATTTCTTGAGATGAATTCCACCAGCGTACAAACCACACCAAACAGTGCATTTTTCGGGATGCATGGGCAGTTCTTGAACGGCTTCTGGTTGCTCTTCACTCCAAATGCGGCAATTTTGCTTATTTACGTAGCCATTCAACCAGAAATGAGCCTCATCGCTGAACAAAATTTGTCGATAAAAAAGCGGATTTTCTGCCAACTTTTCTAGGGCCCATTCACTGAAAATTCGACGTTGTGGCAGATCGTTCGGCTTCAGTTATGAAATGTCAAAGCATACTGAGCATCTTTCTCTTTGACACCTTGTCTGAAATCCCGCGTGATCTGTCAAATACTAATGCATGAAAATCCTAACCACAAAAAAATCACCCGTTATTATCGGAAACGTCTTCCGAGTCTCAAAAGTTTATAATAAACAATTACAATAACAACTAAAGCTTTCAATTGTCCGATTATTTTGTATTGCTACTTTTTTAAAGTCCTATATAGTTCCATCGCGCACCTTACAATTGTGGACGATGTTTCTAGACATAAAACTAAATTTGAACAAATTGTTTAGTTTAAATGATGAAGAAGTTGAACATAATGTACACGTTCGTTGCCAACAAAAGATTTGCTATCAATTCTATCGTACAATCAAACGATTTGCTTAGACGAAGGGCTGATATCGATGCACGATTAATCGAACTGTAGATAAAGATTCGTAGAGATATTAACACTTTATAAAAAAGATATTTTAAGATTGTAAGAAGTTAAATACAGTTTAAAATTTATAGAATTTTAACGGCTATTATGCGGATCCGGTGGCAAAAAAATTGATTTCAAGACAAAAATTCTAAATTTGTACACATTTTATTCTGACTATCGTTTGTTCGAACATTATAATCAAGTAATCGATAAATTAATCAAGAAAGGATTATCGTTTGAGCATCGTAATACATTTGATAACATGGCATTACAATGTATAATTAATGTCAAAATATAAATGATGACAGAATGTGATTCTAACAACTTTATCAATATTCGAAGGAATGTGATCACTTCACAGTGTGATAGGAGTCAAGTTATTTTATAAGTATACTGACGAGGTAAAACGTAGAGTATGACATAAGTATATACTGGACATAAGGCTGACATTATACTGGTGAGAAACACTGATCATCGATACACGATGTCTACCAACAACAGATAATTAATAAATAGACTTAGATATCAATCCAACACAAATCAACTTAAAAGCTGGAGAAGTCAGAAAAACATGCCTATATACCGATTAATAAACATTAACACTCAATGTAAATGTGGTTCAATACAACTCAAAGAACAACATCTACGAGTGTCATGTAAATAGTCAAAGAACTATTAAATGATCGGGTGAACGTAACTTAGAAGACCAACCTTGGACTTTATATAGGGTTCAAAAAAAAAACTTCGACTGTTGAAAGCTTAAACGTTTCATTTTATTATATATTATATTACGACTGAGTCTTGTACCCATTTAGTAATTTACATTGCATAATACGTTTTCATTTCTCGGAGTAATCACATGATTATCCCTAGTTTCGTTTAACTCCTCCTTATAGATTTTTCGCCACAGTATATTTCTACTGACCTCGCGGTCGCGATAAGTCCAGCGATTTGGTTCTTTGCAGTCTTCTTGTTGGAGTGGTAGTCAGCATACAGCGTATATCCAGATTTTTATGCTGGTGCAGACGTTGTAGATGTTTTGTTGCATGATAATTAATCTCATCCACGACACGCTCGATCTTTAGATCTCGATGGAGGTTGTCGTTTCGAATGTACCACGGTGCATTAACGATGCATCGCAGGATCTTATTTTGAGCTTTTTGTATGATTTTGATATTTGACTTTTTGGCACAACCCCAGAGTTGGCTGCCATATGTCCATACAGGTTTTAGAATTTGTTTGTATAACAGAAGTTTGTTGTAGATCGCTAGTTCAGTTCTTTTCTTTTTTTATGTGTTCCTTCCATCTAAGTTTAGCATCTAAAGTCATGCCGAGATATTTAGCAGTATTTGCATGCGGTACTGCTATCGAGTTTATCATAATTAGTATATGATTAACTTTTAGATTTGTAAAGTTCACTTGGATTGATTTTGTTCATTTAATTCAATTTGCCATTTCTTTGTCCAATTACATATCAGGTTAGTAGCCCCCTGTAGTTTACTAGTGGAGTCATTGATGTTATTTGCTGTTGCAAGTATTGCTGTGTCATCGGCGAAAGTGGCCAATGTTGCTTCATTAATTGGTATATCTCTTGTATATGTATAGGAGATAAAGCATTGGTCCAAGAACACCTGATGTTATTCTTTTTAATTGGGAGTATTCATTCTCATATCTTACTCGGAAGTGCCTCTCTTATATGTATATGAAAGCTTAAACGTGAAAGTAAAAGAAACGATAATACTTGTAACTACAGGCCATCCAGCTGACGGATGCGGGAACTGAACTCAACTACGATCAGAGTAAACAAATAACAAATGTCTCTCATGGTGAAATCAAAGTCTAAGGGATGCTTTTATATGAGAGCAGCTTATAATATCTAAAATATTGTAATCGACAACCACTGATACTTTAACATTTGAACTGCACTTACTTCAATATTGTTCCAATTTCCCCAACTCCTACAAAAACAAAGACTTCGGGATCTCTTCAAAATATGCGTTGGTTTTAGCAATCGCCTCTATGTGTACGAATGCAGATTATATCACCTGATTGGTCGATAGACTCACTTTTGCTTCTTTGGTGTCGACTCTCCCGAAAAGTACCACTATTAGAAACAAAAATAGGCGGAATTGCCCTGATAACGCTATACATAATTTCTTATTTTATGGAGAATCTCATGATTAGAGAGCCTTCTTACTGTATGATTTGGGCATCAATATCCATACAATATCATAACATTTTCAGAATATATTTAGCCATTACTCAAAATATGCGAGTCGATCACACACTGTATCTCAAGCATTGATTGTTTTCGATATTTAACTCGTTATATAATGTCGCTATTTAGTACTGATTAGATTCATTTATATTCTGATACTTATTCAACACATCTAACACGTCAAGACTAACATTATATCAATGTGATAAAATCAGACAAACAGAAACAAACAATAATCGAATATTGTTAAAAAAACGCTAAAGTGTAATCAAATTGACCACCTTTTTCATTTCTTCAAGGGAGATCTTGCACGATAAGTCGTACATAATACAAAAGAACTTGTGAACAGGAAAAACTACATTATCTACTCTATAGTAAACACCCTATATATATACTATAATATAGTAGACGTGTTATTAATTAAATTTCCTGCAAAATCAATATTCTAGAACTAGACTTTGAAAAATTTGTGCTGTAATTAGAATAGAAAACGCGTGTTTGCAAGTCGTGTTGCGATGCTATTGTTGTTAGTTTATTTTTCAATAAAACGGAAAAATATAATTTATCTTGCCCCGGACATTAACCGGATGTTTAACGGTTAAGGAAAATGTATCGTAATTTGGTTTTTGTAATTGCTGTCCCGTATTTTGTCTGTATATACTCATATATGTGAATATATTGATTCATTTCCATCAATCATTTTGGTTTTTAATTGATCACACGATGATTATCTGATTGGTTTTAATTTACGGGAAATTTATAATATTTCATTTTTTGATTGATTTGAATGGTTTACGAGTAGATTGGTGAAATATGATAATTGAAATACAAGGAAATAAATCAGAACAACCGAATAGTGCTGAAGAAATTTGACGGCCAGATTTATTTATTATTCAGTCTTTACAGATATGACTGTAATGTTACTCTGTCATAGAAACATCAGTTCGTTTCCCTTATTAAGTTGAGTTTAAGCTACATCCACCAAGTTAAAGCTGTGAAGTACAATTTACTAATTTATTATTAAACTTTTGCTTTTTGAAGCTCCCTTCTGAGAAAGCATATTACATGTTTTCATCCATCGTTATATTTGTGTCAACCCTATTTGGCATAATGTGATGATATGAACATCCTAACGTAACTTAAAGATATTACATGATCTTTCATCTAGTCTGTATGACCTCTAATCTATATAAAATCAATTCCGTCATAAAGATACTGTTCAATCATGGTGAACGATGTAAATCGTTAGGATTATACTAAGAAGACAAGAAAGTATACTTGAACCTTTAAACCATTTAACTAGGCATTTTGATTGGAAACCGATTGGCATCCAATAGTTGATTTAGCAACCAATTGACCTTAGTATTTCACGAGTTCCATACTACTTCTATACATCGCTATGTAATTTACAAGAAGATAACCATTAGCAGATAATAATGAGAAAACCTAAAGTTTTTTAATGGGTGATATAATCAAAGGCTAATGCAAAATCTAACGTCATCGTATTTGTGTTTTAAATGTCTTAATTAGATCGATAAGGTCGATCTATCTGAACTTTAGTTTTGCGACACCTATCGCGAAACTAAACCTCTAAGTGAGTTCTCTGCTAACAATTTGAATATTTTTGTTCTTAATTCGTCACTTTCGCGTTTGGTTCTTAAAACCAAAGTTCCTCTTTTTTTTGCTCCTTCCATGAAGAATAGTTGTGGTTTACTCCAAATCACCGAAATAAATAAGTCAATTTATTCTTAACATTATGTACAATCTTCCTATTTAATTAATTATTCAAACTACTTAAGTAAGTTGTTTGCATCAACTTTTTAAACATTAATGTGGATTTCGGACTGAGTAATTGTTAACACCATTGTCTCCTTTCTTCCAAAATAGTCATCTAAATAAACGTAATTGTGTTGGCCATAATAAAGACCAACGACACAACAATGTTCATTTCATTTCGTTATCAATTAGCACATATTAAATTTTTATAACATTGTGGCTTGCTACAACAAGTAAAAATATAAACACCTTTATATGTTGCACAACATGCTAATAGAAAATTAAAACCACAGGAAAATAGTTTTTCCATTTCATTACTATTTTCATTTATTTATAAACTATTTGAAAAATTATAAACTAACTGTCATTATAAATGCAATAACAAGTGAAAAAAGTCTTGATAAAAATTGTTATCGTTTTATTTCCGGCCGGAAAATTATTTTCCTTGTGTTTTAATTTATTTATTTTATGTTATGTTAGTTTTTCCATAAAATTTGTTTCGATGGTATTTGGCAGTTAAATTTTGTAATAAAAGTTTACCTATTACATATTATTACTTTGCTTATCGACGTTACATTTTAACATATAACAAAGTACATATATGCAGATGATAGGTTTCAACTGGTTTTTTAATTTGTGTATCTGCAATGAAATGTGTTATTGATGTGTCCTTACTATAAAGTATTTATTGTAGATAGTCAGGAACTGTTGATAGTTTAAGTTTTAGAACCGAATAACGTTTATTATGAATTCAATGCTTTGAATATATTACAGCAGTAATCGCATGAAAGACGATAGATAATCCTTTTAGTTTTGTGCATTGATTTCCTCTATCATTTAAACATCATGTATGTATAGAAGTTATTATTTTACATTATTTTGAAAAGAATCACACTTGTTTATTTTAGATTATCTGAAAGCTACATTCAAGTCGACCCTGTCGCCGATGAATTTTTCCTCTACGGATGATTCTTTCCAAATACTATTGCTTGATGTGCACTGTACACTAGTCTACGATCAATCGATTTTCCATACGTATATATTTGGGAAATTGGGAACACCGAATAAATACATATGTCTGTGACAGTAACGCAATCACAAACGCACACAATAGGGCTTTAATATAACGCCTTCAAACTTTATAAAATATAAAATAAAAACGGAAAGCACCTATACATTTATCATATTAGAGCACAAGGCAAAGCAATTTTAACCAAGAAACGTTTACCCTTCAATGAATTTTTTCAACTCAGAATTATCTAATTTATGGTCATTAGCACACCTTATATATTCCGGTCGGAAATGTATCATTCGTTACATCATTTTAATATCGGGTAAGTTGAAGATTTCACTTCAACCAAGATCAATGATATAAAAACCAAATATACTCCAATAAAGATCTCCCTTAATCGGCTGCTAGATTACAAAATAATTGGGTGTTGGATGTATCAGTCTCAAATAGTTATTTACCTTTAAAACGTAGGGATATAATTACTTTAACTGCATCCACGTTTCAAAGTGGATAATACAACGATTTTCACACAAAAGCTCATCGAAGTTGGTTTAAGTAGTGAAATAGTACTATACTGCCATCTATCAAACAATAGTGAAATACCTGAGGCTATTGATTTACCTTCCCGTATTTCACTAGCATTAATTTGTTGAAGCAAATTCCACCCATAATTGAGCCAATTATTGAAAGCACAATCCAAACACTTGAATCATTACACATTATACAGCTCAATTAACTTTCCATCAAACTAGTTAATCGAACATGTACACACCTCTCAAACATAACCTTGAACGTATCAAGAACAGCGTAGCCTAGTCAAAAACGTGGTTCAAAAATAGCAAAACTTAGAATTATAAAAAACCTTAAATATTTTTGTTGGGAATTCGTACCATTGTTTTATTTTACTCTTTTCAATTACAAGTTATACAAATACTCAAAATTTATAAAAAATTTCCATGATGCGTTTATCCCCATTATTTTGTGTTGTGTTAAAACACGGAATTCTAAAATAAGAAAATAATTTGTATAAGCAAAATTTGTGAATTTAAAGGCGTAACTTTAGATTTCGGATACTTACATGTACGGCTTACTTAGACCTTGCACGCATCTTCCTGCGCTTACGCTTTAGCCTCCGCATACGCTTCTTCCTCCACTAGAATTAGAAGAAAACCATTATTTAACCACTGTATTACACTTTTTTAGTCTTAACTAATAATATAAAACTATTTCTTATATAGAATAAAATACAATTTTGCACAATACGGCTATTGAAAAACAAAATGTCTAACTTCTAGAACTAAAACATGTGCTTTCTTCACAAACTCTTATTTTAACTCGAATTCATTTAAATTTTTTAACATTATCACTTAATATTTTATTAATTAACAGTATAAGAATTATTAATCTATATTTATATTCAATTAATTTACCTTTGCTCTCATTGTGAATTAGGAAAAATTTAAAAATAAATTTCTCCCTTCAGACTATGTCTGTATCTTTTGGATTCACAACACGAATAGAAAGAGAATATAAAAATATGGAAGCTACATCATCAAAATTTTCGATTCCGTTTTACAATATTTGGTGTTACCAACAGTACGCATGACGAACTGCGCGAAAATGGATGATTTTTATAGTTTATATGTTCGATAGTAGATGTCATCCGAAACATAATTTCTTATTGGAATATGGAATATATATAATACTTTTATTTTTAATATTTATTTAATTATTATTACATAAGATTTTTAATTACTTTTTCGTTGTTGTAATTGAATTATACACTAGGGATTGCAACAAAATTGATTAACAAACTAGTAAAGTAGAGTAAAATATAATGATCAATGTGTATTCCCACATGAGTCGTACAGTTTAGGACTGTAGGAAAATCGATTTAGCAAAATATATATATTATAAATATATTTTATTGATTTTTAAGACTACGATAATATTATAATTATTATAATATTTAATTTGTTATGTCAACTAATCACATGTTTAAATTGAGATATGTATATGATTAGTTTATCGACTGTCGCGATAATGTTTTACATTGTTGTAAAACATTATCGCGACAGTAAAAGAATATAGTATACGCGATAGTTTATAACTATATGGTTTGATAAGTTTATACATGGTGTCATGAGCGCAAGTACCATATTATGTTATTAAGACAGAAATGAGTTAAATTTATAATAGGTAAACTAAGATAAAAGAAAAAATCGATGTTCAATATGCCGCGAAAATTTTCATAGCTAGTGTCATGAGAGTTGATATTTGTATAAGATAGTTGAAAGTATCTTACACTAACAACACTCTACAATAAGCTTTTTTTTTAGTTTTTTAAATTCTTCTATGAAACCGATCTTAAGAAATGAACTTTTGATCAAATGGACAAATTATTATTAAATATATAGTTTTATTCCTCTATCGATAGCATCAAGTATATTTGCGTCCTATACGAAGACGTCCTTTCCTACTAAAGCTTTCATTCTTTTCCAAAACAGAGCTTTACCCACTTGGATAGTTACATAAATGATGAAATTTGTCCTATTGGTTACCACACCAACTGATTATTTTCAAATATCCAGGAAAATGCTGGAAATGTTTCAGCTATCACAGTGAGTAGATGTAATGTTACTGTTCACGTAATCTTAAGGTGATTTGATTGAAAGCCTTTTCGAAACTGTCTTTTCTAGAGATCCTGAATAAACGATTACTGGTTGGATAATTACACATTAAATTTTATTTGATTTTTAGTGCGGGTCTTGTAGATCTGCACGGTATGGTGCGGGATGGACATTATCTTTATATCTTTGTGCTATATACTAATCATTATTTTGTTTTTTTATTTCGTTTCAGACATTTTGTGTTGTATCGAAGCGTTTCCGTAAAAATTATATTCATCGGTTTAGCGGAACAAAGAGTTTATTTTGGTTTACGCCATGGAGTCCAACACGACGAGCATGCGTTTGTTTGGCAACAAATCAATGTTTTGATTATTTCGTAATGGCCACAATATTGTTCAACTGTATATTTTTGGCGATGACTGAAACGTTCGAAGAAGCTGAGTAAGTATATAAACTTAAGAAACTGTACGAGAAATCGCCGAGGTCTTCATAAAAAAGTGTGTTATAAAGTAGTTTTGCACTGAAGCTCTTGCAATACTTCAAGTAATTTTCACAGTTTGATAAAGTTGTGTGTTAAGGTAAACACATCGTATATACATCCATTTAATGTGCCGTGTTACTAATTTATTTCCTCTAGCTATATCTGACAAACGTTTTAATTATTTCACAGTCATCATTTTTATGGTTAACTATACTTCGTAAAAAGACGAGATATGTATTAGAATTATAGTCTACTTTAAATATTTGCATTTGCATATTAAAAGCTTCATCTATGTACATTTGTAGAATATATATAGGTATAGGTTGGTATCCCTATACGTTTATATAATCCGGAAACGAAAGGATTTGTAATGAATAAAAAGGAATTACATTCCTTCTTTTGTTCTTTATCAAAGGCATAATATGAGTACAATGTACGTGTGTACATATAAAGAATACAGTATGTTAGTATATCAAAGGATCGCTTTAGTAAACTCCAGTTTATAAATTTATATTGCATTTTATGTATAGATACTATATTGAAGAAAACCTGTAACATAATTGCAATTAAAATTTCCACCTTTTAAATACCAGTATTATATTCTTAACATATGCATAAATAGACCATTTCCTCTTTTAATCGTTTTGTATTTAGTTTATAACCCACATACCGATTGATAGAGCAAGGTTCAAACAGGAAATGTCGTCATATGACGTTCACGATGGGTGATCTGGAATCTATTACTTCTGGTTGGAGTGCAGAATTCCTGTGACGATCTATTTATAGTACCAATCATGGCTGTAAATACTTAATAATAGACTGAAAGATGGAACACCATGGAGGTCATAGTCGGTTTTCGATGGTTCTGCAACGTAACAAAATATTAAATCGCCAGACCATGCAAGCCAAACCCAAGAACAATAATTGTCTAAAAACACAAGGTTATAGTATTCAGTTGAGGTATGAACTCAGTATTTAAACGCGTCAATGTTATATTTACGGTCTTATTCGGCTAGAAATCCTTTGATGTGAGATTTGAAATAGTGGTTCCATAAATTACAGATAACTAAGTAGATTTGTATAACGCTTAACCTTAAGTAATACTGCAACAAAATAAGCTCTGGTCTTTTTTAAATCTCACCGTGCAAGATACGATCCACATGAAACATGTTTAAAAACTGCCATGCACAATTGAACCTTCGTGAAATTTAGACATTCCAAAAGCAGTTGAAACAAATAGATTGAAGTCGCCAGAGATGACAAAGACGGTTCTTTCATCAACAGGAACGGTTATAGAGATAACAAAGATGTTTTGTGAAAAAAACGTACTTCCGATTTGGGAAATATTATCCGATTTCCAACTTCAAAAAATTCCTGGATGTAAAGCATTTGACGTCAAATCAAACGTTGAAACTATAAAGCTTACACATCTTTGGGCTCTGTATTACAGATGGCTCTGATCACAGAAAAACCTAAATTTTATTCACTTATATGTTGACATAAAATAGAGAAAAACTTGGTTTTAAGCATCATACATAATGTAGAAAGTTTTATAATAAAATAAAAACTATTATTCACTTTTCTTACAGTTTAACAAAGTTTTCTATGCAATTTAAGTGATAAGGTATATACTCGTATAGATACTAAGTCTAATCGTATCGAACGACAAAGTTTTCAAATAAAAATCAAATCATATGTAGTTACATAAAGTAGACAAATGTCTTGAACTTCATTATACCAATGATGCAATTTCGATCTTACATAAAAACATTTAAAAGTTTTAGGTGTTATTTATAAAACTATATAGGTTGTTGTTATTTACATATTTTTATGTTAAAAGCTTTTGTTCTTAGTAGTTTGTTTAACAACTCTTCAGATGTTCATTAGATTTATGTAATTTATTCTGGTTTCGGAAACCTATGTTCCTAACCCCATCCTTAAACATTAAGTTTTTAAAATTAAAGTTTCCACTTTGGTATAACATTTCTTATGTATGAAAGCTCCTACGTTGAGTTGACTAATTTGCCGTTTGTTATATTAAAGCGTTTACTGGTATATTGAAATTATTGATACCGATTTGGGATCCTTACAAGTGCAACAATCTTCATATTGGTATAAGCTAAGTTTATACTTGTAGGTGATTTAGGTTAGCAACGTTGCTCAATCTTAATTGGAATTTAATAAGTTCGCGCTCTCTAACAAGTCGTCACTATTTACACCCATTACTGAAACTATTTGCTTCGATGCGTAAATAACGATTAGCGATTCCAATAGAACTGCAATACATATACCTGACGATAAAGTATAAATATTTTACTTGATGACGTTGACGTTGAAATCATTTCGAGACCTCGACAAAGATGTGCCTTTTCCTCGAAGCGCAGCTTTATCTCACTTTCTATATATAATCTATACTAATCAATTGTTTTTCTTCTAATTCCAGATATTTCTTTTTAGTGATATACAGCTGTGAAATGGTTATAAAAATTATAGCCAAAGGCTTTGTATTAAATAAATACAGCTACTTACGAAATCCATGGAATTGGTTAGATTTCGTAGTTATCACAAGCGGGTATGCAACGATCGGTATGGAGGTTGGTAATTTGGCCGGTTTACGTACATTTCGTGTGCTGCGTGCATTGAAAACGATATCGATAATGCCCGGTCTAAAAACTATTATCAACGCATTGCTTCACTCGTTTAAACAGCTCGCCGAAGTAATGACACTTACCATATTTTGCCTAATGGTATTCGCCCTATTTGCACTTCAAGTGTATATGGGCGAGCTACGACATAAATGCGTTAAAAATTTTCCCGAGGGCTGGAATTTAACCGACGACGATTGGGGGATTTGGATAAATGATACAGAAAATTGGCTGTATAATGTAGATGGTATGCCAATATTGTGTGGCAATTTAACAGGTGCTAGACATTGTCCACCGGAACATACATGTTTGTGTGTCGGCGAAAATCCAAATCATGGCTACACAAATTTTGATAATTTCATGTGGTCGATGTTAACAACATTTCAGCTAATCACGTTAGATTATTGGGAAAATGTGTATAATATGGTAAAATAGTACACTAATTTTTTACACTGTTAAATATTTTAAGCCATCACTTGATTTTATTCCACAGTTATTGGCAACATCAGGCCCAATGAGTGTATCTTTTTTTACAGTAGTAGTATTCTTTGGTTCATTTTATTTGATTAATCTAATGTTAGCCGTTGTAGCATTAAGTTACGAGGAAGAAGCTGAAATAACTCAGGAGGAAAGAAAAAAAGACTTGCTGGATCACAGGGATGATTCTACATTTAGTTTTGATCCGTCCAATTTAAATGTTAAAAAATTAAACAAACATCAACGGAAAAAAATTGATTCGCGCAAAGGTGTTCTATTAGCCTCGTATTCAAGGAAGAAAACGCGCAGAAGAAAAAAGGGAAAAGACGATTGTAACGGTAATGGTGGTCATAACAATAGTCCTAGTAATAGTCTAATAAGTCCTATAAACAATAATAATATTAATGATACTAGTAATAATGGTAATAATAACAATAATAATAATAATAATAATAATGATAATGATAATAGTGATAATAATCAAAATAAAAGTGTTACACCAAGCCCTAGTCCTAGTCCGAAACATACGACTACTAGTAATATAAGACCGCAAGTATTACAATTACAACGAACACGTGGTATTAATACAAATATAAACGTATATCAAGGTGCTCAACAAAATCCAAATACATTACATCCCGGACCGTGCTATCGTGGCCAATTACTACCAAATAGTCGACAAGCAAGTTCAAACGCAAGCGAAGGTGGTGTTAATCGTGAATCGTCACTAGACGATTCGGGTGTGGTGGACGATCACGACGATCAAGAGTTAACAAATATTGAACTTGTGCCCGCGGGTGTAATACAAAAAGAATTAACACCGGTGACATTGGCACTATCGCCGCGCGAAGTTAGAATAATTAAGTGCAATGGTAATATTGCACGTATCAAAAAGCATAATGTTTATGCATTGCATCCAGAATATTTATCACAAATTGTTGTTCTCGGTATGTAAATTAAACGATCTTGTGGCCAAAATATCTAATCGATTATAATTGATAAATAAACTTTTTGTTTTTATATTATATAGATGATCTTCCAGATCGTAATTGTGATCGATGTGTTCAATGTTGTGTCGACTATGAAGGTTGGCTACAATTCCAAAATTGTTTATATAAAATTGTTAGGGATCCATTATTTGAATTAGCAATAACACTATGCATAGTATTAAATACAATGTTTTTGGCATTAGAACATCATGGCATGAGCGAAAGTGTACGACAAGCACTTGATATTGGCAACAAAGTATTTACGTCAATTTTTACATTCGAATGTATATTAAAATTGATGGCACTATCAAAAGACTTTTTTTTATGCGGATGGAATATATTCGATTTGATTATTGTATCAGCCAGTTTGATTGATATTATTTTTGAGCTGGTTGACGGTTTGAGCGTATTAAGAGGATTGAGATTGGTAAGCGCATCAATAATAAATTTTTAATGATTAAAAACCAACAATCGGTTTTGTTTTTTGTCATTTCAGTTACGCGTTTTAAAATTAGCTCAATCCTGGACGACCATGAAGGTTCTATTGAGTATTATTATTTCGACAATCGGTGCACTCGGTAATTTAACACTTGTACTCGTTATTGTTATTTATATTTTTGCGGTTATCGGAATGCAATTGTTTTCAAAAGATTATACACCAGATAAATTTTATCCGGATCCAGTTCCACGGTAAGTATTAAATACAGGAATACCTCGAATAAACTATGGAGGGACCAAGCTACTCAATTTCTCTTTTATCGCAAGTTCAAATACTGTCTATAATGAGAAATGCCAAAATGGTGTTACTAGGCCCTTATTCTTTGCAGATAATGTCATTCTATTCCATCTTTTACCTGAAACTACTTCTGGAAGTAGATTGTTTAAGTTAAGTTGAGAGTATGATGAAACTGTTATGGTGATCAGTGGATTGCGACTTATCAAAAAGTATGTAGATCAGTCTTCAATTGAGCTAAAGTATAGAAAGAGTAGAGGTCTCAAAACTACTTGTCTAGAAAGATTCAGTTGTGAGTTTTTGATTAATCCGGTTATGTCATGAACATTTTCAAGTTAGGAATCTCTAGAACTTGTGTTTGATGCTCACTTTCTGGAAACCTCTATAAAAACGAAGAGCTTTTTACTCTCAAGAAACTGACTTGGTTAAGAACGGATATTATATCAGCTTTAATTTGAGGATACGGCAAACATAGGGCGATTTACTCTAGAAGTGAAATATTCAGGAAGAGATTATTCAATAATATATGTGCTTAAACAATGAGCTGTAAACCATCAACTAGGTCGATCGACTGTAACAAAAAGGTCGTGCTATTACATTTTCTCTGGAAGATATAGTAACTTATAGACTGGTGAGAGAAGTGGTAGTGATAGTCGCCTATATATCGATGTACCAATAGCTGTCTCAGAGAAACGTGTATACACCAAGAGGTTCTATATCTTGAACAGCAAGTCTAGTGATAATTAATGGGCGTTAAGTATGACACTTACTCGATCCATGGAATTTATTGTGTATGCTCCATTGACTGATGAGAGGAGAGATAGAGATCGTCACCTATATAGATTGTGAAGCAATTTATATAGACGATCAATTCGAAGTTAAACCATTCGACGCACATTTTTACGAAGAAAAAAAATCTCCGTCAGCTATTTCCGCAACTTTAAATTTGCACAAGTAAGCGTAGAACCGAATATTTTAGGAAGCCTTGTGTGTTAATAAGTGGGCATTAAGGATGACACCTTGTCGAGCCGTGAGGATTATGTTCCATTTTACTATTATTCAAGCAAAATTTTAGGACCATGTGGACCCCCGTATATGGAATTCTAGAGGGGTGGGATTGCTCTGTAAATCAGCCCGTTTTCAATTTCTCACTGAAGACTCCGAGCTGGATAGTGAAGTGAGAGCTGAAATTTTGTATGATCAACTTTATATAAACTTTGAGATCAACTTCACTAGTGAATGGGAGAGCAAATCAATATAAGCAAACAGATGGACTGGGATCTCGAAAACAGTTACGTACAAGGATTTTCTACCATTTTCGATCCATGCCAGCATTTATAATTATATATAATGGTTCTTTACGAAAACCCGTCCCATGACTCCTTTAGTGTTTCTTTTGTGATAAACAAATTTTTTGTTCGAATTGGAACTATTAAACCATTTGAATACGCTGACTCATACAAACAAACGTATATAGTTAGGACGAGTATTCCTGCGTTTATATCGTTGAAAACTATCGAAAACTATTAAAGAATTTCATTTTATTTTACACAGATGGAATTTCAATGATTTCTTTCATTCGTTCATGATGATATTTCGAATATTATGCGGTGAATGGATTGAACCGTTGTGGGATTGTATGCGAGCCGAAGAAGAAGTATAACATTTTGAATATGCGTTGGCAAGATCAATCAATCATCTTAAAAGTTAATAATTTCTTATTTATTTGAGCAGGAAGGAGCGTCATCGTGCTTTGCAATATTTTTACCAACATTGGTAATGGGAAATTTTATGGTATTGAATTTGTTCTTGGCCTTGTTGCTCAATAGTTTTAATTCGGAAGAGCTTAAATCGAAAAAGGAGGTAAAAAAAATTATATTTTAAGCAATTTTTTATTTTTTATTTATCGAATTAAAATAATATAAGTGTTAGAATGATGTGGCTTTTTGTTCACATATAATGAATTTAATGCTTGATCATGTGGTGCGATATTATAATGTTGAAAGTACGTATCATATATACGAACGTGTCTGATTGTTTGAGAATGTGACAAGAATGTGATGTGTTCACATATTTTGTACTTATGTATATCCAAAAAATTCACATCTGATAGCATATTATGTATACTTGATAATTGATAACCAAATGTACATATAAGACTTTAATTTTAAGTAAACACTTGTAAACACACACACACATACACACACTCACACACAGTGATGGTTTTTACACGAATTTTGTTGATACAAAATCCTTACCAATGTTTCATTCTATCCAGAAGCTTAATTACGCTTATAGACAAAATGAGCAGATACGAAGAAAGATGCTGTGATGCAAATAACTCGTGTAATCACCACAAATCAAATACTTTTTTACACAGCGCTCAAATTTTGAATATACACCTCGGCAATATTGTCATAAACAAATCTATTGTAAATACAACAAAATTTGTATCATGCAAAACTATAAATTACGGATTAAATCGAACAGTGTTTTGAAATCTATCCCTTAAATATAACACCAAATCCCCTATTTGTGCTATATAGTGAAATGTTTGTGTGCGCTTTTGTTATCCGTTAACCGCGTGTCTAACATATGAAGCATGGATAAGAAATTAAAAAATTATGAAACTTTTTCAAACAACATATAAATATACAACATAACAACTAACATTTGGCATCGTTTACAATTATTCAACAACCAACGATAAATATTTAGCACGAGAAGCTTCACGAGAAAAAATGCTTTTTTAATGTTCTGTGTTAGTGATTAATGTTGCTGTTTTACTGTGAAGTGCAGCTTCTTGTGCTACCTATTTTTGGATGTAACCATGTATCAAAGAAATATTTGTATGATATCTTCGAAGATGGCTTTGAATTTAATATTACATAAGATATAAAAGATGATCCATCTCGAAAATTGATGCGAGTTGGCACATGGAAAATGTTTCACAGATTCCACTTGCAACACGCAAAACGTCAACTGTTCAACGCACTTCGAGAGATTATATTTTATAACCGAAACGTTGTGTTGATATATGGCTCCCACTTTTTGATTTTCTCTTGTAACTGCAGAATGGTTCTAGTTCAATAAACGGCTTTGTCGTATGACCCAGTGACTTTATTTCCCTGAAATCCATCAAACTCTGGCTTTAACGTAAGACTTATATTGCTGAACGAATTTTTCTTTAAAGCGCCCGATACTTTTATTCAGAAACTGCGCAAGAGGCCATGAGTCTGTTAATGATTAAATATGACCAATTGATCATCTTAAGATTCAATCCCTGTATGTAATACTGCAAAAAACTTTTGAAATTGGGTCATTTTTTGGCAACCAGCGTATTAACAACACTAATCTTCATATGCGGTGATTTTGCTTACTAAACCAATAATTTGTGATATAACATTGTCTCAGTTTCAAATTGCTTTAGAACCCAATCGATGGAAGATATAGTGGACGGATAGAGCTGCAATGCCTGCGACCGAAGAAAAATCTATAAATTTGAATCTCTGTTCACACTTTCTTAACAACCGTCCGATCGATGACTGATTTCAAAGTAAATTTGAAAAAATTGGGTAGCGTTCAAAGATGAGTCGTTTGACAGTTAACGTTTCGATAAGCTCTAACTAAAAACTACATCCATACGTGTTGCATAATTTCAGAGTAGATATCGAAGTAACGTTTCGGTCAAACTTTAGCATTGAATTAATTTGTTTCTACCATTTAATGAGACCTCAATAATAGGCGTTTGAACCCTCACTCCTTAAAAATGACGTGACTTAATGAAGGCAATACGAATGATTCATACAAATATTTTCGATCATCAAAATTTATCCGGAAATGAATGTGTCCAGAATTTGATCAGATTGAATTGAATTGTTGCTAGACTATAATTAATTATTAATTAAATATTTTTCTATATTTAAAGGTTGCATGATATAAATTAAATTAAATAAATTTGATAATACAACAATATACCTTATCTGTGCTTATTTTGTTTTTTTTTGTATTTTTATGTTTTTGTTTCAATGTCTGTTTCTATGTTTTGTGTGTGGCACAACAATTATAAAAAAAAAATATATTTTTGAACATCCCTTAAATGTGTGTTTAAATTGCACCCCAAAATAAAATGAATGTATAGAGATTACAACAGGTAATGTTCAATGTTAATTTGTAAATATATTATAAATAATTAATTTAATTATTGGCTTTTAATGTTAAAAAAAAATGATTGTTTATTGTTGAAATGGTTGGTTGGTTGGCTGTTTAAATTCATAAATCAAATTTAAACAATCGAACACTAATTTAAATTATACTGATTGGCTAGATGAATAGTAAATTTAACATATAAAATTATGTATGTACTTGAGCTAATCGAAATGTTTTATTCGAACGCAATGCAGGAAGTTGGTGAGGATTCAAAGTTGGCGCGAAGCTTCGAACGAATCCGATCGATCGTCCGAAAGAAAAAGTGGCGTCGTGAAAATAACGAAAACGAGAAAAACTCGAAACTAGAACAAATCGTCAATGAAGTTATGATTAAGCAAAAGAAGGATAAATTACGTTACGGTCTGAATGCACCACAATACGCTACCATCGAATTACCAACGACCACAATATACCGGCATAGTTACCAGGTGAGTTGCCTATTCCAATAATTCATAACCGTACAACATATCGATCATATATCATATATAATGCCATTATGTATAATTGGACTTTTTTCAAAAACCAATTTTTTCAGGAGTCACTAAATCGCCCAAATCTCGGAGCCGATTTTTATGATATTCCATTAAAACCTACTTTTCCTTTAAAGACAATTTCAGGAAGTCAAGAAACTGTTAAAGAAGTAGACGACAAACAATTGCCCGACGATCCAATCAATTCAAATTCAAATCATGACGATGATGATCCCGATCGCGATCCAAGTATTACAAATAAACCATTACAAAATGTCGAGGAGCGTAAATTATTGTATCAAATGTCTTCCGGGTTTGGAACACAACAAAACGATAGCAAAGATGAACCAACCATAACTGAATCGTTAGAATTACGTACATTAGGGCCAATCAATAATAACGATGTACAATTTTACGAAAGCACTAGCAACAATGTGATCGATAGTCAAGATCAACTAAATCGACAAAAATCATTAGATTATTCTACAGCGAGTCGAACTTATAGTATTAAGTCGACGGAAAAATATCCAGCGGGTAATTCGAGTTATGGCTACGATAGTAATAATCCAAATACTAGTAACAATAATAATAATAATAATAATCAGGGGGACAGTCGAAAAAGATATTCGGCCGATCATTTGCATACCAAACAAACATCACTCGAAGACGGTCGAAATATATTAAAAGTTTCGCCAACAACCCGTTTAATAAAACGATCGCCGAGCTATCATAAATCTATGAATCGACTTCCAAGTGATTTATCGATCAATACACTGTCGATCGATCAGGATGAACTATTGAATCAGTCTAATTTACGTGACGAACTACTCAACTGTGAACAGAAAGAGCTATTTCAATTTCTTAGCGACGATTTCAATGAAAATAGTCATAATTATTTTAGCGATACGGTTGGATACAGTAACGCCATTGTCGACAACGATACGGATAGTTTACTGTATAATGAAGAACGATCACAGTCGCTGAACGGTTCAAATTTTTCGCCAACTCGAAAAGTGTCGAACGGTAGCTTAAAATCAAATTTTAGTAATATTTCAAATTCAATATTTCAAAAACTGGAGGCACGTCGCGGTGGGAGTCTAGCCGGTTCAGTCGATCGACTATTCAACAACAATGGCAATGGTAGTATAAAAAGTGATATAGAACAAAAATTGAAGCGAATTAGTGATCCTATGTCGTACCTATCCGAATCGGATCGTGAACCATTGGTTCAGGACACCGATTTCGACGATATTATACAAAGTTTTGATAAGGAATTGTCGGAAATTAAAGCATCAACAACGTCGCTCGACAATAATTTGGCCGATAGCTCATCGAAAGAAACGATATTGCGTAGACCAAGATCAAAAGTTTTCAACAATGAAGATTTAGAAGCGATCAAAATAAAACGACGTAGTTTAGAGAAACAGAAAAAAATTGTACACGACAGCAATACGATTAACAATAATATCGACGACGATGATGGTTTTAATATGACGGCCGAAATTCGTAAAATATGTGAACAACTACAGGCGCCGTTCAACGATACAACAATAGTATCGCCGGTGATGCGCAAAAAGACCGATTTTCACAATAGTCTCGATCGCATTAAGCGCATCAGTTTAATTGAACGTGTCGACGAGCTGAACGAAATGGAACCGATTAAAGTGGAAAGTGAAAAATTGCCTCGTAAACATTTTTGTGTCGATGGTACGGAAACCTTCTCACTAAAAAGTAATGATAGTTTAGAGAGAATTAATAGTAAACTACAAATTCAATTGCCGCAAAAGCCGCAAAGCATTAATTTAATTAAAACGAATACTCCAAACGAAAGGACGCGATTATTATCGAACATCGATAGTAAAACTTCTCAGCCAAATTTAAAAAAATCGGTAACTTTGCAAGAACAACCGAATTTAGTGGAGGAAGATGATAAAAATAAGAAAAAAGCTTCAACACTAAATGTTAAGGGGTCGCCGAAGCCAAATGCTAAAAAGAATAACACCAACGATAATTCGTTTACACAAAAACCATTGCACTGTTTAGTTTCGTATGTCGACGATTTAACTGTTGGCGGGAGGCGGAATTCGAAAGGCGTTTTTGAAGATCCGATGGCTTTTCCAAGTTTTGGACAACATAAACCGCCTAAAGTTCCGCAAGACTGTTTCCCTCAAGGATGTTACGATGAGTAAGTACACATTTGAAATAAATTTATAGTCAGCTTATGTACTACTAACGTTTGATCTACTACTTAGGCTTCCGTGCATTTTGACATGCATGGAAACAGACTGTGGCCAAAAATGGACCAAAATACGAACAGCAATTTTAAGCGTTGTCGATACACCGGCATTCGAATGGTTCGTTTTAGTATTAATTTTTGCATCTAGTATAACGTTGTGCTTCGAAGACATTCACTTAGATAACAATAAGCAATTGAAGCGAGTTCTATATTGGACAAATTTAGGATTTTGTTTAATATTTCTCATCGAAATGTTTTTGAAATGGTTGGCACAGGGATTTTTAAAATATTTCTCAAGCTTTTGGACAATACTCGATTTTATAATAGTTTTTGTCTCGGTATTTTCGTTGTTGATTGAGGAGAACGAGAATTTGCGAGTGTTACGATCGTTGAGAACGTTGCGTGCTTTAAGGCCATTGCGCGCGATTTCACGGTGGCAGGGTATGCGAATTGTAGTCAACGCGTTAATGTATGCCATACCATCTATCTTCAATGTCTTGTTGGTGTGTTTGGTATTCTGGTTGATTTTTTCGATTATGGGCGTACAATTTTTTGGCGGTAAATTTTTTAAATGCATCGATGAAGATGGAGAACTTTTACCAATTACTGTAAGTAAACAGCCTTAACTATTGATTGACTTATTCTAACAAAATCGAGTAAATAATTTTAGATTGTCAACGATCGATGGCAGTGTATAGATCTAAATTATTCGTGGATCAATTCGAAAATTACATTTGATCATGTTGGTATGGGATATTTGGCACTTCTACAAGTGGCCACATTTGAAGGATGGATGGAAGTAATGGCCGATGCCGTTGATGCTCGTGGTGTCGATTTGCAACCACAACGCGAAGCAAATCTCTACGCTTATATATATTTTGTAATATTCATCGTATGCGGATCATTTTTTACGCTTAATCTATTTATAGGAGTAATTATCGATAATTTCAATATGCTCAAGAAGCGGGTAAGTCTAAATCACTAAAAGTACCAGTAATGTTTAATCTTTAACCAACTTCAATACAATACATTATTTACAGTACGAAGGAGGGGTACTAGAAATGTTTTTGACCGAATCCCAAAAACATTACTACACAGCAATGAAAAAGTTGGGGCGGAAGAAACCGCAGAAAGTCATTAAGAGGCCAATTAATAATTGTTTAGCAATGTTTTACGATTTATCAAATTCAAGAAGGTAATGTACAAAATGCTCAGAATTCGATTAACATTGACATAACATAAAATACATTCTTGTTCTTTGTATACGTATAGGTTCGAGATAGCAATATTCGTGTTAATTTTTTTTAATATGCTGTCGATGGGAATCGAGCATTACAATCAACCGCATGCGGTATTTTTTCTGCTCGAAGTTAGTAACGCATTTTTTACCACAGTTTTCGGATTGGAAGCAATTGTTAAAATTGTGGGCTTGAGGTATCACTATTTTACAGTGCCGTGGAATGTGTTTGACTTTTTATTGGTTCTCGCATCAATACTCGGTATACTGATGGAGGATATTATGATAGATTTACCCATTTCGCCAACACTTTTGCGCGTTGTACGAGTGTTTCGTATTGGACGAATATTGCGATTGATAAAAGCGGCCAAAGGTATTCGAAAACTGTTATTCGCATTGGTGGTGTCACTGCCAGCACTCTTTAATATCGGCGCCCTACTCGCTCTAATTACGTTTATATATGCTATACTTGGAATGAGTTTATTTGGACATGTTCGATTACAAGGCGCACTCGACGATATGGTTAATTTTCAAACTTTTGGACGAAGTATGCAATTGTTGTTTCGTTTAATGACATCGGCTGGATGGAATGATGTGCTCGAATCACTTATGATACAACCACCAGATTGTGACAATGAATTCAATTCGCAAACAAATGGCGATTGCGGCCATCCACTATTGGCGATCACATATTTCACAAGTTTTATCATTATCAGCTATATGATCGTGATCAACATGTACATTGCTATCATATTAGAGAATTTCAATCAAGCACATCAAGAAGAGGAGATTGGAATTGTTGAAGATGATTTAGAAATGTTTTATATTCGTTGGTCGAAATACGATCCGCATGCATCGCAATTTATACATTTTTCACAATTGTCCGATTTTATTGCATCGCTCGATCCACCACTGGGAATCGCTAAGCCGAATACTGTTGCCCTAGTGTCGTTCAATTTACCCATTTCGCGAGGAAATAAAATTCATTGCTTAGATATTTTACATGCACTAGTCAAACATGTATTGGGCCATGTTGAAGAAACTGACAATTTTAAGCAATTGCAAGAACAAATGGATGTTAAATTTAAGAAACAATTCCCGACCCGTAAAGAATTGGAAATTGTATCGTCGACACGGATTTGGAAGCGAGAAGATAAGGCTGCTCGACTTATACAGAGCACATGGAAAGAATATTTACGTTTAAAGAAGGAGCGTGAACGATCCCCAATGTCTCTGGAAGATGATAATACGCAAAATTCAAGCCCTGGTGGTTGGCACAGTAAACTATCAGCCCTTAATTTTCTACACTTACAAGTAAAGTTTTTAACATAAGATTTTTGTAAGGTTTCGTTGATTACTAAATCGTTTATATGTATTTTGTACATATTTAGGTTCATCGGCGTGGCACAGCAACATCAAGTCGTGCTTCATCTCGAAAATCGTCACGTGCTTCTGATGCTTCCGATTTTAGTGAATTAGCCGGGCCATGGTTGAATTTACCGTTAATGATAATACCGGGAACAGGCGACATAGTAAAGGATATCAAAGGACATAATGGCGAGTCGGGCGGTGGTGAAATGAAACCACAACGTCGTAGAAGTTTTTATAATTTCTTTTTGCGGCACCAGGATGCTGTCGATGATGCACTAACATCACCTTCAGTACAAAAGAGACGTAAGTGTGATATGTTATGTATTTTATGTATTTGTTTATAATTTTTGGTATCTTAATGTGTATGTTGATATTTTGCTTATAATTATTCTGTGCACTATAAACATAAATAAATATAAAGCGATGACTCAAAGTGGGACAATACTCGGACTTAATACTGCTTCGACGGACAACAAAACAGCAACACCCCAAGTAACAGCTACACCGAAATCAAAGCGTGCAACTAGTTTTGTTCGTAAAAAACCACCTCTTGAAAGAGGATTGTCTGCTCAAAGTGCATTGCGTGTTAATCGAAATGCTTTTGTCTGTAAGTAATTTGTTTTATTTGTATTTTTATGTTTTTATTTTTATTTATTTTTTGAAGTATTTAATTAATGTAATGTATATATATATATTTACACACAAAGCTGACGAACCGGCAAATTCCTCACCCGATGTAAGTATTTTAGTAACTGAACCATCACCCGAAGCACCACCACCTTCACCTTACAATAAATTAGGTGAAACCACGCTAGTACATGTTTTAGTTCATCGTGAAAGTGAAGAATATAAATCGGATGTTGAAGATGGTATATAATTCAAATGATTTACGAAATTCATTTATTATATATACATAAATAAAATTTAATATTTCAGGTGACTCACCAGAGGTTTGTAATCGTGCGGCCGATACTAAAATATCACCGGGACCCGACATTAATTATCCCAGTCGACGACATTCCACTAATCAATTAGAACCGATGCCAACTGTAACAATATGTGTACAAAGTCCAACCGATCCACCATGTGGAGATTTTACGCCAATTCCAGTAGTTGAAAGCTGCACCGATCAATTCGAATCGCACGACCCAATTGATGTTAACGCACAACGCGATACATCGAATATATATTACGAGTACAATGAACCGACCGAAAATGAAACACCCTGCAATCAAACGGCCGCCACATCACAAAATATGGCTGAACTAATCAAATTTGATTATGAGAATGAAAAAAATGATCACCCTAGCAGCTGACGTATGGTCGACAACGAGGAAGCTAAGAATAGTGCGACAACAACAATAAGCTCTACCGATCAAACGCTAACATCACAAAATCATGATTCCCAAAATAATGATACATCACAAAATAGCTGACAATCTTTTTCGTTTTACTAAATATTTTTCTAAAAAAAAATTTAAAAAAAAAAATTAAAAAAAATTATAATTATTTATGTAATTAAAACCAAGAAAGTGTGATTTTTTAAAATTAAATAATTTTATAAATTTTAATTATTTTTTAATTCTTATATTATAATAATAATAATTATTATTAATTGAACAAAAATGAATAAGCAGAAGTATATAGATTAAATTAATTTAGTTAAAACGAATTTCGAATAATTAGAAAATTTAGTTAATTTTTTTTAAATAATATATATTTTTAATTAATAAAAAACCAAATTATTTAAATTACTTTATGTAGGAAATAAATACAAAATATATGGAATAGACACGTTTCAGACACTATATACTGCGAATCTTATTTATTACAGTAATTATTCTAATTATTTAAGCACAAATCTAAATTTTTTATAACTTCTGAAATTATGTCATAGTAATAAATTAGTAGAAATCTGTGAGACCGAAAATTTACATGTTTCCATGTACTACAACAAGTTCGAGAAGTAGCAAGCATGCTTAACATTATTCTATCGCATTGTGCCAAATCACATCTATAATAAATAAATTACACATTGCAGACGTCTCGATATACGAGTTTTCTTTTTAATTCATGCCGCAATAAAATTAACTCAATCGAATGAAATGGTCATAAACCTTTTTCTACTAATTATATAAATTAACTATTTTTCTCAATCCACTTTTTTATCAACTTAAAGTTCTTTGAATTCAAAACTATTTTTTTTTCAAACATAACATTCCAAGCAAAAAAAACATAAACATAATTATTACATATAATATAAATAACTATCTTCCATTAACTAAAATTAATTTCCATTATTTTTAATTTAAAAAATTGAAATTAATAAAAATATAAATTTTTATGTATATATTAATGAAATTATTTTTACATTATTTTAAATTACAAAATTACGAATTTATGAAAAATGAAATTAAAGAAATTATATAAAAAATATTTAAAAAAAAAAGTTATAAGATTAATGGTAAAGTGCATATTCTAATTTATTTGTAAATTAATAAATGAATGAATTAAAAAAATTAAATAATTATATAAACATAATGATATAATATTTAAAGTTAAAAAAAATTGTTAATTAATTTATTAATATATAGTTTTGTTAATTTTTTTTGATTTGATTTTTTCAGGGGAAAAATAACTATTATAAATAATAAATTAAATATAGAAATAAATTATATTATAATTACACTAGATCGAAAAATTATCGACCCACTCAAACCTAAAGACTAAACTAATCTTTCTCATACGGCGTTAATCCGATTTGTTTTCAAGGGAAAACTGTCTTTACTGAACATTTCAATTTTACGTAACAGTTAATTGAATTATCAATAGTCAACAACTGCTTCACAACGTCGATGCATACAACTAATTAGATTTACAATGACTTCCCATAAACGCTTAATTGGGTTAACTCTTAATCCTGATGGTTTATTTTCTGCTGAATTATAGTTTGGATTTGCTCCCATAAGCGAACATTAACTGCATCTGTTCCAGGTATGTATCGCTTTTAATTTCTTTCGAAGTAAAGTAATATTAAGTCTAAAAGTTGGCACCCCAAACTGTTTCGACCTATTTGGGTTGTCAACTTTTCTGAAATTTTTAGAAACAACTCGAGTTTTATTGTGGGCCCACATCTGGATATTGTACATTTGGTATCGGATCCACCATAATCAGGTGGATTGAATATATGCTTGTATCGCATTGCGATATGTGAGGCTAAGCAAACCTTTATTTCGGTTAAATCATTCAAAGGGTGCCCCCAGGGAGGTGTCACACCTGTTCTTTCACCATTGCTGGTTATTAATGAACTTTTTGTTAAACTTCATGAGTCCTGTTTCGATTCAAGTTACGCTGACTGAATGTCTTATCAAATTTAACTCAACATGCACTTCTCATTATAGAACAGTTGTGTCATGAAAAGAGTTTGCTTTGTATGTGAATCCGTTGAAAACCGGATTGATTATATTTACAAGGCATAGGAAAACTGCAGCGTTTTCTGTGCCATATCGTTTTGGATATAAGATTAATAGGTCAGTCTACGTCAAACACCTTCATGTCTTTCTAGATAATAAATCTCATTCTAGATAATAAAAATATCGCTTGTCAAACTGTAACTGGAGCCATATTTTCTCTCCTAGTCATGGAGCTCATTCTTTCCCCACCCACGTTAAATTTCTTCATTCTCGGTACAGTTTGTTCAGTTGTCTCTCGCCGGGACGTGGGTTCCATAAAAAGAACAACTTGAGAATATTTGTTTCTATATACTTACTCGCCATGTCTCTTTCAAAAGTTATATTATCAGTGATACTGTATGTGACGAATGCCATTAGGATGTTGATTACACTTCTTCAGCAGTTGTTCGGCTTTCGATCACATTAGATCCTTTGTGTTCAATTCCAGGAATATTCCTGTACATCAACCATGTCTTCTCTGTCCTAGTTCAAACTTCTTCAGCTTATTAAGGATGTTGAACGCTTGTGTTTGCTTTGATAAAATCCTAGGTTTGCAACTTGGACCAACCTTAATATTAAATATTAAATTCGTCAAAAAGGAGCAGCAGTTTTAAGTAAATTTCAAAGACTTTTCGTAACATCCAATAAGAATAAAGCAAATAATTAATTCGGATAAACGGCCTAGATTAAGTATTGGCTTAAACTTCAGGTTTGTTTGCGGCGTTTACTATCTAGTGTATATAGGTGTTGTGCAAAACCTAAGTTAATTTTACTGCGGGATCTTTTAAATGAAAGTTTTCATTGGTGTTAATTCTTAGGTGGTTATATTTATTGATTTATATATAACAGTTAAAAATTCAATAATTATTAATTTTCAGTTAAAATAATAAATAAAATAAATTTTTTCACAATTTGCTGTCAAAACTCCTGACATCTGCATGTCTGTATGCTTCATGTTTAAGTTTTAATCAGACTACTCGTTTCTTTTGCTAAAGTAAGTTGAAGCTTTCTATTTTCCTCTAAAGCTTTCTTTAGCTTTCTATTTTCTTCTTCGCTTTGATTGGTATTGCGCTATATCAGTAAGATGAAAGTCCAATCGTATATGTATTTGTAAAATTGTTTTAAAGTCACAATTAATCAAAAGATCTAAACCCGAAAAAAAATCATTTGGAAAGGTGATATTTAAATGACTACTCCTATATCCATATCCTTGCAATAAATATGGTGTTTACTGATTTGAGTTTTGCTCAGCTACTTAATCCAGTCCTTACTACGGGGGACGTTAACATCGAACTTACATTCAAGATGTTTCAAGATGTTAATAAAATTATTCAAGATGTAAATAAAATTATAAACGTTAGAACGATTGAAAGTAAATCAATTAGAGTGTAAACTTTAATGTAACGATTCTAACATAGTAAAACTGTACAATTTTATAATATTTGGCTAGTATTTTATTAAAAATTTTGCAAGCAGTTTTGCAACAAATTTGCCGCAATAGTTTTGAATATGATAGTATAAAAATAAGTTCAAGAAGAATCAAATATAATAAAGAAGGTCCAATCGTATCTAAGCCTCGATACCTTTTTAGAACAATAATGTGTAATTGAGCAGAAAAATTTATTGAACTTCGCAAAATTTATACTCAAATCTGATCAATCTTTCGACCAAATTGATCTAAACCAAGAATAGCACGAACATTCCACAAATTCTAATTTTCTTAAACCAGTGATTGGTTAGCTTACTGTAGTCCAGAGCCGACGGTTTTTGGTAAGAATCGGTTCTTTGTTGGGAGAAATCTCCTTAACATACCCCCTAAAAAACGCATATTTTATAATCAAAGTGATAATTGTTCGTTCTGTATGTCTTTCGAAGCCTATCTCCAATGTTTAAAATACTGCAAAATTTACTCATAATTAGTAAAACTAGTTTTTGTTTCAAGCGATGATGCTTAATTTAATTTTAACATTTATTAAACTGAAAATAAATCATTATTTAATATTTAAGTTAGCAGTAAGAACTATAATGTATAAAATTATAATAAATATAACTTTTTTTTTATTAAAATTAGAAATTAAATAACTGAAATTACCACGGTCAAGTATGTAGTTTGTAAATTAGGTTTTGCACAAGAATGTATTATATATTATATATATATATAAATATATATATATATATATATATATATATATATATATATATATATATATATATATATATATATATATATATATATATATATATATATATATATATATACATATATGTACTTAGAATAAAATTATGATAAATTAAATTATGTAAATAAAATGTCTAGAATGATAAATAACAATTTATGATTATTTGAAGATTCGCGATCATCTCAAAATATAAATGATTTAAGTCTATTTTAATGAACTCAAAACCAACAATGCTCTCTATTTCTTTTCAAACGAATAAACAATAAACATATCTTGCTATTCTGGTGCTGATCTGTAATCTTGCACACAAACAATTCACATAAAAACCGAAACAAAAATCTTAAATAATCATAAATTAAACTTATACAATAACACCAATAAATAAATTTAAGATTTTTTCTTCTGTTTCATTTTTATTTAATTTGATTAATTCTAAAAATAACTTTAAAAATAACTTTAAAATAACAAATCAATGTCAATTCTCTTGTTATATAAAAATACTTATATATTACTATAAAACCAATTCTATATAAAACTTTACAATATTTATTTATATTTTCAGTAAATCTATTCGATTTTTAATTTTTTGCTATTAAAAATAAATAAAACTTTGTATAATCATATATATATACATATAAAAATAAGATTAATATTTTTAATAAATAATAAATTCAAAAACAGAAATTATTCATCAGAAATGGTTGTGTTTTTGTAAATAAAATATAAAAATGTTTAAAAAAAATTAATACAAAATAAAAATCCAAATAAAAATAATTAATTATATTTAAATAACATAACAATATTATATTATATAATAAATTAAAATTAAAAAATCCAATAATCGCGAATTTTGACAATATTATTGTTTTAGAAATTTTAAAATTAAAAATACAAAATAATGTAAAACTATATAATATATAAATAATACATATTAATTAATTATTTAATGTAAATATTAATTAATTATTAAATTAATATGTGTATTTTAATTGTTTTCAATGAGACAAAATATATATACATATACATATACGAATATACATATACATTCAATAAAAATATAAAGGCCTATTAATTATGAAAATCAAATAACAACAAAAATTGAATATTTATTTAATTTAATATATAGTGAAGCTATTTATCGAACTATAAATTTTCCGTACTATCTAATTTCGTATCCAGCATCATATGTCTGTTCTACACAACTTGTTACCAAAATTAATTATAATTTAAATATATTTATTATTTATTTAATTTTATAATAAATAATACGAGTGATAATTGAGCTAGATTTTCTTAAAAAATTTTTGCTAATTTTGTTAAATTAATTATATATTATAAATAAATAATAATTTGATTAATTACGGGCTAATTAGTTATTTGTAAAATTAGTATTAGTTAGACAAACAAACATCAACAAAATATGAAATTTAATATTCAATTAATAGCTCAAACAATAATATAAACGTCAGAATGTTTTAAATAAATCAACAAATTAATTAAAAATTATATATATATTTACAAATGAAATCAAATTATGTACAAACAATTTTTTATTTAGAAAATATATTTATTTTTTTCTATTTACAATTCTTTTCTGGGTCCAAATAAGGCATTTTATTTCCTTTCATTTTTTTTACAATATATAAGCTTCAAACCTAAGAATGTCCTACCTCCTTAAAAAATTTTCATCGCTAAACTTCAACTGCCGACATTAATTAATAATATTATAGCGCAACTAAGGCACATTCTGACACAATATTAATCCATCATTTTTAGACATTAATATCCAATTTCTTAATTTATTCTGTTTTGTTATAAGATACAACTGTACAGTCATCTCACATATCGATTTGAAAAATAGACGCTCAATAATATTGAAATGTGTACCTATTTAAAAAAACAAACCTTAATATAATTTATTAAGTAAAAATAATGAATCGAACGAATTAATATAAAATAATTAAATTAGAAGTGCGTTATTTATATATTTAATTTAAATTATAAATATATCCATCTTTAAATTAAATAAAACATAATTAACAGCAAACGGCTTGAGATCAGAATTTTCAATATTTTACCAAAAAAATTATTTTCGCCACAATGAAATATTTTAATTAAATATATAGTTTTAAAACATTATTCCGTTGTTACGATTTTATTTTTAATTTATTAAACCAAAATAATAATTATAATAAAATTTATTAATAAAATCAGAAGGAAAAAAAATATAATAAAAAAAACTTGTTACTTACTTATTTAAGAAAAAAATATAATCAAATTAATAATTTATTTTTAATTAAATTACATAATGGCTTTATTTATTTAATATAATAAACAAAACAAATTTATATAGACATACATACATATATTTAAAGTTATATAAATAAAATTTTAATTCTTCCAAAAAATATTTAAAAAAAAAATAGCATAAATTTAAAAACATTGTTTTGTTAAGTTTTTTAGTTTATTATTACATTATTATAAAATATATATATATATATTAATAAATCGTTTGTTTTATTTTTAACTATTTTTAAAACTCATTTATAAGTGAAGCAATAATAATTTAAAATCAACCAAATATAATTAAAAATTAACGATTATAAATAAATGTATACATATATAAATCTCTTTGTATATGTACATTAAGTAATGATAAAACAAATTATATTAACAAAAATTATATAATATTTAAAATATATTTTAAAATGAATTATAAATATAAATAAATTTTTTTATTGTATATATTTAGGGTGCATTTTTTGAGTAGCAATATTTAAAAATTATATACAAACATACATATATAAACAAATCAAATTTAATTAAATATATATATATATATATATATATATATATATATATATATATATATATATATATATATATATATATATATAAATATAAATATATATATATATATATATATATATATATATATATATATATATATATATATATATATATATATATATATATATATATATATATATATATATATATATATATATATATATATATATATATAATCCAGTGTAGAAAATTTATTAAAATAATTATTTTAAAAAATTATATAAAGCGTTAAAAAATTTAAAAATATATAAAACAAAAATTAAAATATTATGAATTTTATTAATTTTCGAACTAACATTTCCTAACTCAAAATATCACCAAAGGATACAAAATAAATCTAGACCAACGAATTGAAGATAATAGATTAAAGACTTTCTTCACTTTACAGTATGTATTATTATGGTTGTTTTCCACTTATTTACTGCCAACAAGATCATCAGAATCTTTCTTAGTGCCGGGGCAGCTATCAACCTTTACTTGAAGGATCACGCGTTGGGTACAGGAGCTCTGACAGTTACAAGGAGCTGGGAATGTCTAAAAGTCCGCCCTGCACCCAACTAAAACAAACCGTAAAAAAAAAAAAAAATAGCAATTGACCGAGATCTTTAAAGTTGTAGATCGATGACTCTTTAAAGAAACCACTCATTGCTGTGTTTTTGTACTCTTAGGACCTTAGTCTTCAACCATTTATGCTCGTTTTGTCGACAAATAAGTTAAGCTATCCTCCTAGCAAGAGTCACTTTATTTCTCCTTGTGATTGTAAACCGAGTTTTCGCTTCATTTTGGGCTAAATTTCGTTGATAAAACAAAACTCCTCACCAAAACTATCATTTTATTTGCCGAACCTAATTTGCTAGGCGGAATCGAAAGCTGAGGTTTTCAATATTTCTCAGATAGTTTTCACTTCATCAATGCTGATAATATCTTGATATTTTCATTACGTTTCTTCATTTATTACACTTCAGGTGAATCGCGTTGTATATTGCCCTGTCCTCCCTGACATGTAAGAAAATTTTAATGGTAACTTTACAATGAAAAGATAATGGCCACTGCCTATAATTTTTTTGAAGCCCAATACGAGCCTACATCTTGGACAACCCGAGCGAACCCGAACACAAGGTTAATTTGATAAGTTTGACGTGGATGAGTCCATGTTTCCAAATGGATATTTTTATGAGGAAAAAATGTTCTTGCCACTTTGCGACCACGAGCGATCGCAATGACAGGTGGACTTATCTTATTGGCTAAATATGCTATATTACTTACATATCTGTAATCTGTACATGATAATTATTTTCAGCCTTTGACTTTCTTTATTGCTATCAGTTCAGTCTGAAAGACACTTCAGTGATTAGAGAGTCATAAATGAAATTGAAAAGATGTGTGTGCCAAATTATTAAATATAAAACCTAAAATTTAAACCATTTAGTTGCATTCGCAGCAATTGGATGTATTGTTTGTATTATTCTTAAAAAGGTTATTGTTAAACTTAAATCACCTCCATAGATGTCTCACGTAATTACAAATGCAGGTTCGTAGATAGGCAGTTATATTTTGTTTACAATATGTTGATTAGACCAACTAAGAGAAATTTTTTCTAAGATAAATTAGATCCTTTTCTTCCGCCTACAGAACTATTTTGAAATATTTCCTTAAAGAAGTTTCATATTTGGAAAGTTAAATCGAAATATTTTCGTCTTCATATATAGAGATAGTATAAAAATGGTGAAACTAAATTTGCCTGTAGTCCCAAAATATTTAATACGTATTTTCAATTTTATTTTAATGGAAACTCAGTAAAATAATTGCAATTCCACAAAATTAGCAATCGTGTTGTTATCTCAGTTTAGGCCTGTCAGTATTTTGAGATATTAGTTTACAATCAAGCCTCATATGGCTAGTATTAATAATCTTTCAATCTGGGTTTAGAAAGTTCCAATACGAGAACTTTCTAAACCTAGTTGTTGAATAATGCGATGCGCCGATGATGTTCGTACGGAAAACAGAACACTGACTTCCATCACTTTGTTAGTTTTCAATCTATAATAATTTACAAAATATCGTTAGATAGGTATTCTTTCCTTGTATTCATCTTAATGGGTAATTCATTCCGTTTTCAACTAACGTTTGTAATTTGGGGATACTTTTTAACAAATCTCCATTAGTTAAAAGTTATAAGAAGATATTTGATTTACTTAGTTTTCTGTATGAAATGGTTGGGCTTGCTGTTAGTCAGTCGTAGAATTCTATGGAATTCTGCTCCACTCAGTATTAGGAGGTTGAGATCTACCGAGACGTTTGAATCAAAAATTATTTAATAGCGTGCTTGAGTGAGTCTACGTCAGAGTACCATTAATAAACAACGAGGGTAGTTTCTGATTTTTGAGAGTGTTTGTTAGTTGTGTCCTTAAAGTCGGCATCCAAATGACACCTTTAAACATTAGATAGGCCTTACAACTTAAGTCTATATGTAGGATGTAAAGTACTAATTTACACTCTTATCTTATGGATGTTTTCAAGAGTCTATGACGTTGTCATAGTTTTCGTTAATAATCTTAAGGAAGGATTAATAGTTAGTTTGAAACTATTGGTTCAATTGACCAAGATGCAAACAAGATTCTATATATGATCTTGAACGTATAAGGATGTTGGCCCGATATAGAAACATCGTCTAACTAAGCAAGGCGATCACCATTTCAGGATTCATAATAGGTGTTGCAGTGTACTAAACTTGCCAATTTACTAGTAAAGGACCAATATAAGCGTTTATTATCCCGTCTTTCAGCTTTTGATAAATCTAGCATTCTAGTCCAGTCACCCACTCCTAACTCTGAACGTGCCTGGGAGTTTTCCTCTGCTTTGTTGTTGTGAAGAAATGTTCCTTATATTTCACGAGCACGTTCCACAGATTCCCTTTCACTCTTAAAATATTCCAATATTATAGGCTTCCGATTGACCATCTGATGTAAGCTTATATTTGTTTCTCCAAAATTTTCAAGACAAAAAGAAAAGCTTATATGAGGCTGAGGTCTTTGAAACTGGAACCAAGGTGTTTGCCTAGCTTCGGTGATCATTAACTATTCTATTAACTAATTTAGTGTTGCCGTAGCAAGTCATGTGTAAAGTGACCGCAAAACGATGAATGAAACCTAATGTAGTATTTAAAAGTCACCTTAAAACTTGATCATGTTTTGGTGTGACAAACGATAGGACTACGATAATTAGAGGTAGACTGAACACAGCGAGAAAAACAAATGAACGACACATTCAGTGCTTAGTGATATCCAACTAACATTAATAGCCGTAAATTATATAATATTCTTTTATAGAGGCAATATACGTGAACAACAAAGGTAATGGCACATAATGCAATAATATAAATCTAAAACACTGCCAAAAAAAGCTTCGGGTAAATATAACAAAACACAACTAAAGGGATTCTTCTAAACGAATCTTAATAACTGATAAATCACAACTAAAGGCATGGGGCAAAATGTTACAAGAAGATTGTAATAATGGCACTGTTAACAATCAACAAAATCACCAAAATCCAAATGAGCGGGAAACTGATAGCGTGTAAGCCTAGCAGAAAACGGGGCTAGTAAAATTATTCAGAACTCTCCAATACAACAATAAACAGACTCACAATGACCATTATTGATAATTCAAATATTCTAAATCTTCTCATCGATTTCTAACACGTAAACATCCACAAAAAACTCAGATTATATTCAATATGCTAAAGAATCACAAAGTATCTAAGATTCAGAAAGAATCACAAGACAGTTGCAGGTCCTTGTAATCAAAGAAAAACAAATTGCAGGTCCATGTAATGAAAAAAATACAGTGAGATCGAAATAAAAATGCAAAAGTCGTGATAGAGTAACTGCCAAATCTTATGGAACATCGATCCGATTTTAAAGGACGAATTGTCAAGTGGAAAGTTCATAGATCAGAAATAGCATAAACAACAACAATGATAGTCGAAGCAAAAACCATTTGGAAAGTCTTGACATAAAACAGTAGCTCATTACAGATAAGAAGGTTCAGCTTAGTAAAAGAACTATAGTGTGAATATGCTCTTAAATTGCAAATAAACAAACTGACAGTGACAATCTCAGATCAACTTAAGGGAGTTCCTTATCTTCCCCTTCATGTCACATTTATGAAGCATTTCGTATTATTTAATATTTAAAAGTTTAGTTAAACTATTCTAACATTAGTAAATAAAAAGAGACTTACCGAAATAAATTTAGAAAAATGATTTAACAACAAATTTAAAATTCTTTTTTCCAACATCAGTTCCATTCAAATATTTTAGTACTGTTCAAATGTGTACTAAAACGGAGTACCAACTAATCAAACATTTAAGATCGAACGCACTCATTTTGATTATTGACATTGGAATTGCGCTCTCTATTTTTGACAGAAAGGTCAACATTTTTCGTATTATTTTAATCTCGCGTGGCTAGCGAATTTATTTCTAATTAGTTTTGTACATATTTTAGTAGTTATAAGTGAAAAACCGAAAAATTATTTATAAAAATGCCTTCGGTGGAAAATGTTAATAAAATTGCAAACTATCTACGTGTGAATCCAGGAAAATTGGGCTACAATGCCGACAAGGTATGTCTGAGGGTTATGTGATATACAATTTACTTCAATTTTATGAATAAAAATTTATTTACAATAGATTGTTACACGTACGACCAAGTCGAACGAAATGTTGTCCGGCTATTCAACTATACTATTATCACTTGCACGAGAAAGTAATTTAGATATTGTGAAAAATATAAACGATATTGAATACCAGTGCCAAGTCGCCCAGTGGTTGGATTATGCAAATTTATTTGTCAGCAATGCAGCTCGGGATCGAAATGTTGCTCATGTCCTCTTAAAGGAATTAAATAGTTATTTAACGTCTCGATCATATTTGGTTGGGGAACAATTGAGTTTGGCCGATTTAGCGGTGTATTATACAATTCAGGAAACAATTTGGAATCTAGCCCCGCTCGATAAGGAGTCGCATTTAAATGTATCCAGATGGTATAACCATTTGCAACAGCAAAAGGCTATACGACAAGGTGGCGATTTAATTAATTTTTCGACAATATTTTTATTAGGCTGGGTCACTGGAACTCATATGTAAGATAAAACCTGTGTTATTATATAAAAGTGTAACCTCCTCCAATTTTAAGTGTCCCAATTTGTGAGAAAATACAATAAAAGATTTAAATTAAACAAGTCTTTTTTGTGTATTAAGATATCAAAATATTAGAAGGTGTGGATTTTCGGCAGTAACCGTTTCTTTAAGCATTTGGCCGAGATTTACTTTAACGTCTTTATGAACATCGATACCAACATCCTGGGTCAATCCGTATCCTATAATGTGACTAATGTTTGAGTTTTTGAATGCTGATATGTTTGCGTTTCGAATTACTTCCGCTGTTACTGGATGTATTGTTATAGTTGTTTGAGCAATCATTCTTTGGCAGTTCTGGAAGTAGCTTAATATTTGTTCTGCTCGAATGCGGTTAAATTCGAGTTCGGATTGTTTTAATGAATTGGGCTGGACGATGATCGGACTAGATTCTGGAAATATAATTAAGATTAGTACAAAATAGGATTGTAGAGTGGGCTGATAATAAAGCCACTTGCTGTAATTCATTATAAAGTGAGATTCGAAGCAGCCTTAGTACCTTAAAGATTTAGAAATTATGGTTTGATTCACCTTCTGGATCGGAGGATTTTGTTTTCTTCTTTTTCTTCTTAACAACAACCTCCTCTTCTTCTAAATCTCGGTGTTTCCGCTTTTTTGATTTTTTAACAGATTCGTCAATTTGAATTTCTACAACTGGTTCTGGTTCTTCGATTATCTCTTCCACTTTTTCTTTACGTTTCTTTTTCTTTATGTGTTGTTCGTTTTCGACTATAATAGGAGCTTCCTCTTCCTGTTTCTTTTGTTTTTTCTTTTTCTTCTTTTTTTCAACAATTTCTTCCTCGACGTTTTCTTCTATTATTTCCACTTCAGTCTGTTCAACATCCTTATTTTTCTTCTTCTTTTTTTGGGGCTTCTCTTCTCCAGGCTCACCTTCAGTTCCATTCGTCTCTCCTTGATTTTTATTCTTCATTTTCATTTTAAAGTAATCGCTTAACGACAGAGCACTTGTGGTTGTAAAAATCGACGACACAAACGTATCCTCGACTGGTGTAGATTCTTCGGGTGGAGGAAACGTCTGGGGAACGACCTCCTCGTTATCTAATATCTTTTTACCAAAAATATTGGCCAAGTCTTTTTCACTGTACTGTGACAAATCTTTACCTCTCGTAAATTTTTTGTAGTGAACGCGGGCACGAGATGTTTTCGATTTTTGTTCCAACGATTCACCACTAGGCTTATACTTAACTTTGACCGAATCACTTTCGGCGGTGGCAAATCCTAGCACGGGTCGAATAAGCTCATCGTCGTCAGAATTTTGTTGCGAGTTTGAATTCGATAGGGTTTGCAATAATTTATTGAATCCATCCTCATGCTGAGTCCATTGATCATCGCGCGCCTCAAACCCAATACCCTGAATATCGTTCTTGTACTTAACTTTAATAAAATCGAGTTTACCATCTTCATTTGCGCCGAGTCCCTTTCCAGGTTCCCATCCCATTTTGGACAGCATCTTAGAACCAAAATTATTCGAATCCTCGTACAACGGTTTGCCACGCGGTTGCAACGCAAACGATTGCTGCCTTCGTTTAGGTTCTGCTAACATAGCCATGTTTATACGATTTTATGTATAATTAATATTTATTTGACTGGCCTTTAACCACGGTCCAGGTCCACATCCACACGTGCTTACTAAAACTAAACCAAATTACCAATCTGACATATGGACTGTCAAAAAGTTTTGTTGTCATGTTAAACTGGTCGAAAATATTAAGAGGGGAAAATACAATTTTATATAGCAGTTAGCTATCTGTCAAAAGTGACGTTTTGTGTGAAAGTTGGGTTTTTGTGTGACACGTCTGTTATTCCACTATCATCTCGTTTTTTCTATTTAATAAAATTATAAATAATGGTTGATGATAGCACTCGAAAAACCCTAAGTGGTATACCACTGTTGCAGACAAAAGCTGGACCACGCGAAAAGGAACTATGGCCAAAACGTCTAAAGGAAGAGTACATGGCCTTGATCAAGTATGTACAAAATAACAAAGATTCTGGGACCGATTGGTTCCGTCTCGAGTCGAACAAAGAAGGCACGAAATGGTTTGGCAAATGCTGGTATATGCATAATCTCTTGAAATATGAGTTTGACGTTGAATTTGATGTAAGCAACGATTGCAACATATGGTGCAGTAATATCTAATTTATAAACTTATTTTAGATACCGATCACATATCCAACAACAGCACCTGAAATTGCACTGCCCGAGCTCGACGGCAAGACAGCAAAAATGTATCGAGGCGGAAAAATTTGTTTGACCGATCATTTTAAACCATTGTGGGCACGAAACGCACCGAAATTTGGTATTGCGCAAGCGATGGCTCTTGGATTGGCACCGTGGTTGGCCGTTGAGATACCAGACTTAATAGAAAAAGGAATTATTCATTACGACGAGAAGAATTAACTCAATTGGTGTTATTTTAATAAATATATATGTTTTTCTAATATAATTTAAATAAATTTAGACCTTAATTAAACATTATTTTATCTCGATTCTGGTTAATAAACTGTTGAATGCCCGGATCGAAGTATTCGCGCCCTTTTCATAATTCATACAAAAACTAGTTTACTTTTCGTATTGACGCCAGATGTCACGACTTGGTAATTGTTTCGTACAAATCCAATTTTTCTTGCAGTTTTTGTTTTCGGCCTAAAAATTCGACCAGTTTTAATCCCCTCTCCACAAGAAAAACAAATAAAAATTGCATATGTATTTTTTCTCTGTAGTTTTTGTATCATTATTCGATTTGATCTCTTGAATCTAGTAGGTGCGTGAAACTAATAAAAAAAAGCAAAAATAATAGAAGGAAATCTATATAATATAAATTTAGTGATTTGATTTTATTTTCTATGTTATATTATATATAAATATATAAATGAAATAAATAATGAATTTATTTAAGTTATTATATTAGTGATATTAAAATATTTATGTGAAATTTTTGCTCTATAAAAAGAAAATTCGATTTTGTGAAATTTTTTTTTTGGTTTGCCATTCAATTGTGATTCAGTTTTTTGTTGTGTAAATGTATCATAAATTTAATAAAAATATTAAAAAATTGATTAATTTATATGAAATGTTTATATTAAAAATCATAAAATTAAAATAAATTGCTGTGAAATTATTGTTATCATTACACAAAAAAAAATAAAAAAGCAAAAAAACAATTTTCAAGTTTTCGCATCTGTCAAAAAGAAAATAATAATAATTTTAGTGGAGCTACGAAAAGTCTGCCTACAACAACAAAATCATGGGAATTGAAAAAGTATTTTGTTTGTTGCTTATTTTTACACTCCTCGAGGTGGTTGTGAAAACACAAACATCGAAAAATGGTGCTGGCGGTGGCACACGTGATTTTAATTTACAGCAACACGACATTCATCGATATCACTTGATTCTTGATAAGAACCTTATGTTTGACGCTAGTGATAATGGTGGTATCGTTGGTGGCAGTGAGCTAATAAACGAGGCCAATCTCAAAAGCCTCAAATTTCATCCGACCATACTTAATTTTCGCGAGAATCCGGTCGGTGATCCAAAAAATATTCAAGTGACACTATTCAATCATCATAAAAATCAAAGTGTTGTACTCGGATTGATATCGGGAAAAACTCCAGACTTTTATAGTTCGTTTTTTGAGGATAAGATTGTGCCACCCGGTGGCAATACTACATTCAATGTTGTTTTTTTGCCGCGACACCATGGCACGATCGATGGTGCCCTTTCAATTCATACATCATTTGGATTAATAAAATATGAATTGAAAGGCGAGGGAATCGAGTGTCCTTACCGATTGACACCGCTAGTTGGATTGAAGGTGCCGTTCAACGCTACCCTAACGCCTGAAATCTCAATGTACAATCCTCATAATATTCCACTTCAAATAGTAGAGGTGTTTAGTAGCGGGGGAAATTTTCATCTCGAACTGCCGAGCGGGGGACAAGAGGGACCACAAATACTCTGGGAAATACCACCATATTGCACAAAACCTATAATCAGATTAAAATTTACCGCCAACATACCCGGTAACCATACAGCCTATGTTCGCATCAAGATAACCGGAAATGATCCGTCACTAGCCGATCGTATACTAGTCGTACCGATCGAAGTTGAAATTATGCAGGAAACTGGAATATATTCAGCCATGTCGTTATTAGATTTTGGCTTGATTGGTTCCAACGATGCCCCGGTCAAGTATAGTATCAGTTTAGAAAATTCCGGCAATCTGAATTACCGCATAAATAATTTAAGTGTAGAAAGTGTCGATAAAAATGTGATAAAATGTATAACCCTCAAGTACAACAGTGCCGATAATCTAATCCACTTAAAGACCGATTGGTCAACGCTTCAAAATGCCGCCTATATAAACGGAAGTATTTTAATAAATTCAACCCTCAACTCATATCGATTACCGTTTATCGGTAACATAATAAAAGGTGGTATCGAATTTAGTGACCAGGCAACACAATTCGTAACATCGGCCAAAAGTTACTCGTCCCGATTGATGAATGAGTTTGTACTAAAAAATAATTTTAATATTCCATTGGCCGTTACAAATATAACAGTGCCGGATGATTTTTCTGATTATTTTATGTTATCCGATATGCTTGTGCTATCCAAATCGAATAACTATCATGTTACAATAAAGCCAGGTGATTCGCGGAAATTATTTAAAATAAGCGAACAGCAGATCGCCAAACAGAAGAAACCGGTGGTCCCCCTACTATTACAGTCGCCGATTCTATCGCAAGTAAAGATCAAAACAAATATAACAGATTATCAGATACCGGTGGTAAAAGCAACCGGACTATTAAAACGGATTGTGCCCGTCGAAAACGAGGGTTGTCATGGGGTGGATGAAAAAATTTTAAATTTTGGTACACTTCCCGTCTCCAAATCGTCCGATATGATTATAGCTCTAGTTAATGAAAATCCGGTACCGGTACATTTAACTAATTGGAAAGGTGTTATATCGGTTTCGTCGTCATCACCATCAGGTGCATCAATGGGCGCTCTACTAACGATTATGTTACGCGGGTGTAGTGAATTAAATATGAAGGAATTATTGTTTTGTAATGTAATTAATCCGGGCGAATGGGTTTTGTTTCAAGTATCGGTTCAATCGAGTCAAGTGGGACAATTCCATGGTAAATTTACTGTGCAAACTAATTACGAAGAAATTGTTACACCGGTTAAATTTAATGTAGCAATGGGACGCTTGGAGTTGGATAGTGAGCTGCTGCATTTTAAAGATTGTTTTCCGGTAAGTTTATGAATTTTTTTTTGTTGATTATAAATATCGGTTTGGTAGGCGATTGAGAGGGAAAATAATTTTGTTTCCTAAAGTGGTTGCTCAAAAATATATCCATTTTGTCTGTCAAGAGGAAATGGTTTTAAAGCTTTGATTGTAATAAAGACTGTAGTAATAGTTCCAGATTCTCAAAAAATATAAGATATGTATCTTATGAGAAGTTAAGACTGTCCCTCCCCATTCACACTTCGCCAACACAGTCATGAGTACTATCCGTGTTGTTTCTCTGACTAGCTCTTGGATTGCACAATTATAAACTTCGATGAAAGTTTGAACATTTTTCTGATCTGCTTAACGTTCCACATTAGATCTAGCCTATAAACTCGCCATTAATCATTCACCAAGAGTTGATTGTACTAATTCAAAAAGTTTTAATATTTAGAGAGTATCGTTATGCAACTGTCTTTTGTAGTGCTTTGGAGCTGTACAATTTTTATGCTGCTCCGCTCCGGTACTACACTCTTGCTCCGATCTTGGAGCATAAGTACAAAAGTATAAAAATTAGAAAAATACAATAGTAGAAATATAATTTTTTTCAATATTAATTTTAGAGCTGAGAATAGTCTCTTGACTCTTGCTTGAGTAGTGGGCATACTAGATGCAACACGACATGCAGCTTGCATTCGTTTCGGATACTTATTAATTGCCTCGAAGACTGATTTAACTTTGAGTTTACCCATGTCTTCCATGACTTCACAATCTTCATTAAACAATCGTTGAAATTCTTCTTCGTTGGAATTGTATATTTCTGATATTTGCCTGCGTTTTTCCTGTTTATTAAGCTCCTTTTCAAAATCATCCTCTTCTAAAGAATTAATGCTTGTGGCACTGGCAGTGGTACAGTTTTTTTCTAACGACCTGATTTGACTGTTACGACTTTTAATTGTTTAAACCTGCATTTTCTTGCATTAATTTAGCGAGTTTATGCCACTCCTTCATAACAATTCCTGGAGTTACATCGGCAGACAAGAATTCTTTCAGGTTTCTTACTTCATCCCATTCAGCTTTGGTTAACTTCAGAATGTTTGGTGTACGTAACTTAAGAACGACTTGTCGAGTTTTTCCCAAACATTTAGTTGCGTGCTTTTTCCTTAACCCATCCCAGATTGCCAACTGAAGTGTTTGTATGCCAAACCTCATCAATTGAACTTTTGATAAAGTAACCATTCTGGTAGTTTAAAGCTCGGTTTGGAAACGTATTGTTCAGCATTGGCATTCTCAATTCTTCCGTAACCATGTTCCTCCATTTCTTTTTCTATCATTATTGAGTCAGTACTAGTTCCGTTTATAATATCATTGTCCGAATTAGAAACTTCATCGCAGCTACTGATATTCTTTACGGCACACGCCATATTTGGTCAAAACCTGCATTTTAGTGAAATCGAATTTTTCTAAAATTTAAGTGTCACAACTTTTCTTTTAATAATTCGTTCAGATCAGCACGAACAGAATCAACTGTACTGATAATCAAATGACGATCTGCATTGTGTCCAGTCGAAATACCAATCTTTTAAGCCTTTTTTTAATCCACTCGCAATTTTTTGGAATCTCTTATTTTGCAGTCTGAATGTAGTGAAGGGTGTTGTACTCAAGCAGACCATTTCCATTAGACCTTTGCGAAAAGGTCTAATGGACCTTATACGATTGGTGAGGCAAAGGAAATTATATCTGAGGAATATAAAATGACCGCACTTTGTTCTCTTAAGTATTGCTCTTGAGTAACAAGCAAGGACTTTAATATGCGGGCTCTAATAGAGAGACAAGTATCTAGGATCTCTTACGAGTTGAGAGGGGTTTAGTCGTAGGTAATTGTGCATCTCTCCACTTTAGTCCACTTCTGAACGAGAAATTATACAGTGTTGATAAGACTGATTGAAAGAAAAGTGCTTTCGGTGAGAACACGATTTTAATATCACATTCGAGCCACTTCAACGGATCGAGTTAGTTTTTCGACTGTTTAACCAACTGATACCTTCGACTGTCATGCTTATAGTTTCATTACAAACCTAAACGGTCTAAGTCAAGTATTCAGATTTAAGATACTACGACTACTACTAATAGACTTTCGGATCATTTCAAATAATCATCTCTGGCAGATTGACAATTACAATAAATGTAAAAAATATCATTAAGGAAATATTTTTGTTATTTTTAAGATTTTCGTTACGGAAATGTATAAATAAAACCTGTTATTTTAAGACACTCCAAAATGCATAACGAAACGAATATTTCTCAGTCGAGGCAAATGGACTTCGAACACAAGTTTCAACTATTAATTAGTGCGACGACCGAAAATATTTAGTAATCGAAAATTTATGATGACACATTCGACATTATGTGCGTGAAGTAAAATAAGTATCTCGATTACACTAAGACTATTTCTAAACAACTTGCGGAGCGATATATAAACATTAGATTTTTATTATTATTTATACGGTGTCAGGTGTGATGTACAATCGAGATATTTTCAGACATATTTCCGCGAAACTAAACGATGAATTATATAAAATTTTGAAAACTATTTTCGACATATATATAGTGTCTATTAAGCATATGCAATAATCTGATGACGACAGATATAGCCAATTTACTATAACGATATGTAGTTAGATCGCAGCCTTGTCATTTTGGGGTTTTTGTAATAAAGTAAATTACGATTCACTCTGGTAAATAACCCAAAATTACCATAATTTAATAACGGTTATTTGTCAGTTTTAACAGAACAGTTACAAATTTGTACATCATCCAAAGTGTGCACGACAAACTAAAATTACCGTATGATGGTACACTATTCTATACTGTGATGATTTTCATTTTATTTGCTACATAAAGCAAAACAATACGATATGTTTATTGTCTGGATAAATATCCAAAATGAATAAATTCTGTTTCCTAAACTACACACACACACACACACATAATTTATAACGAACTTGCAAGTTCAATGGCCCAAAAGTTTTGTTTTCCATTCTCATTAAGTTAATGTCTAATTAATCTGTTGAATTATATAACTATATAGCATGTGTGTGTATGTATATAGTTATTAAACAGATTAGCAACAGAAACCATCACAAATAAATTTAGAATTTAATTAACCATCAAAAACGAAAATAATGAAAGGTCTGTGTAGCGCCATGGCATCACATGTGTCGATATCGTTGACAGGAGATGACATAAACTTAGTTTTTTTATATAGTGGGGGATGTGGCTTGTCATGTGTACACCATTTGGTTAATCGGTTGTCGATTATTGGATAAAATAGGTTTCACTATGTAACAGCTGATTTGTATGTCCGATGCACCGGATCACATCGTTCGTAGCAACATGATAACGTTGTTAAATTCGATCGATCTTATTATGATCGGATTACTCGCGCCATGATCAACACTGGCCAAATTAATTACTAACTTTTCTTTCCTTTCAGTCAATTTCGATGGGCCATTGTGTCATCGAAACTCAAAACTGCTTCAGTTTTGAAAGCTATTTGTTTCGATTGAAATTCAATATTTTTTTGGTATTGTATAAGGTCGTTAGTTGATCCTTAAATATCCTTAAGTCTAATAAGATAATATGTACGGCAATGTGCATAGGAATTGGTCAACAGTATCTTCTTCTTCTCTCCTGCACTCCTCGATTAATCTATTGTTTTAAGAACTTTTACTAATTCGGTTGATTGCGCGTTTTTCCTCCGTATCATGATAACATTTTACATTGTTAATGCTTGATGTCGCCGGTAGTAGCTCAATGCTTAAGAGAGCTTAAGTTTGGTTCCCAATTTTCCCAGTTGATTCTCTTTGGAATTCTATTCAATTCAGTATTAGAAGTTGTAGTGCCTTGAAATTGAAATTTCTTGAGTAGCGTGCTTGAGAGGTATAAGACATGCTATATTCTTCATGCTGCTTATCCTCTTGTAAATGATGGGTTGTCTCAACTCTAAATTTTGAAATTGTTGGTGTATAAGTTAATACTTTCTAGTGTACCCAAAAAAGATTAGCAATTTTGCTATACGCAATAAACGTTATCTACTTGGAAAGTATATGAAGCAATTGAGAGAAAAGATAAATCTCATAACCATCTAATAAAAGCCATATTACTAGTCGACCGTATGATAAAGATAAATAAAATTTTTGTTGTAAAGCCATTAAAAGTTACGAGTTACGACACAGAAAAAGTAATTTGTATATACACATACCCTTATGGGCATCATTAATGTAATAATTGATTTGAATGGTATCCCTGAAGATTCCATTTTATTTTAAATTTATGTAAATTGTATATGATAATTGTAAACAAATAGTAAACAAAAATCAAATTTTTATTTGAACTTAAATAATGGGTTGAACTTACAGCACTACAATAGGGAAAAAAACTATTAATTACTAGACCATAAACTTAAATATAAATTGGGTTTGGTTTCTATGTTTAAATCCCATTTATTGTATTTTATAAAAAGAACGACATAAATAAGTTCGATTTACATACGGTAGTGATATCTTCTTAAACTATGTATATAAACTAGTATTTTTCGAGATAGCTACTAATTTGCTGAAATGATCTATTTTGTTAGCTCCAAGAGGTAAACGAAAGATCATTTCATCTAAAGATTGTGATATATCATCAAGAAATTATAATGTTTTATATATAATTCAAACCTCTACACATTTAAAAGGGTTACTTAATGAAACTTCCCTATCAATGTTAGTATATTGTTATAGGTACTAATTTATCTAGAAGTTGAAAAAACCTTGTACAGGCATCCAGCGAAGATAACTTCTCTCTACAGTGTCAGATTTTACTCACTAAAAATCACCGATACTCCATACGGAGTTTCCAGACTGATATCACTGTCGCAATGCTTCTGGATCTCTAATATGATCTCTCTCTCTCTCTCTTTCTTTCTTTATCTGTCATTTACTCATTTAAGGGTTAAAGAGTTAGCACTCTTCATTTTTCTTACGTCTAAGTACAGCTTTAACGTACTGTTGTATTATATGCCATGTTTCCTCACATCCCATGAACGCTTCCATGTAGCTACATATGTTCTCGGGCTCTCATTCCTTCATTCCGCATCTTCGCTGCCTTTATTTGAGAGTTTTAGATTAGATCCTTGCAGTAGCTTCTTTTCTTCCAACATCTGCGCTCTCTGAAAGAGATTTTTTAATGCTTGCGCGATTTCCTTCTATGTCATGCATTGGGCTACTACGTAGAGCAATATATTGCCCAGATACCTCGTCGTTAAAATTTTTTGTTTAGGTAATCTCTGTTTTTAGATTGCCAATTATAATCCATGTTAGTTCATCGCAGCGTCCATCCTCGTCATAACGTTGAGTTTATGTCAGTTGTTCGAGATGTGATTATATTGCCGCTACATCCACAAATACATTTTCTTGCATATCAAGTCTTATCAAAGGCTATCATACAATTTGTTCCAGAGGTCTAGTCCGAGAATCGATCCTTGTATTGCTCTAGCAGTAATCTCGTTTACGTTTTCCTGACTTGAAGTATCATATACCATCGATCACTAAAATAGCTACTCATCGTAGTTAATCAATAGTTTGGTATCTGGAAGTTTCTGTAAAGTGGCACGAGTTTGGCTTTAAACCTTGCTGAGTTAAATGAGTTCTGTAGATTAAGGATCACCAGAAACACAAGAGGTCTCGTATGTTAAGAAGTAGTTTATGCAGTTTCTCCAACACTCTCCATCATATAAAGCATTAAAACAATAAATTGTCGCGGAATCAGTGTTGCCATCTTTCCATTTAACGATCAGTTCTAAGCGGTTTCAATCTTGAATGCGGAATACCGTTCCTATACTCTTGTTCCTACACCCATCATGCTATTCATACAATTGTTTCCAAGCTTCCAAGGTCTTATTTAATAGCTATATAAAAAATAACCAGCTTGTAAACACAGGACCAACTAGTTAATGACCTATTAAATCGTTACTTTATACCATTACTAAAGAACAATGCAAGATTAAAGACCTTAAATTATCTTGATACGCACATTTTACATAGCAACACACAATTATATCGTTAATCGTATAAATACTATATCGGATATAAAACAAAAATTAAATTTTCCATGGCAATTTATCAATTTCATACTTATGTGAAAATTACAATAATTAATCAATAATATGTACAACAACACCCCAAGCACATAACAATCGTTTATTGAAGAAAAGCTATACACTTATATAGGCATTTTCAAAAATAAAAAAAAATTAATAAATTAATCCTAAAATATGTTCATTGCTGCTTTATGTACAAAACTAATTGAGTAAAAATTTTCAATCCTCAACCAACAAAACAGCTCCTATTCAATTTAAATTTTCACAAATTTCCAAGAAAATTGATTTTTAAAAAAAATTTATGCTTTTGTGTTTAAATTATATTCATAAAAAATCTAATTAGATTTTCCACTTGGTTATTCATATATTTATTGGGAAATATATCCTTATTATATGTATGTATATATAGAAAATGGATATTTAGATGAACATAAGTGGACGTTGAACCTTTTTGTTTATTAAATTTAATATATTATACACAACGTGTTTAGAAGAAAAAAGATAAGCTTGAGACTGTCATTAATTTTCATAACTCGATTAATGTTCATCGATCCTATATAGAAATATAAATTCAATTCCATTAATATTCACCTTACTCTAACAAATTGGTATATGCTATTGATGGTATAAATGTATAATTTTAAGGATTAGAAATACACATTCAATTTAGTTTTAAATCGTCTGGTTTATTGAATTAAAATAATTATTAAGTAATAAGCCTTAAATATCCTTCGCCTAAGCTGACCTCCCTCAATTCAAATCCATCCCTCGAATATTCACTTTCGTTTACTTCCCACATAATATATATCTTATACGCCTCCATCGTCTTCATCATTATTGTGCTAAATTTGAAATTTTAATTTTCCTTAGAAATAAAACTACAACAATATTTAAATATATGTAAAAGAAATAAGAAAATATTTTATCAATGAACTTCATTCATGCCACTTTACATATACTCGAAGACTTATGTGTATAAAAAACTTAACGTATATTTGCAGTCATATATGCAAACTATATGCAACGTTTAGAATACTATAAACTTTGTAAATTTATAGTTTGTTTTATAAATAAAAGTTTTGTTTTATGTTTTATTATTATTGTTACTTGTAATTTCCTGTTTTATATTTCTTACAACAATATAAAATAGAATTACTTATAGTGGCTAGTTTTATATATATTTTCTTGGTAAGAATATAAGAACAAATAATTTCTTTGGGAGATTGTTTTAATTTTATTACCAACTACTCAAAGAGAAAGTTTATGACAGCCGCTTGAATGAGAAAATTAATTATAAAAATCATTCGATTGGTTATAGAAAATAAAATATATAATCTTATGTAGTGTGTTAGTATATATTAAGATGCTCGATAAATTACATGTAAACGAAATCTATTCTAACTTCTGTCTATTCAATCTTATGTGATGTTTTGTACTATAAATAGATTCTGCCAAAGTGACGTTTGTATCGCACAAAATGTTAAGCACCCAAAAGATGTTTTTAATCCAAAAATCGTTTGGCCGTTGCTAGTCCCGATCTTAAAGATACTGGAGTGATTATATCAGACACAAAAACAATCTAAATAGACCTAGCAGGTTATAGCTTAACGGTTAAGAGAGTTTATCATCATACCGCGGTCTCGAGTTCGATTCTCGTCCCGTTGACTAAAAATTAACATACACCTTTTTACATTTAAAAAGCGATTGCATGTGAAAAAGCATTCGTTGGGCTACCTACCGTCTGTTAAAATGGATCATAAGATCTCAGTTGAGACGCCGTAACGGCCTTTAAGCCATAGATTATTTAATCGACGCAGAAATAGACAGGTTAAACGTGACAATGAACTCAGAATCCATCAAGATCAAAATGTTCCATGCAACTAACCTCCGCACAATGCAATTTTTCGGTGAAAACAATTGGCGTGCTGCCATCTTCTGTATAATATCACGTTTACCGATATTTCCTATCAGTTACTTATCAGACATTGACCTGACGATATCTTCTAGCATTTTCATTCGATGTTTTCTCAAAATCATGTAGTTCTTACTCTAGTGCAAGAAGGGCGTTATCAATGAGAAGCCGCTTATCAGCTATAGACATAAGCTATCTCAAGAGTAGACATGAGCCAATCTCAGAAGGTTTTAGGAAACTGGTACCTTCGATTCAAGACCAAAGTGTACATCCGAGGTGTACTAATCAGTGTTGATTGAGCATTTCTTTACCAACTATACCGCTCGAACATGTCTTAACAAGTTCGAGATGTAGTTGGTAAAGCGTACTAGAGGCCCAAATTAAATTCATGTCATCTCAAAGAGCGATTCGAATGTTATCGAAAACACATTACATAATTAGAGCATCAACCAATAGAAGTCCGTTCTTTTTACTGAAAACAGATCTTATTTCCGTACTAGGTGGACACATTAGAGGACGTCTGATCGCTGTACGATATGTCGAAGACATTCTCTTGGAGCAAGTAGTACGTTACGCATGATATATAGGAAAGGGTTTCATATTGACGCATGACAATACCCGGTGTCACACAGTTAGAACCACTCGTCATTTCATGGATGAAATTAGAACCGAAATGATAAAGTAGCAAGTCTAGAACCGAAATGATAAAGTAGCAAGTCTAGACATGAATTTAATTAAGAATTTATGCGACGAACTAAAACGGAGATTGCGTTGGATGAGGGGTGGGGTGCGATCTCCCAAGTCTTTATCAAAACATCAATAAAGTCAAAAGGAAATCACATGTGAAACGATTTAAAAATCGGTTAATCATTAAAAAAAATTAGCTTTTCTTTAAATCAATTTAGTTGCTTAAGAGTGTATTTTATTACTTTTAGTTAGAAACTTGTAGTTATAGATCTGATTCCATAGAAGTTTTTCATTATTTTCTTTTTATGTTTTACTTGCTTCATTTAATGGTTCAACCAATGCGTATATGTATACGGCCGTTTTCCATCGAAAAACATGGCCGATCCTATGTATGTGTAATGGGTTAGAAAGTGGTAAATACATCAACAATCGTATGAAAAAGCTGATTTTTTCGAAATTTTTGACTTTTAACTTCCTATAACTTGGTAGGCAGGCCCGATAACCAATTACTCACTTTCCAGAGTTTGGAAAATGATTATTTATCAACAATCCTGGATTAATAATTTTCATTTAAACCAATATTTTAATTCATGTTTTTGCAGATTTAAGAATCTAGATTTTTATATTTTCGATCGTGAATAGAGAAATAAAACGAAATGAATTTGTAATATCGGGTTTAAATACATATTGTTTGTTATAACTTGCTCTGTTTCCCGTTTACAAATAGTAATATGATTTTATTTTACATCCCGCTCGTTTTTTTTTCATTTTCCTTCGTTTCAATATTTTTTAGAAATAACGCAAACAGTTTTATGCTTCGTTGTCTTTTAGTGCATTTCGCTTCATTTTTATTTTATTTTTGATTTTGTTTCCTTGTTTTAGTTTGCTACGAGCATTTGAGGCGAAAGCACGTGTTCGTTGTCAGTATGATTTTGTATTTACGTAATATTTTTATATTACATAAAATTTTATGCGTTTTAATTTTGTTTTAGGCTTACAGAATTTTTATTTAGGATTATTAAAACTGTTTTAATTGTAAACTTAAATTACTTAATTCTTTATAAAAATTATAAAATTGATATTTTGGTCAATTACGTTTGTTGTGCTTTGTTGTCTTTTAGTGCATTCGTTTCGTTTTTAATTTATTTTTGATTTTGTTGCTTTGTTTTGTTTTAGTTTGCTACGAGCAGTTGCGACGGGAGGATGCATTTGTTTTATGATAAATTTTATGTTTTCGTAATTTATCTTCAATTTACATAAAATTTTACCTGTTTGAATTATTTTTTCTAGGTTTATAGATATTTAACAATTTTATTTAGATTTTGATAATATCTATCTGAATTTTGACTAGGAAATAAATTAAACAAAACGTTAATTTTATTATTTCCAAAAATAATTAAATTGATGTTTCGTTTAATTTTTCGAAATAGAATTAACGAATTAACAATTATACAAATTTTGTCAACCGATATAGTCAATAAAATTATGAATTGAATAATATCAAATTTATTTATATTTATATGTTTATTAAAATTTATATTTTCGCAAATATATTTTAAATTTGCCAAAAATTAAATATATTTTAGGTCAATTTTTTCATACTGACAAGTAAACATACAATACAATACAATAACAGTAACAGACAATGTACCATCAAAAACAAAAAGAAACAAAAAAACCACGTAAACAAAACAAAAAAAATAATTTTCGTGACTTTGTGTATTCTTTGTGTGCTAGAGTGTTTTTCCTATACAAAATTCAAATGCAAAAGAGGAGTTACGTTATATAATCACTGTTTATACATTTTCTCGAATCACATTGAACCATTTTGATCATGTGATCATATTCGATAAACGAAATATTATCGAACTAACATATTAGCCGAAAATAAAAATAAAAATCAGGAAAATTTCTTATGAATGAAAAATTTTAGCATGTATCAATAAATGGGAAATTTATTGTACAGCAGTCTTGATAAATAATCATATTTAGATGCCTCATATACAAAAATTGATGTTAAGGCCTGTATTGTAAGATACAACAAAGCAAAGTCAAAAAATTGCGAGAAATCGACAGTTTACGAACGAATTGTACAAATTTTGTTGTTTTCTAACCCTTTACTCATACTAACTCTTAAAAGAGAATAATCGGCCTGATCTTTAGTGGTATTGGTTCAACCATCAAAATGCGAGTTACTGCACCATTTCCAAAAACATCAAAACAAATTTCTTATCCATTGTCCTCCATGGTGTTGGACCAGAATATTCTTTAGTCATATTTACATTAAATATTTATTGATTTTCTCATTCTTAATTTAATTTTTTTGACCATAAATCACAATTTAATATCTGTTAAAAACCCACAACGTGACCATTGTGAATTTTATGTATCTAAATTTGAGCATTTCCTTATTGATTAAAAATATTTATCTAAGCATTATTTTATATGAAATCTTGAAAATACCTTAAATATTTGCGTTCAAGTATGTTCAAGACATTGTTCGTATTATTTTGGATATTCGTTTGACCTATTTATATCATTTCTCATGCTAGAATATTTATATCTTGTGTCAACTTAATTAACTTAAGATGCTGGAATCTCTGTTTAGAAATTCGAGCTAGTCCTTTAATTTTATTCGAATGTTCGATCCACTAATGTCTAATTCTCACAACCATACATAACGAGCTCATCCAAATTTGCAAGATGTCTCGATATCAGAAGTGTACGTTCTTGGAAAAAAAACTATACAATTTATTTAAACGTCATCGACAGTAGTTTAAGCAAAATAGCGTGTCGAGATAACAAACTTTATACTTTTTTAATAATCTGCACACATAACTTTTTAAAAATTATCAAAAATTTAATTAATTCACTTATTAATTTATATTTCGCACGCTAATATGTTAATTATTTAAGATTGCCCATTTATACGAAGGTGCAGGTCAACATCGTTCTAGTGTAAATTTAGTAGATAGACTAATCAAGACATATGTGCCATACACTCCAATGGACGTCATTCGAGTCTACAATGAATGCATATAAATGTTGCAAGAACATAGTGTCTTAAATAGTAGAGTTTCAAGACGATATTGCATCATTCTATATTAAGTAAAGATGGAAAATGGTTTTCTTTTTTCATAAAGTATAATTTGGTGTGATTTCACTTTTATTTTGTATACATATATGTACATATGTATTCCATGTTAGCGATGTATTTATTACACATGTGTGTATATGTAGTTTTTGTGTGCATATATGTATTTATGATAACATTATAATATTGTATTCTGATTAATATACATGTCTTATCACATATTAATGATAGCCATATAAGCGCAAAAGACCCACATCCTTGAGTTTGTGTTTTGTATTTTTGGTTTTTTTTGTGATTAAATATATTTTCTGAGTTTGTGAATCGAACATCGAAGTTCAATTGAGGTTGAAATTGATTGGGTATATAGTTTCACAAATATACATAATATGTTGATGAATGAAAAATCGGGCCATTTGCGCATTAAGAGTCATGTCACATAAAAGTATTGTTTATATTTTTTCTTGTTTCTTTGACGTAAACAACGCACCATAATGGGATATTAATGAACAGAAAATTATTTTTATTTAATGAATAGTTGTTTACCTTCGACTAATTAAGTTTTTTTGCTATTGCTTAGCTATGTAAAGTAAACTTTGGCAAACATAATGTGATTTGGAAAAAGAGTGTGTGAACTTTATAGAAAGAGGTGTTCGATTAGAATATACTATTATGTACTAGTACTCAATCTCAAACTATTTAAATAGTTTTGATTTATTTTCTCTTATTTTGTAGTGTCAAAAAGTAGTTCTTGAGAACTAAATTAAGAAAATTTATTTTAAGATGACGATGAAAATCTAAATATAACAACACATAGTATAAATTGAAAGTTGATTTTTAATTTAATTAAGTAAAATTATTTGATGAAAATCTCGTTGAATGAATTGATTTTTATTTAGGATGATTTTAACGACCACTTCAACTATCGATTGGCTCAATATGGTCAGTATGTATTTATAGTTGTACTTAAAGTTATTTCTACTTATCGTTTTAGCAACAACAAGCTGGATATTATTGATAAGTAAATAATATCACTGTTTAGGTTTTGTTCTTTTCACTTGACATATAACGAAAACTGAGCTAAACTTATTGTTGTGAAAATGATTTTAAAATTACACCAAAACCCATAGGGTTTCGTATTTGGGTCGTAGTTTAGTTTATTACTAAAAATTTGTACGCACAACGAAAAATTGAAATAGAAATGTCCATAGGATTATATATAAAATCTTACAATATCTTCCAAAATCACTTTTTTCAGCATTAAAAATTTCTTGTCTGTAACGAGACAGATAGTATATGCTGACGTAAGTTTAGATTCTTCTACCTCCCTCAACTCGGCCAAATTAAGCACTCAAACACCTCCATCAAGTCTTGTTCTTATATTTGATAAAAACAAACTCTCTAGGTAAGGGCTAGTGATGTCTCCTCGAAAATTATCATTTAATTGTGTCATATGAACACAATCAAGCCAGATTCTTAACTTCAATCCAAGATTTAGCAGTATGTTCAACTGATCTGGTAATACTGTAATTTTTCCAAAATAACTTTCATTGTACTAATTTCGTTTTTGTATTAGATAGTAAAAATTGCGAATTTCAGATCTTCGTAAATGTCGTCCAAATAAAAATGATGATTTGGGGCATTATCAACAGCAATAATAACAGTTAGAAGGCTATATTGTGAAATGTCAAACCGAATCGTTAAATAAAATTGAGGACATTTAGAATTTCTTATTAGATTTCCAAAATACTGGCAGATTAGCTTTATTTACGTTTTTATTTGTAATCACTAACTTTATATCCCGGTGCTGATTTTTCCTCCTTTAAAATATAAGTCCTCAACGGTATATAAAATACATGAGGCTTAAATCCACTTGACTCAACAATTGGCTCAAACGTAGCAGACTACTAGTAGCGACTGCATCAGGACTATAACAATTATCGTTTAAGGCTTTTTATAACGATTTTATTTTATGTAAAACCTATCAAGCTCTGTCCCTTAACCGTTAACCCCCTACAAAGGTTGGTTAGCAATACGTGTATTTTTACCTTCGGGGTAGTTATCGTCGGGAAGCTTTTTCTCTTTCTTAAGAATACACACTGTCAAAATGGGCGAAATTGTTTTAGTAATGATCGTTTTATTCAATCACACTATTCTTTCATAGTTGAAAAGTGGAAAGTATCTTACAGTTTAAAGTCTTGCCATATACTTATTCCCAAGAATCACTAAGCAAGTGAATAAGCCTGTATTTTCATCCCAGAAAAAATAAAAAAATTCATCGGACAACTATATCCCATCGCAAGATTTAATAATATTCCAATTTTTCGTATTTTCCTTTAATTTTATTTTATCAATTGTTATTCAAAGAGGTGAGTTTATTCTGTGAAATAATTCAAAGTGGCCTATCTCCAAAAAATTTCGAGGGTAGTCTAAATGCTTAAAATAGAAAACTATTATCGGCTACAAGAATCCATCTAAGAAGTACAAATCTGTGATTCAGTTTTCTATAATTGGCCATAATCGAAAGTAAATTATGGCCAACTGTAGAAAACTGAACCAACGACTCAATTTTTTCCAACTCTCGAAATTTTAAGGAGATAGGCTTTTTTGAATCATTTCACAGAATATACTCAGCTCTTTAAAATAACTATTGAAAAAACAGAAATTTAGGAAAATAGGAAAAATTGGAATATTATTAAATCTTGGAATGGGATAGAATAGTGTTGTCCGATGAATTTTTTTATTTTTTCTGGGATGAAAAAATGGGCTATTTGACCTGCTTAAATCGCTTGGTATAGGTTTTATAGGTAATGGGTTCATCGTTCATGATAATAGATTAATATTGTATCTACAATCTATAGAATTTATTAAAAACCGATAAATCCAAAGAAATATTTGACTATTTGAAACGGTTCTTGATAATGAATACATATTTAGTACGTCTTCAAACGACTATAACAAACTTTTGCCTAATAAATAGAATGTTTTTCTAACTTTGTCACATGATAGGTGTACCAAGAATTTACTAAGCCTATACTAAGTGGCTCTTGGTAATGAAATTCTAGTACTTCGTACGACTTTATCGAACCAATAAATAAATTAAGACTATCAAATATCGTGATAGAATTTTTTCGCGATGATAGGTGTACGACATAAACTGTCCTGATATAAAACTGTCGTGTGTTACCAATATATTCTCGAGATATCGTGATATATATATTTTTTCAGGATGCCATTGAAATATGTCGATTTTTATGTTCTAATGGTGATATCACATTTTCTCGAGATATTTTTCGTGCTTATTTCTAGACATATGTAAAAAATTATAACCACGTCCTTCTTAAATATTTATCATCCTGGTTTTCTCCACATTTCTAATGTTATGGATTTATTTGGCCATTTATTCAGTTGTGAGTTAATTCAGTTGTGAGTTAAATTGCACTTATGTGGCACGGCAGTTGGAAACCTATCTATAGGTTATATAATACGAAATTAAATCCTTCCATGCAAATATATATTTTATTTGTAATCAATCTTACTTCCATTGACCGTCAACATATTGCAAGAAAAAATTTACAAAATTAACGATACAAAATTATATAGTTGACTGTTTTGCTAACACAACAGAAAAACAGGAATAAAAAGTAAAAGTGGTTGTTGTGCAATGTATACAAAAATGTTGAAATAATTTTCTTAACAAAATGAAAAACGATACGTTTTTAGAATTGTTTCCTTAAGAAAGACAACAATAACAAAGAAAATCAAAAATTTACTCTCGACTGACAGAATAGAATTTTCTTTCCATCGTCGTGATTGAGGTAAATTATAAGTAACTTAATCATCTTTACAAGAATAATGTGACTCATTATTCTTATGTGTGTTTGATGTTTTGAAGAAGTAAAAATTGCTATACGATTTCTTTGTGTTTATTCGGTGTAGAATTTTCTTATAAATAGTTATGCTTTAATTTAATTTGTATTTTTTGTCGTTTCAGGTAAGAATTTTTAATTACATCATCTTGTGCAATTTTGTAAGTAATTTGATTATCCTTTTTCCATAAAAAGCAAAATAAATAATTGAAAACGGATATCTTTATACATGTAAGGAAATTCGTTATAGTCTTATAATATATTGACTAGACAGTCCTCATCCTTAATACGATCATTTAAACATTATGAATGCATAAATATAAACTCACTTGTGCACATATCTTTTTATTATAATGTACACATACACACAAGTACGACACTTTATAAGTAGTTTGTTCTGCGTTCTTTAAGATTTTATTTTTATACCACAACAAAATAAAATACCATTCTAGACACAACAATACCGGAAATATAGATGTTTTTTATGTATTTCTCTCTTGTATATAATGAAAATAAAATATAAATACTCGCAAAAATGAAGGCAGGGTTTCTTAAACTCAAACTGTCGATTTTATAAACAAAATAGAAATTTGGAAATGATAAGACATCTTTGGAAGTGAAAAATACAGGTTGTAATAAATTGGGTTCTAGTTTTCAAAATATTTAGTTTCAAATTTAATTTCACTCGCGGATGTGTGGTTGAACAGCGCAGACTGTCTATTTGAATATAAAATATGATTTGTTTATAAAATAATTGATTGGAATCTCAGACTGATATTGTTATAAAGCAGTGATATTATTTAATCTATTTATTTATATATCTAAATAAATATTTCACTAAATATATTTTTTAAATTTTATTAATGTTATTTATTATCTTCAGTCATTCTATAAAGAAATACTAACTAATACATTCACTAAATTTGATCCAGATAGATCAAATTGATTAAATGTGACAAAATATCGATTGGTAAATAAATAGTTACATAATTTTATTTATATATATATATATATATATATATATATATATATATATATATATATATATATATATATATATATATATATATATATATATATATATATATATATATATATATATATATATATATATATATATATATATATATATATATATATATATACATATATAATATATTGTCTATCATGTGATAGATAACGATAATGGTTGTGACTCAAAACATAACAACAGCTGGTATAAATCATCTATGTTTGTGAGATCAATTTATTTTAACGAAATTATTCACGATCATGCGACCATCGACACAAACAATGTTTTGGTTTACTCATTATGACATATAATAAGTGATTGTTGTAAACCACTCGAAATAAATTTTAAATAATTATTCTTCTCATTAAAGCACACTATGGGGTATTTGTTAAAATTATTTATTCGTATTGATATGAACTACATACATATTTTGAATCGGTTATGAGACATTTACACTGTTTACGTCTCCAATGTTCAAGATTGTATTATCTACGCAAAACCCACTAAGGGTCGATCAAGGAAGACATCCTATTTTCTGGATAAGGAAATGGTTTAATTCTAATCGAAGTATCAAGATTCTGTTTAAACAACGCTATGATAAAATCACAGACTTGTGGGATAATAAAATGTGTATTATATGGGTGCTCAATTAGGTCTACAATTTGTTTTTAAATGTTAGTCGTGATCAAACATATAAGGTATAGGTGGGAATATTCGGTTCGAATCTGAATTAGTGAAGTGAAAGGTAAACGCAGTGTAAACTTCATATCCTTTAATTATTATCAATGAAGTACTTATCTGAAAAATATTAAATAATGTCGAATATTAGTTCCCAAACCAGTCTGAAATACTGATTATATTTTATTATTCATAAAAGATTATTTCTATGGAAAAACGATATTCGTTCTAACGCGTCCATTGCTTTATTGTATCAACATTTTCCAATTAATTCCAACACTAAAATATACTAAAAAATCAACTATCATAAAATGTAGGGAAACATAGTTGTTTGGATATCAGCATCTTAAACTTAAAATACTTTTTAGAAATATATTTGATGCATCGCTCAAATTTTTTTTAAAATTAATTTATTAGTATACTGTCACAAAGAAACCGATCTTTTTCCACCATTCGAACCAACCATCCGATTGATTTTTGTGTCAGATATTTTATAATTCAGTCACCCTCATTTGAGTGAACTGGATGAAAAGTTATTTTCAATCAAGAATTATCTCATTTGCGAGTATTATATATTCATTCATCTAAGGCACTTTTAATTAGTCGAACCACCGAATTTTTTACACATAAAAATGTACGAAGTGTGGATGGGCAAATTTCCGGTTTATATGTTCAGCTCAAAGTAAATGTTTAATTATTTTCCTTTTTAATGTAAAATTTCTAATCGGGCCAACTTTTTATTTATCCCTTGTGGTTTTAAACTGGAGCGCTCATGAATATTTAAGAGTTTAAAGTCACAACGATTTTGAGAAAAATTCGAACTTTTCTAATGTACTATTTATTGCTGGCACTGGCAATATCGGAATATACTTAGTAAGTACCATCGATTGTATTTTTTGTGCTACAACTTTCACTTTTCAATTCGCCAAGGTTTATGTAGTTTTATGAATCTCTCTTTAATTGTTCGTTTGTGTATTGTTGTGGGTAAGGACACATGTACTAAAAAAAATTTTTGTGTAGAACTGAATTTGGAAATTATTGGCTAAATTTTGAAATTATTTTTTAAACTATCGTCGAGAAGCTAACTATCACTTTAAAATCGGTTGCTGAATATCTGGAAAAGATCAAACTCCACGATAAAAGGCATTATGGCTTTGTTCGTAAATCTTCTACAGGTGAAGAGCATTAATTATAATTTAAAACTCGTATCAGTCTTTGTGGATTCCTTGTAGAGTGATTACTATACTGGTATATTTGAATATTTTATTAGTTTATTTGAATAATATTTGTCAAATAGAGTACAAGTGGCGTGTATAAACAATTTCAGTGATAATCCAACTGTTAATATGTGGCTGATGGAAAGATCTGTATTAACCCATCTTCCTTTTCTATTTTACTGCAATTCTATTTTTAAGCTTGAATACAATAACATTTGTTAAGGACATAGCATTTCTTTATTCGAGCTCCAATATTAATTAATGAAAAGACTCAATTAATGAAGACAACAATTTTAGTTAAAAATTGACTAAGTTAGCAACGATTTTTGCATAAGTATTTCAATAAAAGCAAAATGGTACAGTAAAAGAACAGACCGAGTCAAGGTTAAAAGAGAAATTCGTCTTGCTATCAGGAAAACATCTGTTCAAAATAAATGCAAGGAGTATGTTTGGTTACTGAACAATGAGTGAAATGTATGGTATAAAAAATGACTTAATATAAATTCACCGAGGGATTTTTGTAACAAAACCGTATGAGCGTGTCTTGCTGTCATATTCGATAAATTATAATAAATTGCTTTTAATATGAATGAAGGTTATCTGAACTTCCATCAGACAAATGAGATCTGATGCAACAAACAACTTATATTTTGTCTTTTGTTAGCATTTCGCACATAGTACATACATGTAGTATACGATATCCAACCCTTTCTATCAGAGTACTTTTTTGTTACTAACAAACGTGCTCTGAAGAAATGTTAGGCATATTTTAGAATTATAAATTCTATAAATTTATGACTAATTAAGTAGAAAATAAAATCTTTAACTATTTACATAATTAATACTGTACTTTTAAATTAAGGCAGGTTATTATAAAACTAAAAAATATGTAGATATATGTAAGATAAAAATAAAACATTTCCCTATGTTCGCTTGTCTATATACAGTTTTACTTTACCACAGCAGCATTGCATTGGCATGTAAGAAAAGAATTAATAGCAGCTGGTTACCAACTATACGCACATATACACATTTATGTGTAGCACATGTTTAGTTTACTTTTTTTTATGTAAGAATACGTTATGTTTTGTGTGTGAATAGAATATGTACGAGTATATGCTATTCCCTATACATTAGACATTTACCACCAAAAATAGTTTTATCAAATAGAATCTATATTATTGTAAGACAAACAAATAGTTCTGCTGTATTCCATCAGTAATTACTAAACTGTGATCTTAATTAAATTAACAAATGTACAAATGTTATTTGTTCTAAAACCTGCTGTGTCTTATATTGCATTTTATGTATTTGTATACATACCATATACGACACAACTCTATAAAGATGAACCCCGCTGATTTTTGAATGGCACAAAAATATGTTTATGGATTTAATTCAATTATGAAAAACCGAAACATTAACCTAAAATACATTAATCCAATAAACAACATCATTTACGAGGTACTCAAATGTAAAATATTTTAATTGCGATTATCGAATTCGCGCCAATTATTCGATTTATTGACTCGATATATTTTTAACAATTAACAGCATCTAAAACATAAATTACTGTAGTAAAATACTTATGTTGTTGTTATATATGCATAACGCTAAAATTAATTGTGGATTATGAAAAATTGGATACATACATATATATGTATATCTATATGTACATAAAATACTTAGTTGCGTGAAGTAAAAAACTACTTCCAATTATTATTTGAATTTTATAAAAACATATTTTAATTAAATATATAATATAAACTTTAATTATAGTTTTTATTTGCCATGGTAGTTTTTTAATAATTTTGAACGTAAACTTTTTTATTATTGAGTTTATATACTTGTGTACGAACAATGTTAATTGAGATGCCATCCCACAGTACAGTTTTTTCGTGTATCTCCAATTTTAGGAGCTTAAGGGCCTACTAGGCTTATATATTTTGCCATGATTTGATAAGTTGTTCGCCTCAGCTAGCATTGTTCTCTTCCATGCCATCGCTGGTATTACTACTTTCCTTTTCACTTACGGGTTTCAGGCCAGTGACATCCTCGTTATATCACTTGGTGATTTCTTCAGCGTATGGCCAACCCATCTCCACTTAAATCTCTTTATTCCGGTTTCTGTGTCTGAATGATTTGTTTATCTCTGCAGTTTGAAGTTAGTTGCCAGAATCACTTGTTTATGAACACCAACCAACATATTATAGTCGCTGCTTATTGGTAACATGGTTACAACCATAATGTAATGTTCGCTCGATCGTATTTGTCAAAACCAATTTATATGATTGTTGCAATAAAAAACCCAAACATAATATGTTCCTCTTAAAACATTTTTGTAGGCACTATATTTTTTCTCTCAGTGTTGTTAATGTGCTTTGGTGTGGTTATATTTGTGTTGGTTCTCATCGTCTTGGTTTTACTGATGTTTATCTTCTGAATGTTTATGCACTGGGTTTTCAACATCCTGATACTTTCTTATATGAGTTCAATTTCTTCGAAATGCCCATTTCTTAAAGTGTCTGTCATATTACGTTCCTAAATTAATCGTACTAAATGCGCGTTCAAAATCGATGAACAGCAGGAACAGTATAGAATACCATTCACTAGATTGTTCAGTGATGATTGAGTTGATCTAATCAATGCCACTTCTTCGTGTGGTATTAGCCAGCTTGTTGGTTTTTTAATTTTGCATTGATACATTCTCCATTACCTCGCCATTTATCTTAGGTACCTTTCTTGAGCATTATAATTATTAAGTATTCTTTCCATTTATGTGGTATTATGCCAGAATTCCACACTTCTTGTATTATTCGTGTTCGTATACTTGTAGAAGTAAATAAATCTTTGAATATTTCAGCAGCCTTATCAATGGAACTTCAGCTTTTCAATGGAACTTGTAAATTCCCCCCTCGGTAGATGGGTGTTACTTGTTTCGTTATTGGCGTTAAGTGATGAGCAGGTATCATCCCTTATACGAGTGGTATGTTTGTTATTTTGCAGCCTTGAGAATGTTTTCTACATATTTATTTCGATCATTTCTTGATATCTTAATTTTGTTTTATTTTGTATTTTACCTCTGGCGTATTTTGTTGATGCATTTCTTGCGTAAGAAATTTGCTTAAGATTTCTTGCTTACCTCAATCTTTTTCCAAGTATATTATGACTAATCCAAGTTTTCCGATTGTATTCTTTATAAAACCTAAAACATGCGTGGGAGTCGTGACTGCTACATGGCTTCTTCACATTGTTCCATTTTTCTTCTATAGTGATGGCTTTTATTTTTTTGAAGATTGAGTTGGAGTGTTTCTTTGAAGATATTTCTTGTTACCAGATCTTTGTGTTTAATCTATTTGTATTAAATTTCTATTAAATACCAAATGGTAATCGCTCATCTTGGTGTGAAATCTTGTAGTGATGTGTGGAATTTTTTCCTTACCATTACATATCTATTTTTAGTTCTGCCATCCGAAGATATCCATGTAAATTTTTGTGTGGGAGCCTACTTGAATGGGTTTGTGATGCAGAAGTCTACGAGTCTTTTTCCATTGTCGTTTCGTACAAAATCCAACTCTTTTTTATCCATAAACGTTGCCAGCCCGTTGTTTTTCTGTTTCCATTCCGTTGAAGTTTTCATTCCGTTAAAGTTTTCTTCGCTTGATTTGTTATTGTTATGTTCCCTACAAAAGAATATCCTTTAATTCCGATTGCTTGTATTTATTTCGCCGCGGTTTTCCATCTGACTTTACTGGGGCCTAGAATTAGTGCTAGCCTAAAAGTTTCCATTAGAGTTATGATGTCTTAATGCTATATTCTAATGAATGAGCTACTATGGGTCCCTCGCGTGGTCCCCAAATTTGTACTAACCAAAAGAATGGTTGCTTGATTTTGATGGTGAAGTTGTTAACTATCTCACCCTCTTATAATATATTCAATAAGATAAAATATTTACCTTCGTTTTATCAATTACTATAAAAGCATTTATAAGGTGATTTTATCGAAGAAAAGCTTATTGCCTAATCGTTGCTATAGTTTCGTGTTGGAGCACTACTATCAGTATTCATTCCTATTTTTTTTTAAATCCAAACTTATTTAAATCAAAAGAAATCGATTTGATCTATATTTATAAAAACAATTTCTTATTTAATCACCAATTATCAACTAGGCAACCGTGAAATTATTTTTCCTATCACTATACACAATGTTTATTGAATTGTTGCCTTTGAAATGCTCTTAATTTATAAACAGGGAGAGATAATTACTATCAGCTCTAGTTTAGCTCAATACTTGACGTTGCGATAACCTTTTAGAATTAAGACCACGACAATATCGTATGTAATGCTCTCCACGCGATTTACGTTATATTACATATATGCACATGGTGCATATGGTGAACTTACTAAATAGTATATATTGAATAGTTTTCATTATTTTCGAAACTCATTCAAATATTGTATTTTGTGTTCGAACACTGTGCGTGAGTTAGATAATCGAAAGGCTATTTTAAAACCGCGGAGATAACAGTTTTTATAAATTTTTTTTATATACGAGTATATATTTATAGAAAGACTCTGTGTGAGCTCACACTATATAGATGTTGTTTACATTTTTTAATGTTTTCTGATGCGAGGAGGTATATTTTATTAATAAAATGAAATAAACGTCGCAAATATTACGTTAATCGTGGTTTGAGATGATTGAGATGTGAAATATTATTTCTTTATTTTGGGGGTGCGCAAAGCAGATGATCACGTAACCAGAAATTTGAAACGCGATTTTTTTAGTTGACATCGTCTTGAATTCTTAAAATTTCAAAGTTTTTATTAACATTGTAAATTAATGCTACATCATACTTATACTGTACATATAAGATTGAGATTTTGAGTGACTCAGTTTTTGCAACTTTACTTGCACAGTTTTTGTCATTTTCTTTCATTCGAATTCTACTATTTTTTGAGAATTTTTTAATCCATTCAAGTAAGTCAACGATGAATATGTATTACTGTATTCGTCTTGTGAATCGTTTATAAGACGACTTAAATAAAAAAATAAATTACGTCACTATTATTTTTATGAATGATGGTTTTGCCAACTATTTTTCGATGCGATGTGAACATTTTTTGAATTCATGACCTAATCAGGAACTACAAAAATCTTGCATTCTATTGTAAGTTATTGCGTCCACACTATTGCAAATAATAATGATTAAAATACATGAAACAGAATACTTGGCGGGAGATTTGTAATAACGCAATGACAGAACCATTTAAAGAGCATTTTTAGAATATTGTGTATTTGTTGTGCAGGCATCTTAGAGAACCAAACGAAATACTCAAAAGGTCAATGGCTTTGAATTACATTTGTATTTATCTATCTACCATGTTTTCAATTTTGTTTTGTCATTTCGAAAACTAGGCCGTATACAAAACTGCACAACTGAACTCCAGTGACTTATAAAACAGCCATGTGGTTGATAATTTTTGTAAAACTTGTTAGGGGTAGTGTAGACAGCTTAACATATGTCATGTTTTTTTTAATTTATACTGAACTATTGTGGTGAATACATGAATATATAATTTATATGCGGTTGTGGCTTTAAAAATAGATTAAACTATCTACATGATAATATCGATAACATGTGTATTTGATACTAATTCGAAGATTATGTAGACACCATTATAATTAATACTAAGTTTGTTTTTATAATCTGACCTCGAAATAAATTTCAGATACATTATTAAGATTATACTTTTGCGGATAAACATGTTGAAGAAATCTAAAAATGCAAATAATATCAATGTTTGACATAGATTTTATTTTCATTAACATCGTTCAATGTAGAATTCTCTGTTAATAATTTGATTGATCTTTATTATTAGCAAATATTTAAGAAAAGATGGAGTAGTGTAGTGATTCAATTGTACCACAGATATAATAAAATAAATATTTAAAACAGGCTGTATTGAACATCAGTTGATGGGAGAGTTGATAGCCAGGTTGATTTTGCTGACAAAAAGCAGGTCAACTTATGAAATAGCATATATATATATACTCGACTTGAATTTATAAATTAAATTAAATTTATTGTGCTGAACATTTTTGTTAAGTTTGTAAGAATTATTATAAATTTTATAAAACTGATGCAACCGTCGTTCGGAAGATAGTCAATATAACAAAGATTGGTTTTAAAAATGTGAAGAAGTGGGCAATACACTAGTTTAAACCAAATTGAACATTTATTAAAAATTAAGAATTCTATTTGACTTCAAAACTAAACTCAATCAGGCACCAATAATGGAAATTTGCTCTATTCATACTAGTCAAAAAAAACAGAACTACTATTGGGTTCACAAGTTTTGAACTTGTCTTTGTTTTATGTCCTTATGATGGAACCTATACGGTTGTTTGTTTTACTCTATTCAAGTTTAAAAGTATTATCCAGCTTGTAGGTATATGATTATAGAATCCACTCTTTCTTTTAAGAATTTACTCCACACTTGTCTAATGCAGGATTTATGTATAGGCAGTTTACTGGGCAATTCATTACTACACTGTTTTATATATAATAAAGCGCTATCCTGTGTATAAGAACCGACTAGTTGGTGCTATCCAGATAGTACCCACTTGTAGCTCCGTTCTTGTGTTTACTAAATTAACTACTCGTATCTGCTCTTAACTAGCTATTTTTCACGAGTAGTTAGAAACAGTTACGCATAATTTCACCACTACGCGGCTTAGTGTAAAATCGTTTCGCTTTTTCGTTCCAAAATATTTGTTTTTATTTGTATTTAAAATAAAAATAATTTTATTTTTATACACACATACATTATGTTTTACTCATATTATGCATTTTTAGCGTTCCAATCGACCATAGTAAAGATAAAAACCAAACTACTAGCGATTGGTTGAATGGAAAGCAACTATTATATTGATTTAAACTAAACTAAGAACCTTAACCAAATCCACAAAAGTTTCGATATACGGTCTAGAATTTAGTTCTTGCATCGCTTTCATGCTTCATCAACAATTATCGAACTGCTATCGAAGTTATAGGTTTCTTTAGTTTTGTAGTTTACCTATATATCCGATTTAATCTGTTATTAGTACTTTAAAAAAATCGCAATTGATCAAAGATTATGGATAATGACGCAATTTCCAAGACATTAGTAAAATATAATAGCATGTAAAAGATAAGAAGTTAGATTCTACTAAATACAAGAAATGCTATTACTTATTTTATTATGAGCAGTGCATATCGAACGAGTTTTTAAAGCTTCAATGGATAAGGGAGTTGAAAATAAGACAGATCTTGCACGCATAAAACATGAATCAGCTTTATTTTGCTCTTGACAGCATATTTTATTTGACTACAAAGTTACACATCTTTCTAAGCTATATAAAATGTATTTGGTACAGTAATATTCGAACCTTCGAATGAAAAAATATATTTATTCATTATAGATCTGATACACATATTCGTCGTCTATGGATTCCTAATGTGTTTTTTAAATAAATGTCTCTGGTGTCTTTTATCACCTTTGTGAAAACAGCCTTCTTGATTTACTATCGTACTCTTCCACAATTTATATTCTCGTCCACAATTACCAATCCTATCCAATTTTGTCAGTGACTATATAAATTTTTATTGGATTATACAAAGTTTTGAGATGAAATAGTGAAGTTTCTGTATGTAATTCATCTACAAAAATTATGCTGAGAACTAACGCTTTTAAGAAATTTCAACCAAAAAAAAACACGTCTTCCTGACAGGAAAGTCAAGGTGTACTTATCTAACAGTAATATATAACTGTTGAGTAGTATGCCTACTCTGCATTTAATTGATTAAATTATAACTTCGGCAATTGAATTTTTCAATAGGAATTCCGGCTCCAGCTGTTTCAAATACAAATATAATCATAGTCTCCCACGGACTAAAGTCTATATAGAAAACACTGTAGTATTATTCTTCAACATAAATAATTTAATAAATGGCTTAATTTAAAGACCATAATACTACTTCACAAAGCTAACTTTACTAATACTGTCAAGAACAACACCTCATCAATATAAATTCGAACAACTCTAGTTCAAGGAAATACTTTGCGACATGAATGCTAATTTGGTGATGGTCATCGATTTAGATTACCTAATGTACAAATTGTATCCAAGTAATTTTAATACACATTACACACATACAGACACACACACACATGACCTTATCAATAACTCAATATATAGAATAATATCGTAATTCAATTGCTCGTTAAGTATTTTCAAATAACAATACACTTCAATTTGTATATGTACACTGAAATGTTTGAAATAATTATTTGCATGGCCATCGTCAATCACGAGATAAAATGACAAAATCGTGATATATTTCTTAAGTGTTTAATCAAAAGACGCTCATAAGATTTGTATAAATTTTTACAATCAACACTTAATAAATATTTATCTAAATTTCAAATCAATTATTGTTGTTAACATAAATAGGTATTGGTTAGATCATCGTATATATGCGATGATCAAGACAAATTTTTCGGTTCAAATAAACCGGAGACATTGTCATTTATATATACATAATTCTTAGACTAAAATACGATGTTGTATATAATACGCACATGTTTTTGGGAGCAGATGTTTTATTTATTGTATACATAACATTTTTATATCGTATAATTACGTTTATCTCATAAAAAGAAAGAACAATGTATAAATAGCGAGCCCTCTTCTTATTCTATATATTATGTATATGTATACGATATCTTATCATTTTCTTATATATATATATATATATATATATATACGTATGTGTTATATTACTTATATATATACAAATTCCTAATAAAGTAATCAAAATAAATTTTACTATACGAATGAAATTGAAGTGAATCATAAAGTTTTGAGTTTCTTGAATTTGTCTTAATATAATTTTATATATTTCTTATTACACTCGTAATTGTATACTTAGCATTATATTTAAATAAAAATAATCGAGTTTTAATATAATTCTGATGTAGGTGATATACTTATGTGTTTCCGGAAGTCTTGTAATTTATCAATGACTTCGATATTTGGTTGCTCTCATTTTGATTTCAATCGAAATTGTTGAATGACGATTTGTAGGTAGTTCCTATTATTAAAGTACGAGTAAAGGTGGGTTTATAGGAATTCAGCACACGACAGATGTTATAGTTAATATATTGATTGATTTTTATAAATAAGTTATGAAATTAAAGCTGTCACCTTGCTTTTGTTGAATACATACTTTAATTTACCTGAGATAAAAGGTGTTACTTAATAACCTTCAGCCAGATGATAGCAAACATAACACATCCATTAAATGTTTATTGTAAGTCCTACTCCAACGCTTGCGCACTGAACTGTTATCAAGGTTATAAATATGTATATTTATATATATTATAAGTAATCGAATATCTTTGGCGGCATACAAACCTTACTTTTGTTGTAATTATATATAAGTAAATTTCAGTAGAACAAAATCATTTAATATTTTGCTAATTGCTCATTTTGCAGAATTAATGTGATTATACATCCAGGTTGTGAATTAGATGATTTATTTTTTATAATCGAACATTATGCTAGTTTCTAGAAAGTAAGACATTATGCGATACTTATACAAGATGATTGAGCAGCTTTAAGCTGTCATAATATGATATGATTGAGACTAACAGGCGTCCATTTCCGAAATCAAGGGTATATATAGCAGATTACTGAAATATGTGCAATAAAATAGCAAGTGATACATGAAGCTTAGTATATTCTAAAATTATTCTGGCCCAGGCCCTGCCTGCGTCTAAACAATATGGTGTTTAAGGAGTAAATGAAATCAGCGCGTCTTAGAGGAATCAGAATGAAAGTTGAACAATAATGTTACTATAAACATTTTCACAAATATAAAGGGTTTTCCAGTTAAAGGTTTCGACAAATAAAACCGCTTCAACAACGCATTCATAACAAAAATGGTGAACATTTTGCAAAACTAAAGCTCTGGTTGGCCGTCGTGCAACACCTTCTCCGACGGCGATAGTGAAACTGGTGGAAAAATTTGAGGTGTTGGTAAAAGTTAGTGATGTCAAGAATCGAATTAAAGCTCAGTTAACACAAAAACACAAGCCGGTCGATCACCATAAACGTCCTATCTTCGCTGATTAGGTCCTTCAAATCCATTAAAATGATCCGGATTTTCATTCGAAAATAATCTTCATTGATTAGGCTATTTTCACCTCTGAAGTCTCAGAAAATCCAAGAATGATTGTTGAAAATTCTCTTCTCCATCCACAACGTGTCACTGTTTGGTGCGGTTTTTGGGCTGGCGGTGTGATTAATCCTTACTTTTTCGAAAATGAGGCTGGTGCAACTGTTACGGTGAATGATTAATGATTTTTTATGACCGAAATTAGATTATATTGATGTGGACGACGTTTATTTTTAGCAAGAGAGCGCTACGTGCCACACAAGTAACGAAGCAATCGCAATTTTGCAAGAAAAGTTTCCTGGCCATGTTATTTCTCAAAGAAGTGTATTTAAGACTTTTTTTCTTTGTAGTCGCGTGAAAAATAAGGTTTATGTCAATGCTTCACAATCGATAGATTGAATTCGTCAAGTTATCGAGAACATATAGCCTCAAATGTGCGGATTTGAAAAGAATAGGGCGATGCAAGCGGATATGGCGGCCATTTGGCTGATATTGTTTTCAAATGTTAATGGTATACCTTCCTCTTTACAATGAAATAAACACTTATTGATTTTTCCTAAAAAAATACTCGATATTTTTTAAATATCAAAATGAGACCTCTTATTAGAAAACCCTTTATAAATCGGCATTCAATTTTAAATTTTGTCCCATTTAAATTCATCGTGTTCAAGTTTATCAACAGCTGCAATGACTATTATAGTTTTCAATATACACGCACTATGTATGTTATAAACTCAGTTGGTCTAATATAAATACATAACTAGCAGTAAACACACTTTAGTTTTTGGTAAAAGGTATTAACATTATTATAACAACAATCAGTTTTACATGTAAGATAACTAAACCCAGACGAAAATTAGTTCTCAGAATAATTATAAGAATTTCCCTTGAGGTGAACAACATTCCATACTCCTCTGCTAAAATGCAGATGACCTATATATTATTTAAATTGTTAACCCTCAATCCATGTGATCTTAAAAGTCAAATTCTATAAGAATTGTTTATCTATTGTGTACGAAATTGTAAAATTTAAAATAATTTTAACCTTGTTTACTGACTGAAACGCCATCCAAAAAACACATCTGGTCCTAAGCTCACACAAAAACGAGTCTTCATTCATCTCAACAAACGCACATCTGTTGGTTTTGTTTGTGTTGCGAAAAAACATCAGACTTTGTAATGGTTTGTTCAAATAAATCCAACATTTTATACGAATCCAGGCTAAAGTAGAGCACACTTTGCAGAATATAATAACTTGATAAACTTCAATTAATTATAGGTTACATGTTTGTTGTTTAATAGATTAAAAAATGTAAAAAAATAATAAGTGGCATGCAAAAAACTTTATGAATTTTTAATTATTTATTTAATAAAAAACATGTTTCTATAAAGTTAACATAATCCTTGAAATAATTGATTGAAATAATTGAAATGCGGTAGTTAGATGTCCTTCTTGCAAGTAGTCCGTCACTCCACTATCTATACCCAAATAACTACATATAATTATTCGAATCAATTTGTCGTTGTAATCAAGTAAAAACATAATTTTGATTAATTGATTTCCCACCCATCATTGCATACTCATAAAACATAATTGGTGTGATGGGCGCGACTAGAGTCACGTATATAAATATATCTTAATGGTGATTTTTTAGTTTTCATTTTCGTTTGAATTTGTCTTTATTATTATATTTAAGAATGTTTAAGATTCACCGTTTCTTTACGATTTGTTTTATATAAACGTTTACTGCTCTTCTCTTTTATATATTAAAATGTGCGCGCACACGAGTTCAATCACATTCAACTCTATACTATATTTATAAATTGGAATTTTAAGCATTAAACGAACAAGAATGAGAAAAAATTATTATATTTATTTTTTCAAGATCAGAGGTCCTATCATGAATGCATACATATAGTATCGCTGGAAACAAACTGTTGGGTATTTTGTTTATTCTGGTTTTGTCGCCTATTTGCAGATTTCCGGAACATCGAAAGTGTTGAATGTCTTTGGCCCCAAAACAGATTGGCGATGTATAACTTGGCCCAAAAATACTTTATTAAGAAAAAAAAATAAAGAGATGCTATGTGACCATATTACGTAAATATTGAATTCCTATATATAAAATCCGCTTGTCTGATTTAACGTAAACAGTGCAGTTATTGCAGTTAATGTTTCAGTCACAGTCCTTTGACTCTGGCGTCTCTAATGGTTTCAGTATCTTTATGAGCTTCTGATTTGGCACAACTCATTCTGTTAGCAACATTTTTGCCACAAAGATTCGATGCATTCAAGGAGATCATATACTTCAACAATATTCTGCTGTTGACACGAATCAAAAAGTTTTTAAATCTGTAGAAAAGGCGTAAAATCCTAAAGAATTTGAGTGAAATTAACTCTCGAAAGATTGTACTGTTGGTGGTTACTTCACAATTCTTATGTACAGACAGAGTGTCTGCCGGGAAGGTATACTACTTTGTTTTGCCACCATATTGGTAAACGTTAGTCTTGACAGTTCATATTTGGCAGTCGGGAAGTAGATACGTGGCAAATTTATTATGGAAAAATATTCGATAAACCAACGTGTTTTAATCGTTAAAACATTTTATCAAAATCAATCATCGATTACTGTGACGATGAGAAAGTTACGTGAAATTTTTGGGAGAAATAACGCCAACAAAATGCATTATTTATCGTGTAGAGAATGATTTCAAAGAAAGAGGGTCTGTAGGTGATAGGCCCAAGCATGGGCCACAACGTACTACAAGATCGGCTGAAAACATTATTGCTGCTCAAGAAAGTGTTCAAAACAATCCATCAACCTCAATTCGACACTTTGCTCAGGAGCTTGGTCTTCAAAGAACAAGTTTGGCCACAATTTGGCACAAGGATTTGTATTTGTTTCCATTTAAGATTCAGTTGACACAAGAGCTTTTTTCACAAGACCATTTACGCCGCCATACATATGCCAATAGGATGTTACAGCTCGCCCATGACAACCCCGATTTTCATGTTAAAATCATAATGAGTAACGAGGCACATTTTCATTTGAATGGATATGTGAATAAGCAGAATAGTCGGTTTTGGGGGTCGATTCTCGTTCTGTGAAAAGTAAAGTGAAAAGTATTTTCAGTGAGAAATATTCATTTTCGATTCTCGTTCTATGGAAATGAAAAGAAATACGTCAAAATGTTTTCAAATGAAAAAAACTTATTCACCGACTATCTTGGCTGTGAAAATACAAAAATTATGTTGAATTACTTCTTTTTAAGCTAGAAAATGTACAATTTAGATAAAAAATTATAATTGATGGACTTCTATAAAAAAAATTTAAAAAAAAACTTCAAAGCACTTCCAACTCATTCGCAGTTAGCTTTTTATGTCCTAACCTACGCCATTACGACCAAATCGAGGACGCACGGCTATAGGTCCGATTTATGTAGAACCATCTGCACATTGCATAGTTCCATGACAGCCTATAGTACTGACATGGAATATGGGTTGTCCCATGAATTTTATATTTCAGATTGTACGCAAAAGAGAGATACTCACTGATAAGGGCCATAACCAACAAGAGCGGTGAAAGTAGGTCAAAATCCATAAAACATTAACCGAACTTGAGAGGGGATAGGAATAATGCCATAAGTCATTGATGGGGACGTTATATTAATTCAAAATCATTAAATCTAATGGGACGTATAAACTAAACAAATGGCTTGTGTTGCAATTTTTCGTTTTACACATACATCCTAGCCGATTTCTTCTGGCTCTCTCTATAATAAAATGAGCATAAAAGCTCATTATATTATTAATTAAATATTAATATTATTAATGATAATACAATAATATATTTGACAGATGTATATTAATAATAAAGTGTCTAAATGTATTCAGCAATCTAGTCCAAAATGAAAACGGTTTATTCAGCGTAACTCAGCAAGTTTTTTTCATAAGGTCAACGAAAATCTTTGTTTTGTGAAATATAAAAAAGAAAAAACGTGTGTGAAAAAAGAAATGAAATTTTTTTTTTCACTCAATTTTTTCACAGAACCAGAATCGACCTCCTGGGCAATAGAAACCCCTCACATTATTCATCAGTCACCTTTACATCCATTAAAAGTGACAGTCTGGTGTGCAATTTGGTCAGGAGGAATCATTGAACCTTACTTCTCTGAAAATAAAAACGGCGTAACGGTTACTGTGACTGGGGATCGCGATATCGTGATATGATTGAAAACTTTTTAACGCCACAACTGCATGCTTTTGGCTTGATTTATATGTTTGTATGGTATCTACAAGACGGTGCCACATCGCATACAGCCAAGATTACAATGGAATTGTAACGCTCCTCAAATTCGGGACTTCTGTTCATTGATATTCATTTAAATGAAAATGTGCGTCATCGATTATAATATCTATTGGTCTATTGTAACCGTTGTGGGTCATCCATCGGAAATAATTCTTGATTCAATTAAATTTTGTATAGATATGTCGTCAGATCAACTTTTAGAATGCGTCGTAGCGATGTTCGAGAGCTTCCAAATTAAGTAACACTTCGACTTAGATGGATAAGTTTACACTTGGAGCCGTGGCAGTATTAAAATGCTGACGGTATTTTGTTTGTTTTCTAACAATTGAACGTCCGAAAAAAAATTTTTACACTTCAATTTTTACAATCAAAACACTATGTATGCTCACAAAAAATATAACACTCAACTGACACTATAGTAGACAGTATAAATCGTAGACATAATTACTAACTCTTTATGTATATATATTACAACTAAAACATCAAACAAACAAATAACTAAACAAAGGAACATTATCTGCCCGTCAGTCACACAGCCAGACAGATAATTTCAAAATAAAACACTTTTTTGTTTAGTCACTTGCAATGAGTCAAAACTATATAAGTTCATCCCACATCTTTCTTAAAATTTGGTTACACCTGTAACATTTTGCCATAAGTATAGTTCCACAAAAATTGTAAACATGTTAGAGCTAGCGTTTGTTAATATTGTCGTTAAGTAATAGTTGTATTCTTATTTTTGTTTATTGCAAGAAAAACATTTGAAAAATCAAAGCTAAAGTATTCTAATTATGACGTTGCTCTAATACGTGGGGTGGTTAAGTCATTTATTTTTATTTGCTAAAATCTATTTTTATAAACAAAAATAACAAATATTTAAATTTATACAAATATTTTTCTTAGTTTTTATTTTTACAATACAGAAAATTGTCTTGTATTTCATGTACATATGTGTAATTTCTACATATTATGTTGTTAATTTTATTTATGTTTTTTTTATTTTTTTCAACTTCAATTAAAAATATTTCATTCATATCGATGTATTTTATTATTATTATTTTTTTACAGCTGCTGTTTGTTATTTGTTTGTGGTTTGTTTTTATCTATAATAGAGGTGTGTGATTTACTATTTACTACTTACTAAAACATAAGTATTGTTTTTATCTATAAGGGAAAATCTATACAACGAAAGAAAGCTTATTGTGTATGAAAAGTTTTCGGATTTGTACACGAGATAAGATTAAAAATACATCAGAATTGAATGTTTACTGTGCCAACTATATATAACTATATACGCCGCTGTGACAGTTTTTCACGCTGTGCTACGTTACACATGTATGTAACGCGTAAGTACAAATTTTTTTTAAAAGTAATTTTCTTTGTGCCATTATGTAGTTTCTTTGCGATTGTAAGTAAGTAGACACACAATAAATTAAGTGACATCACATCGTCTTCATTTATTTTGAAATTTGCTTATATACAAAGCTAGAATCGTTTGCTTTCTAATTCGAAAATGATCTTAAAGCTTATTAAGCAACGATGAGAGCATATTACTGATTTAATTTAGTAGTTTGTAGAAAGCTAACGATTTGTCTAATTTAATATAGTTTTGAAATTCAACAGTGCGAATTGAAAAAAACTGTCAGTTTTACCCAACAGAGGAGAGGCAAATCCGTTATACAAAATATGTATTTTAACATTGTATATTACTAAGATGTCACAATAATCATATGGAACGATATCTTTTGTAGAATTAATCTTCGATAAAATAATTATTTTGCAATGGAGGACTCGATATTATGGGAACTATGACATTATACTTTCTGGTAGAAAATTTGCCATAAACCATATATCGGGTTTTCCAATAAGAGTGATACGATTTCTTAAGGAAATTGAAAAGTGTTTATTTAATGTGAAGTAAAATCGATACAATTAAGTTCTGAATGAAACATCATTCAAATGGCCTCCACGACTTCTGCAGGAACGAATTCGATGAACCCTTTTTTCGAGCATTTTTTCTATTAAATCACGTCGTATGTCATGAATGTAAGTTCAATATTGACTTGTAAAGCTTGAAGAGAGTTTGGTTCATTGCTAAAGACCAATGACTTCAAATATAACCCCAATAGAAATTTAGACTATTTCTATTGGGGTTATATTTGAAATCACAACTTCTTGGATGCCATTCATTATCACAATTTCTTGAAATAATCGAATCTCCAAACTTTTCTCGCAATAATTCAATCGTTGCACTTGCTGTGTGGCACGTAGCCCCGTCTTGTTGGAAGCAAATGTTGTCAACATCAACTTCTTCCAATTTCGGCCATAAAAAGTTGGTTATCATCGATCTATACCGATCTCCATTGACAGTAACGGTGTTACCAGCTTCATTTCGAAAAAATACTAACCGTATTCCACCAGATCAAAAACCACATCAAACTGTCTATTTAGGTGAATGTAATTGTTTTTTATGAATAATTTGTGGATTTTCTTCGCACCAGAATCGACAGTTTTGTTTATTTACCGCACCACTCAGATGAAAGTGAGCCTCATCGGAAAGATGATTTTCTTAAAAGAATCGTTATCGTTGTCAAGTTGTTCCAAGGCAAAATTAGCAATTAGCATGGCTTCAGTTCTTGAGTGAAAACAATTGTATATGAATGCAAACGCAAATCATTTCTCTAAATCCGCCAGGTTATCGTTTGAGACAGTCCCAATTCTTGAGAACGTCTTGGAATCGACAAATTGCGGTCTTCAGCAACACTTGTCTGAACGGCAGCAATATTTGCATTACTTCGAGTGTTTCTTTGTCTCATTGGCACATGAACATTATGTAAAGAAAATGTACGCTTACAATTTCCAACAATTCGACGAATATCGAACACACTTGGACGATTATTACGAACATAAAATGAAAAAAGCGCACGAAAAGTTGCAATTGGAAAACGATTATTTTGATGATAAAAATGAATAATTTGTAAACGTTGTTTTTGCGTATTTCCACCATGATGAAATTGTAAACATTACTGAATACAATCATGACAGATCATGACATATTTCAAATGGCCGAAACGTCACTTAAAAATCATATTATTCCTATTGTAAAGCTCGATATTTATTGGGTTTCTAGTTATCTGTGTAATCGACTTAATGGTGCAATAATTAAAGCTGTGACAGTTGGAGTGGAAGGCACCGAATTCGAATATAAGAGCAAGATGTAAAAAGAATTTTTTCTCATTCGATTACGATCGGTGATATCGATGACTACATCTATACCCGATGTACAAAAAATAGTCAGTAAGATAAACTGATATGAAGCTTGTAATGTACATACAATATATGGTTTACGCAAATCGGGCCTAGGTTTAGCATAAGTGTAGAGTAGGATAGTTAACAAATGATAGTTCTCCATTGTATATAGGAACTTTCAATCTAAATTACAAAGAACAACTTCATTCTATTTCATTAAATGATAATTCAGATGCTTGAGATAACCGCATTGGAGATAGAATTCATCGCTGGAATTCTATTTCTATTTTTTTGAAAATCAAAACTTAGTATTTACACAGATGTGAACACACATTTTTATGTTTTGTATTTGAATGTTTCAATGTTAGCATATTAATGCAGATCAACGAATAGTGAAATGTATAAATAGGATTAAATTACTTAGATTTTGACGGAATTCATTCATTTTATAATTCTACTTGATCGTAAGAATACCTTTCAATTTGTGAATAACTATAGTTATCAAGAAACACGTGCATGTCTATAAAATCTATATGGCGACCGAAAATTGTGTCTTAAGATATAGATAAGAATAAATGTAAATTTACTATAGTTGATTTTATATATGTATAACAGTCTTGTTTGAATTAGACAAATAAACCTGGCTAAAGAAATATTTGAATAATTTAGTTGTTTCGATAAGTAAATCAATATTTACGATTGGAAAATCTCCAATATTTCTTTAATTTTCTATATTTGGATTTAGGTTCCTTACTAAGAAATGTAATTCTTCTCCTCAAATTTAACATATATGTTTTAATCTGACCTCACGTTCATTATCCACTTCAACCACGATTTTAAAAAAGATTCGTTAAATCGGTAGTAAAACCCTATGTTCTTCTAGTCACTTCTCGGTAGTCATTGTCTACTGGAACTAAGAGATTTAAGAATTCTAACCTTTTCTAACCATTTTAACTGTTGAAATGTAATTATGGTGATACTCTAGGTTACAGTATTTCATCAAGTCTAGTTCAAATTTTGAGTTTGTGGTAATACGGTGATTCAACGTCTTCTCATCGCAATTGACGTTGTCTTATTTGACACGAAACGGTTCCGTCCCTTTGTCTTGTATTTACTCCTCGTCTCATATCAATCGGTATTATTCCAACATGATCTTAATGCACTGTTCCTAGAAGTACTAAGATAAAAATAAATTGAGTGATGTCGTTCCTTTTTCTATACCGGCTAATAATCATTACTTTTGTTTGGGTTCCACTACTTCAATGATTTGTGCCAACATCACTATTGTGATGTCATCGACAAACCCATTCATGATTGAAAAATTAATTATACAATTATATATAACATTCCATATGGTTGTACCCTGGCAGAATTTTTTAGAACTCCAGATGTGGTAGTGGTTCTTATTTTCCAATTCCATCCGGAGTGGAAAGCTCTGGTGTTGTTTCGACCTGCAATAATAAAATTCCTTGTTACATATACATATAGTATTAAGTCTCTTGGTTAATCGCTTGGTCGGAATAGTATGGCATGATTATGTAAGCTTAACAATTTTTGTTGTTCGTTTTCCAGTTTAAGTACACATTTGAAAAACTTTTATAATAGAGATTATAATAGATTAATAAAAGAAATTTTATTTTCTGTCAAAAATTGTTCATTTTATTTTGATATAAAACTTCTTTTTTTCATGAAAATGTTATTTTAACATGAGTTTTCACATGGCAAGGAATTAAATTGTCTGTTAACTAACATCCATAACTGCTAAATTTTTGATAATAATTCTTGTATAGCTTATAGTTTCTGTGGTGTAAATCTATTATTAGCTAATAAGATCAATACACTCAAAGTTGTGGTTTATTGTATTTTTTGATTGAATATCTTATCTAAAATCAATTTCCTTAAATCACTGTAAACATTTAATTTAGTCGAGCTACCAAAACTTTAATACATTTATTTATTTATTTCTAGGTAAGTACGAGCACTCGACAACCATGTGTATTCTAACTTCAATGAAGTATTGTTGTAAGTATATATAAATACAGGTACTCTGTCTATCTCAATGTGCCAAGGGACTGAAAAAAATTAGTATCAGAAAAGTTTGATTTTCAAATTACTTCCTGTCAAACATTACAAAACTCTCAAAATTATCAATATTCTACAAAACATACACATTCTAAATTTTTCCCATATATATTCTCTACATTTTCCAAATAACACTCACAGTTGTTTTAATTAAGCGAACTTGCTAGTATGCCTCTCCCTTTTTTGCTTTAAAATTTTTTATTATCTGCGTCCATTGGCTGAAGATATGAGCTTGATGGATTTTATTTGTTCCGCAGTTGGTTTAACATGTGCCAGAGAGCTATCAATCATAAAACAATACATTTTGGCTTTATGCCGTGAATTGTTCAAGTTCGTTCATATATGTCGTTTATGTATGAAAAACAAAATCGTTTTTGCAAACCGCGTTTGTGTACAGGCCTGCATCCGAACACCAAAATTTATTATGACTTTCTCCAATAAAAGCGGGTAATTGATTTCAATTTCAGCTCGAATGTTTGCCTTTAAGTTGTTGAATTGTTTGTGGGTGATTAGAGTACACGTTACCTTTGAAATAACCCCACAAAACATAATGCAGTTATGTTATATGATCGAAGTTATACGATCATCAAATTTTGTTGACGATAAATAGATTTTTCCACGTCTTGTGTGGTTTGTCGCTCTGTCTTGTTGAAACCAAAGGTCGTTGACATGCAATTCATTCAATAGAGGCCACAAAAAAACAGTTAGCATTTCCGTTTGTTAAAAAAAAATCGGCGCAATTATGCCATCAGCCCATAAACTGCACCAAACAGTGACTCTTGAAAGATGGAATTCTGTTTTGTGAATAGCATCAGGGTTTTTCGATCTCTAAGTTCAACAATTTTGCTTATTGACTTACCTAAAAAGATGAAAATAAGCTTTATCGCTAAAGATCCAACTATCAAAACTAGAATGATTTAAATGGTCTGGTTTCCTCAATTTTTGAGTAAGTCTAATTTTATATGGATGCAAATGAAGGCCAACATGCAAAATGGATCGTTATATGGTTTGTGACATGTTACGTTCTTGTAAAAGATGCATGGTTGATGGTCTTGATTCATAACGAACATATTCACTAATAGCTATACCATTGCATCAGGAGTATGAACTAGAAAACTATTTTGCATCAGTTTTCTTAAAACGAACAATGATTTTGGCAAGTGCGTCCTCAGTGGAACGTCCATGTTGACCAAAACCCTCATGTAATTTACGAAATGTTATTGTTTTGCCACGCCATGATGATAAATGGCATAACATTCTGTACTAATATTCATTAATTGTTAAAAGGACCATCAGATGGGCCACTCTCTACTATGTACATAGAATGTCGATAAAGCTACGTTTCGAAATAGAAAGAGGAATTTGTTCGATTTTTTCCTACCAGGATTATTTCTACATAAAAAGTAGTTTGAGATAGAAAATGCCTCTATATTTTCCTAGGAAATCGCAACGTTCTTTAAGTAGCAAAGTTTGTTTGTATAAATTCAACGAATTGAAACAAAAATGTAATTTATTAACATTAATTGTGAAGCAATATTCCAACAAGCCGTCGAAACCTTATTCATAAGACAAATATCGTATGATACACTTTATAAATAGCGTTTACCGAAATAAATTGCATTTTAAATATAATATTTTGCGTTGGTACAGTTTTTCCATTTTATTTGCATTTACCACATTTTCCAAAGAGTATAAATAAAAAATTATTTTCTTTATATAAATTTTCATACAAATAATAACATTTATTTTTCCTCATTTTTTTTTTTGTTTGTGTGTGTGACAAACAAGAAAAGCAAAACTGTTAACTAAAAAGAAAATGCAAATTACAAAGATTCATTGCGACAACTCATTTTTTGTTTGCTTTCGTTAAATATTTATGTTTTTTGATACACTTCAAAACCAAACAAACATTAAGTGTATTTAAAGATTTAATAGTCGCGAGAATATTATATGTTTATCGCGGCGCTCGGCACAAGGACTTAAACAATATATGGGCAGGGTCGATTTTTGAACTCGCATATATAAATATCATTTGCATATTGAATCTCACACACGTTAAATGTATATCAAATACAGACAGAAATCTCGCTTTTATTTTATGTTGTTTTATGCTAATTTTTTTTTATGTAAAATGATGCCGGAATTTAGATTTAAATCGAAAAGCTGTTATCAGTATACAATACAAGGTACGTGTTGCAGTGCATATGAGGTGTTTGATTAATCATAAAACACTGCGCTTACTCGTATATATACAGTGTGCATGTGTAAACTACTATTTTCAAACCAAATTCTTATTTTATGTCTGAGTTTATGAGAAGCCAACAATTTTTATATTTTGATGATAAAAATTTTGTTTATGTATATGGAAATTGATTAAAGTATATAATACATAAACAAAATATGACTTTTGTACGTCAAACATAAACATAAAAACATGGATATATACCTATATGCACGTATACAAATAGAATGTGTTGTTTTGAGGGATTGATGACGTCTTGTTTTGGAAATAAATTCGATAAGAGAATTTTACTACGTAATTTACACATGTATATGTGTATTGTACATGCAATTTATGATATTAACTTTTCTCGGTAAATTTGACATCGTAAATAAAAACATTCCGAACTTAATCATAACCTAAATATTTATGTTGTAGTTGCACTGTCATATTAGTTTTTTAAATGACATTGTTTGATGAGTTTAAACTCTAAAGCTAGATTTATCATTGAACCGCACAAAATAAGGTAGCTTGTCAATTATGTTGGTACACGCTCCAAATACACAAAGTTGGTACATAGTTTACTAGACCCGAGTATGACTGTAAGATTTTAGAGCAATATATTTTATTCTTTGCTCACACACTTTCATTAACACTACTGATAGAATTCTATCGACCCTCTTAGACTAAACTAACGATTTACTATCGTTAGAGCCAAGAGTTCGGTTAATGTCGAGTTCTCGTAAATCCGTTGGTCAATAAGTTAAGAATGTGAACTACATGAACAACTGCAACCTAGCACTTTCTTTATTTTATTTACATTATCGGTTGCAAGATTTCGTATCTTACCACAGTTGTGCAGTATAAAATAATAAAATGAAATCCAGGCACCGTGGTCTTACTTTAAGATCGAGGTACACCTACAGACTCTCATTGTGATGTGGGAACTAGTCCGATTTGAATGACTTTGCTAAAGTGTCTAAAAATACAAAAATAAATATGCGTATGACACACGATTCAAATTAATATATTCACTCGATGATTTTCGGAACAATCGTTAAGCCGTTTATCGAGTTCCCTGAGAGTCGCTTTAATTTTAGTGCTAAGACAATTTATGTTTTTTTGTTGATACGATTTGCTATACACATTCCGCTTAAGATTATTTTGGTACAAAACGAATACCCTATAGCGCCGCGTTCCATATATGTTTGGTTCGTATAGTCATGGGCCGATGCTAAAGCCGAAAGAAACAGTGTTTTTAGGTTTGCATAGTGGTTTCTTATAAAAAGTTTAAATTTGGTAAACATTCGAACTTGTACCTTTCGCTGTTAATCTAGCTTTAAATATTGCAGGTTCTGAAATTTCGTTGTGAATTTCTGCCAACTACGTCGACATTACCAAAGCATCCTAAATATAGAAGCACCCATCATCGAAAACGAACTTAAAAAGTTTATACTCCATATTTACTTACACATCAATAAGTTGTGACGTCATTAAAATATAATAAATACCAGTTTAAATTTATTACTAAAAAATGTCGGACAGTGTACAGCAAAGAAAAAAAGAAAAAATATTTTTTATTTTTGTTTTTCTTTGCTATCAAAAATTGATTACAAAATGTTTATAGGTTATACAATAATAAATTATTTATAATAGAACGTTTATATTATAATTAATAATTAATATTGTATCTAAATAAATGAATTTTAATAAAAAAACAATTCAAATACATAAAATGGTTTGAAAAATTCACACTGTTAAAAATCGTTACGACTTTTATGATGCCATCTTGTATCGAGTATAACAATTGAAATAAAAAAACTTTAAATAATTTTTGAAGTATTCTCTTTCATTAACATGTTTGGATATTTTAATTGTGTACTTCGTATTATCGCATTAACAATATGTTTTAAAATATCAATAAATACGATTTATATTATTAAAGTTATTTAGTGCCATCTCTCATCCAATATTTGAAGTATATGTTTCTTTTTCGTAGTTCATACGTCATTGATCTCGTTTTATATATTTTTATACGTCGTTTAGAACTGTATGAATTATAACATATACACGTATAAAAATTGAATAAATCAATCAAAAATTATTTTTATCATAACTATTAAAATAATTCGTATTTTCATTTGGTTTCCATATATGTTATATGAAAATGTTTGATTTAAATATTGATATAAAAATAATTTTCATTTTCAGTATTTTTCATTCATTAAAATTGAGCCAAAAATCTTCAATTTTACATAGGTTCTTATGGAGTGTATGAAAATCTAGACTCCATTTATAAGCTCGATAAATTTAAAGGGTCAAGCATTGCTGCTTGTATATTTAGGATGCTATGACATTACATATGCCATGGTCAAAATAGGATTTCGGGTTTTCGGAATATTTCTGTTTCTTTAGCATAATGTTTATTTCGTTTAAGAATCTTTCAACAGTTTTTTGATACGGTTCTGACTTTTGTGCCATGATTTCGGTTCACTTCCCGAATCCTTTCGATAGAAAATTATGGCAATTTATCTTCATTCGATTACAAACAATTATGTGGATGAAGCCATCTTCATTCGATTACGAACGATTATGTGGATGAAGCCATCTGTGATTGCAAAACATTTGTTTGACTCGCCTTTCATAACATTAATATAAGTTTATCAAACTCGGAAGTCTCGAAAAACCAGGGGCTATTAAAATAAATTTGGAACGCTCGAATATCGAAAAGTTAAAACATTTAAATGTCAAAATTTTCTTGCTTAGTAACATAATTGTGTATATATACATTTTCTGTAGTGATCAGTATAAAACATTAAAATTAAAAGCTTTTATTATTCCACTTGGAAAACAAATTAATTCTTAATTCAGTTTATATTTTTTACTGTGTGGGAAAATTTCCCATTAGAATTGTACCGTGATTTCATTATAGAACATTATTTCTACTTCCTTACTAGATATATCTCGGAAGACACAAACATATACTAGTAAAATGCAAATGACGTAATTAAAATTTAATTATTTTTCATTTACGTGGATATTATATGTTTACGAGAGGTGTCAACTTACACGACAAATGTATCCTATATGTAACTAAAGAAGTTAATGAACAAATAGAAATTCAAAATATTGTACAAAATTCAGATCGACCACACCTCAACACGTGTTGCGTAATTGACTTCCCTTAATCAATTATACAATATTTTTATAGACACATATTCGTAGCGTTTAATATTTTTTGATTATACAAATAATCAAACATATGATAAATCAACAGGAAATTTAATTTTCATATTGATAAGTTTTCTCCCCTATATATACAATCAATATATAAAGTCTATTTCCAAAAAACGATATACTAACTACAGAAACCTGAACATAACATATCAAACGATATTTATCGATACGAATCGTTTAACTTACCAAATACAACATAATACCGCGTTTATTATTAAAACGCGTGTCATCATTCGTAAGTGTATTATTTATATCAAATTGCAAAACTATTATCGAATTAGCAATAACTATGTAACAATTGAAATAATCGCTCATATACAAAGTGTTCGTTATCGCTTTAATTATCAATTGTTTGGAATATTAGCTCAAGTTACTAGAGTTTGAGAATAGAAAGCATCTTCAAAAAATTTCTCTTTATCGCACGCCCGAGACGGGGCCAACACTTTATTATGTAATTAATTAAGCAGAACATGTCGTCATTCCTAATCATAATACGATATAATGGCACATGACATCCGGTCTTGAAGTTACGATAGTTTTCATTTAAGTGTGTTGTGAAGGTTATGATAAATGATGTGTGATACATGTGCATAATCATTATCGGTTTACTATATTGGAAATATAAAAGATATCCATCATATATTAAGCATGAAATTTATGCTCGGTTATATGTATACATATTTCAAAAGTTATTGCACTTTACGCATTCGATTTGAAATATATTTATGATAATGAGTCGGTAATGGATTTAACTATTTATATCTAGATTAAAAAATGATTGACGCGTCTACATGCTGTATGTGCGAGTGTATACGGTCTGTGACGGTATAATCAATGCAAGTGGAACGTTTCATTATATTTTCTTATACTTATGTACATTTATTCAATATATATGCAGTGATTGAATTTATTTCATCCCTTTACGACCCCAATGGCGTTCTAAATGATATGAAAAGATTAAGCGCCTCAGTATGGTTAAGCATATAGCATAACGTGCTACTCTCGGTAAGTATATGTTAAAAGTTAGTTAGATTGGTAATTGCTTAAGATTATTGAGCTATGTACATTGTATCTACGTCAACCAGCAGTGTTACCTTATACTCACAGTTAAAAAAAAGGCTTATCTCTCGAATAGTTGTTGTCTTCTTTTTAAGATGATAATATTTGGATTAGTTCGAACAGCCCAATCCTATTACAAATTTATAGTTCTTCGTCGTTAAGATATCTAGGATTTTGTATATTTAATACTTGTTTTTTCCTAGCCGTCATGTTCATGTAAGATCACCTTCTCTTTTGAGACATATATCTTTGAATTGTGTGAGCCCTCTTCCTAATAGCACCTATTTACAGTCATCATCATGCCATAATTACTTCTAGGTTTAGTTGGGTTTTCACACAGTGTGGGGATTAAACCATCTATTGCCGCTAAATTCCTGATGATCTAGTTTCAAAGGTTGCTTACATTGTGTAATAAGTTAAAATATTAATCGGATAGGAAATTCATGGCCGAAATCATTTTATTAATGTTAAAAAAAGATTTCGGCCATGAGGCCGCCACAGCTGGCGCGTAGAAGGCGCAATCTGGAACACCAATTTTCACAAACTTTTCACACATTTGTGGTCATATTTCGCCAATAACTCTTCGAATGTTGATTTCCAAGTGTTAATTTTCTCTGTTTATCTACATAGACAAGTGTCTTTATATAACCACAAAGAAAATAATCCAATAGGGTTAAATATCACGATCTTAGTGGCTAGTTAATTAGACCATTACGCGAAAATCATTCTTTCATCTATAGTTTCTTTGAGTAAATCATTTAAACGCGCGCTGTGTGTCATGTGGCTACGTCCTGTTGGAACCACCTGTCAACAAGATTAAAGCCAGCTAGCTAATCGATGAACGAAAAAATATCCAATCATTTTCCTATACCGCTCACCATTGACAGTAACATTCTGACCATCATCGTTTTTGAAGATATATGGACCAATTATTCCGTCATCCCACAAAGCGCACCAATCAGTAATTTTCTGTGGATGTACATAATGGTGTTTCGACAAAAGCTTATGGATAATCCTCAATCCAAATGCGTCATTTTTGCTTATTTACGTACCCATTCAACGAAAAATGGGCTTCATCGGAGAGCAAAATTTTGAATGGAGATTCAACATCAATATCAATTTGTGCTTCAGACCACTCGCCAAATTGGCGGCGCATATCGATGGTCGTTTCGCTTTAATTCCTGCACAAGTTGAATCTTTAAAGCTTTTAAAATCTTTCATACAGTGAAAGGACACCATCCCTGTTACTGAGAACGGCGACGAATTGATTGAATTGGATAATGAAACGTCAAAACAAACAAAAATCAATGGGTTGTCAAATAAAACAGTGTTGCCCACTCAAAGTTGTGAATCTCTAAAAAAACATCTTTTTCAAAAATTTGAGTTGATGAATCACTAAATAATAAAATAATTGTTCATTAGTTCAGCGATGCACAATTATGCTATTGTTTAACGTTAGGTGTAAGGTGTTTGAGCAGAGAAGCACTGGTGTCAATTTCAACATTAAAGTCATCCAAAAAGATCTTGTTTACCAATAAAAAATTCAATCGGGAATGGATTTGGTTGCGGTTGCTATTTAGAAACCAAACACCAAACTCTTTGGCAAATATAATATGTGTCCGTGGTGATAAGCCTTGTTTCTTGGCTAGTGCTCAAGAGTTGATGGAGATTATTTCATGAATAAAGCGAAGTTTGTTTGCATCCCTCATTACCTCGTCCATTCAAATTGTCCTTTTAAATTTACTTCGAGGCAGACTACATCATCTTCAGTTACGTATACGAAGCTTAACCTTGCCGATCACAATGAACAAATCAAATTTTTAACAACACGTTAAATTTGTATCTCAATGCATTACACTGGGGTCTATTTGTCATACATTAAAATTATACATTAATTTTTAATGTTTTCTGTGATTACACGAAATAAAAACAATTATTTTATATTAAAAATTAAAAAATAAATAAATTTTGTAACTCCCATTGTATCATATTTAAAGAGTACACGGGATGGATGTTGATTATATCCCGCTCGACATAATCGCATTATGTATCATCAGGGTTTTTATGTTAATTAATTATGATTAATTTTAAAAATATTTATTTATAAATATTTTATTTTAATTAAATTGTTATTTCGTGATAATTGATAACGGATTTCATGAGATAAAATTGTATAATTATAGATTTTATTTTATAGTTATGATGATGATGTTGGGCGCGGGAGTTATAAAAGCAAACAATGTTGTATGATTTATTTGCTTTATAAAATGTATAAACGACAAACGTTTCATATCGATCGCGTTACTGAAAAAAACAGGACATTATTTTTATAGTGTTTATAAATGACATTATCACGCAATGACGATTACCTTGAAAATTGGTGGTCTAATTACCTTATTGTTTTGTACATAGCATTGGTGACACGTAAACAGTTGAGTACTTAGTGATTGATTAAAATTTTGTATCAAAATTTTATGGAATTCGAATTCAATTTTTTATTCTATTCATCAATATACAACGATTGAATGAGGGAATCGATTTCTTCACACGTTTTCGCATCTTGGAATAGATCACTGACCGATACTGTTCTTTTTCAATTAGCTAATCCAAATACAAAACAGCTAACAAAACTGCTTGATAATTCTTTTATAAAATAGCGTTTTTAGTCGTTTACCAAAAATCATCTTCTATCAAGATAAGTGTTGAAAATAATTCATTTGTTATACGAGGGTTGCCGTAAAAGTATTTAGAAAAAAAAAGAAAAAAAATTCAAAATTTCAGCTTTACAAAATATTCAACTTGAAGATCTAAACAATTTTGCATACGCTCAAACCGATTATCGAAACACTTTTGCCAGTCCACAGATGTTAACTCCAAAACATGCATCGCTTCTTCGGGTGAAAAAAAATTGCTGTCCATGCATCTTTTCTTTGAATGTTAAAAACAAAAGCCATTGAGTGCCAGTTCAGGGCTGTACAGCGGATGATCCATAAATTCGATCGTTTGCGTGCTCAAATACTCACTTGTTCGATATTTGATCAATTTATTGAAAAGCTCGAGCAAGCAACCAGTCGTATACCAAGTTGAATTGACTGTCTTGATTTTCAAGCGCCACAGTAACGTGACCGGTTTGTGATCATTTGCTTCCCAACGCCCCGAACAGCTGCAAACAGTCGATTGCTTTTTTTTACAGCTCATAAGCACCGTGACTCGTCAACTGTTACGGTCTTGTATACGTTTTTAGAAGTATCTCCAACGAATTTGTCAAGTATTTGGCGACACCTATATACATGAATCCAATGTGTGATACTCTTTCAGTTTTCTCAAGGCATCTCTATTTTCTGGCCCAGCAGCTTTTTTGAACTTTAACGACAGTCTATTCTTTAAGTGGAAGAATTTCGTATTAAAATATTATTAAAGGTGACAATAATTCATAATTTTATCTTGTTTTTTAAATACCGTATCGATGTGCAACTGGGTTAATCTTTGAGTGGTTATTTGTTAGATATTTCAATCAAAGTCAAAATATAATCTTTTGTTCGAATAAGTACAAACAAATTGTTCATGGCAGTGCATTTAAAATACCGACTCAATATTTTGTATTTTAGATGCAACTGCCTATAAATAACTTTCCATAATCCATATATCAAAAAATTTTGTAATGCGTGAAGCTTTTGATAATAACGCCACAATTTCTAAGTACACAATTTTCCAACAGAGGCATTATTTTAGATGTGAATAAAACATGTTGGTATTAGCATCATCATTGAAAAATATCCACTACGTGAGCGTTTGCAAGAATGAATTTGTTGAACCTAATTGTTGTTGACTTTTTTCGCATATTTAGGTCGCCATGTTTTTGGTTAAAAATATTATGTTATCATTAATTTCTAATGGCTATTGTAACAGTGTTTTCTTATAAATAAGAACAATCACATAAACTGCTTAAAATACAGTTAATAAGCACGTTAGTTGTTTATTTATAGATTGGCCAAAGTTGAAAATGTTGCTTATTCACGTATACAGCCATTCAGATGAAAATGAGTTTCGTCTGGCGCGATAATTGTTATTAAGTGAAATTGAATGCCATCAGTTGGTTTTATTCAATACTCTGAAAGTAGTACATGTAAGCTCTGCAGTAAAAGGGAAGTTATAAGGTCATATTGAATTTGGAAAGACTACTTGTTTGTCCGCTAAGAGAAATCGTTCCATCACTTTTACTGACACTTTTTCAATTATACTGACAAGCCTCATTGTATTTATTTAGACGTTCGCAATTTTACTGAAAATATTCACTTTCGTCTTTTAACCGTTCATAAACCAAACACTTCGTGAAGTTTATGATGTTTATCATTTTCTTCATTGTTGAAGAGGTAGTCTCGTGAATTTTACCACCGAAAATTGATAATGTTATTGCTCGGTTTTCCTTTTTTGAAGCAATTGAAATAGGTTCGTAGTAGTCCACGCTATAACTCGAAGAAATGGTGGTAGCACCGAGTTGTCAAATACATTTTTATACTTGTAATCGATTTCTGGTGACTTGAATAATAATATTATATTATCCGTCACTTATATATGTTGTGACATTCTTCAATATCTCAATCACTCTAAATTTTTTTGTTCTTCACTAAAATGAGCTTTTTTCAATTAACTTGTTAAAATTTGCAATTTATTAAGTTTCTTCACAGGCTCCTCGCGCCTTGTGATTCTCTCACTTCTCCTTACAAATAATTTCGTTATTTATTTTATCTTTAAATGTACAACACAAGCAATAATCTTGACACGCACGAAGAGAGCATGCCGTTTAACAGTACTTGTGTCAACATTTTGACTACAAACCTACTTCGGTATACACTAACACAATCTTTTAAACAAAATAATTCGTCATACAACATGAATCTCAATTAATACTTCTTAAGTCTTACGATTAATTTTATATAAGCATACCTACATCTAAAGATTGGAACATTTTTTGTAGGTGTACACAGTCGTCACATGCATATACATAATAAATGTATTAGATAATGTTATGATCAAAGTTAAATTAAGGAAAATACTCCATGTCTTCTAGATACATAACGCAACCGTATACAGTTGGAAAATATAATGATATCAAGAAATTAAATTATTTATATCTCAGTCACGTTTTGGTAACATTTTTAAAATTTTAAATCACGGCTGGAAACCCCGAAAAAAATATTTAAACAGAGACAAATTGTAAAACGTCAATTACCTTGATTACATTCTTGATAAACAAATAAAAAATTTAATTCGTTTCCTTCAATGCAAATTTTATTTTAATGCATATATACACTCGTTGTATTGCAATCAAAAAATAGACTTGAATGCAAACAAAAAAATTCGATTGGGTAAATGACCCAAAACTATATACAAATATACCTTGAGCTAATTGAATCAATAAACGCGAAATCGCGCTAAAAATATAAAGACACGAGGTTATTGAATTACATGAAATCACTTTATTGTTTCAAAGGATATACATATTGAGATGAGATGTAGAGAATCTCTCGAATCAAATTTTAAATGCCATGAATAATAAATAGAAAACTGCGCGATGTAACTATAATATATTCATTTTCTTTTTTAAAATAGAAAATAGGAAAAATCTACCGAAAAACTTTTTCTTTGCAAATCTCTTATATTATAAATAGGAGTATAGATAAAGTTATTATAAGAATCGATTTTCCTCTGTTGTGTATACATGATAAATTGGATCTCTTCGGTAAATTGACTAGAGAATTATCAGCATATACGTATAAGTATAGGAAGCATCTATCGAAACATACGAGACTTAACAAAGGTTTTATTACAAAAATTAAATGATTAATAAACCATTTACGATATAGATAAAGACAGGCCATAGATGTACATAATATATGTTGTGTTTGCTGCTATACTATTCGAGGCGATATATCTTCTTCTGTTGGGATAAACATTTATCGTTTAATTTCTTTAATAGCATATGGGATTTTTGTCGTTGCTTAGTATATCATTCGGAAATCAATTTGGAATCCATCGATAGCACATGAATACATAAAATTAATTTTATGATTTTATTTTATATTAAAAGTAAATTTTTTAGGATGTAATTCCCATTTAAAGACTTATTTTTTGATTCCCATTTAAATTTTTTTACTGATCTCAGCCGTTTTCATGTACCATGGAAGTACCAACGTCTGTTAAAACACATATTTTTTAAACTCAAACATATCTTTAGCAAACATAGACTAACATGCAGAGAAAACTCTACCGATTGTTGTTCCATGTCTTGTGGTAGGCTCATTTTGGTTATTATTCATTTGTAGTTGTAATTTATCTTGTAGAAGTTTACCAATATAGTTATCCATTTTCGGACGCGGAATTAACATAGCGACTATACCAGTATGATGTTTGTTCCATAGTCCAAAACACAGTGAGCAGCACATATATCACTGATTGATGACTAACCAATATCGATTTCACAAATGTTCCGTAATAAAATATCCATTTTCGAAGTTACTATATTCGAGACATGATTTGATTTCTGATATATCGCCACTCCTGCTAATCTAGCATTTTTAGGCTTAAATTTCGTACAATCATTTTCATCAATCATTTGACCAGATTTCTGATAGAAATAAAATATTGCTTGAATCAATTATGCGGGATCGCTCAAGTCCAACACGTGTTTTATGAGGCAATTTAAAGTAACCATGGAAAATTTTTTCGTCATTCATGAAATCAAGAATCGTTCTTCCTATTAGTGACAATGTATTCAACGATAATCAGCAACATATAGTAATGGTAGAGAATGAGTTCTTTGGCATTCATAAACAACTTCATTGAATGTTACACCTTGGGAATATTCATGGCAATGTTAGATTGTTCGCCTCGCCCGATCACACTTTACGTAACGCATCCACCAGCTTAATCTCAAAGTCAAATGTGCGTAAAGAAGTTTTACTTCAAAAATTTTAATCAAATATGAGAGTCACTAAATTAAATCTTACATATAACCTATATCTTGATTAAACAATTAGACGACCAATTAATAAATCCAAACAAATCATTATTCAAAAACCATCAGTTTACAGTCAAAATATATAAATAAAATTATAAAACATCATTTAACACATTAACTCGAACTAATCGTTTCGCGTATATAATCGTATGCCGAGACAAGTTGCCGACAACAGACATCTCACTTTAATTATTTTTTGGCAATAAAGTTAATGTAAATCTAGGAAACTAGAAACTCTTAGTTTTCACTTACATAAGTCTATATAGTTGTGTGTTACATCAAACAGTAAATTGATTGATTCAATTCTTAAGTTTGTCTTCTTATATAAATTAATTTAAAATTTATTACGCTTATTAGTTTACAAAACTGAAATAAATACAACATGTAGTATATACATATGTGTAAATTAAAACGTAAGTGGTTAATTATGACATAAAAACAGTAGTTTTTATACACTTACATATATGAAATCTTGTAATGTACGAGTACTTAACAATTTTGAAATTTAATTATGATTAATTTGTTTAGTAAATATGTATGTTAATTATTTTTGAAGCATATTAATTAATACAGTTATTTTGATTAGCTCACTTATATGTTTGTGAGTAATACAACTGACAGACTATAGGGATTAGCTAAGCGATTAGTGATTTTTTCTATAGAACTAAATAACAGAAACTTATCTGAATTTACGAATCCCCAATCCGTCTGGGGTGTAAGTGTTGCAGTGAAGTTTGGAACAAATATATGGAGAAAATCTTTTTCTTGTCCGAGTTAAGGATTATGTTGAATAACTATCTCTAACTAATTGTATTTTTGACTGAATTTTTTGATCGATAAAATGTACGATAGATACAAAATCGTCACAATTCTGGCATATTGACAAGCATTTTGTTTGGAAACAACCCGAATAAAAGTGTTAAATACTTTTCGCCATTACAGTCGAATTGAGGACGTACGACTATAACTCCGAACCACTTAGTTCCATGCCAGCCTATCTATATAGGACTGACGTTAAAGATGGTTGGCCCATAAATGGTAAAAAAATCGTTTTGCATCATGACTGCATTGGAATTAGAACCCAGTACTTCTGGGTCGTCATTTATTTTCCACTATACTACAAATTTGACAATTTTGCTATAAAGAGATCCACTGTGGTGCGTTACGTACTCATTTATTTTAATAATCTTCTTGCGACTGCATTTAAAGAACAAATTAATGGCATTTCAAAAGTTCCAATGGGGTTTTGAACTATAACCAGTAAAAAACATTTTAACATGTTTAAATTACTACGGCATATAAATGAGGGTGGTCAGTGCTACCTATAAGTACAATTCCAATGTACACGAAAAATTGAACCAGCTCGTTTAAATATATCCTATTAAAGCAAGTAAAACTACTTTATGGGGATTTATTGCTACAATTGTCTGATAAAATGAAGCTGTTATCAGTTCGTTTTTTTCGTCAATTATAGTAATGGCCAAATTTTAAGAATTGAATTTCAAATCGCTGCTTGACGCAATCCTAATTACTAAGATTAGCTCTCTTGGATTTTTTCCCTAATGAAATGTATATGTGGGATCTATCCTCGTATTCCCATCAAATAACTTATAATATGTGCCAATGTGGTGTCGCATGGTATTTTGGTGCTTCTTCACACCTCGCTCTTAAATTTATTTGTGATTGATTATCTAAATTTCTGGCACCTTAAATGAATAGTTGAGTATACAACTCATGTAAATAGTTTTTTTTATATAATTCAAGTTAACTTTGAAAAACAATGTTCGTTAGTTTTTCATTGATTTTGTAATAAGTTTTTTTCTGTTCCTTAGTACGATAACTTGTATTAAAAAATGTATATCAAATTTAAATATAACTAATTAAATATCCTGATTATGACACAGAATTCCTTAATCGAATCGAAATAAAAACACGCATCAAAAATACTTCTTAATTAATATAATACACTATAATACAAATATTGTGAATATCTTATGTAAAATATTAGTACAAATAATTTATGTAATTAAATATACAGTGAGTCTTATTTATATGCAACCATTGAAACGAGGAACAAGTCATCACCGTGCTCACCACAAGATTTCACAAACGTATCAAAATCCTAAGGACATGGTTCAATTCGTATTAAGACCACCAAACCAACATGATATAATTCCGGAGAAGATTAAAAGATGGCACTAGTAGTATTTGAACGAAATGTCTACATTTTTTAACTGCAGTTTTTTATATTCAACGAATTATTAACGAAACCAAAATTTCAAAAAAAATATTTATAAATAATAATAAATAAATAAAACAAAATTTGTTTTTTTTTATATTTTGTCATTTCAATAAAAAATTACTTGGCGTGCCGTCTATTGTTCTCGTTAAAACGTATTGGTATGCCATCTAGAAGTCTTCTCCGAAACTTGTATTTAACGAAATCATGCTGTCATTGGCATTTACTATGAAAATTGATTCGGTTTCCCTTATAATATTAAGTTATTTGATTCCAATATTATAAAAATATGTCACATCACAATATTATATTATCACAAAAAAATGTTATTCAATTCCAGTAAAATTAAAGGTTCTATCAAATAAGTGATACACATAAGTGTGATACACATTCAGGAGTAAAGGAAAATTCATCTTCAAACGAGAATCTTAAATTTTACTAATACCCATCCAAAAGGATTGTATAATTTTTAAAAATCAACTTAAGGACATTTTATTGGACCATAAATTGAATGTTTATCGAACTTGAAATTGCGCCACAAACTATGAAGGCGATAAGATGGCGATGAAATATATCACCTAGAACAAATTTCTCAGCATCTAGCCTGTTTTCCGAATTGTGAAAATCACACCAATTTTCAACTCGGGTATATTACAGACCACATGTAATGTGACAGGTTTAAAATTATGTTGTCATATATTTTTTCCACCAGCCCGGATTTCCAACTAACATGTTAAGTTAAATGTACATACTTACTTGTAACCATAACGGTGTCAACATAAACAGGTGGGTGTTATAACTTTCGTAGATTTCTATAAATTGCTGTTGATTCCACAGTTAAGCTCATGAGTACCTTAATATTTGTAAAAGAGAAGTCTTAAGTAACAAATGCTATACATTTTCCATTTATCACCTGAGCAATTGATACGGATGAATCGGGTAAGCTTAGTTCGTTTTCAAATAATTATGATCTTGTGAATGTTGTTGCAATCAATTGTAAACAAGCTTAGTTTTCTCTGATATTTTCAATAAATTTCATTACGCATAAAATTATTCAATCTTGCGAATCAATAAGTTTTTCTTGAGACCAATGTTAAACAATAGAGAAAACAAATTGTGAATTACTTGACATTGATATCTTGATATACAAATAGATTAAAGTAGATTAATCATATACATACTTACGATTGTTATATGTACATATTTTTGAAGGTTAATAAATTTTACAATCAATTAATTGTTATTCAACCGTCAAAATAGATAAGTAAATAGTATAAGGAAAACTAATAAATTACAAACGAAATATAATCAACAATCTTAATATAATATATACGACTAGATAAAACTAAAGAGTGAGAAACTGAGATATATGGTATTTGTTTTGTTAATCTTACAAAGTAAATATGTAGTTCTTGTCTTATAAGTTTTACAATTTTATATATGTATAATGTATATCAAGATAAATATTTCTGTGGTTTCATATTATGCTTCCCTCTTGAACTTGACACAAACGTGCGTTAGAAAATGGAATTAAAATTCGTATTATGCACAAAACTGTTGTTGATGATAAATAAACTATGTACTAGTATAAGGACGGGAAATAAATCTTGAAACCGAAAAAACTTTGTGATAGTTAAATATTTACACATGCGTTTTGTTTAAGAACTATTCAAGAATACGACAGACAGATGGTTAAATAACTGTTCAAAAAATCTAACATGACTGGATAACTTTTTGATGAAATCTGTTTGCATTGTTTAAATACAAATTACCAAATCATTGACGTTGTAATTATAGTTAAGCGATTTACATCGCTAATTTAACCTAATTTCAAAGCGCGAAAGGTGATACTGTATATAATGTATTACCTCTTCTCTCAAAGAAACATATAATAAAAATTAAGTGCAAAGAAAATTGAACTAAGCACAATATTGCTGTGCTTTTGTATTGTTTAATTGATGAATCATGTAATTAAGAAATAGTATAATTGCAATTTTTTGTGCTAAATGCTGTTAATGTGAAAATGGAAAAATTGATGAAATATTTGGTTTATGGTTAATTATAAGCATTAATTGTTATTTTTCCGGGAGTTTTTGTTTGTATATATACAAAGTTGTAAACTATGTAATACATGACACATTTCCGTCAACATGATTGTTTTTAAGTTTATGTTGTCGGTTCAAAATTAAATATCTGGCGTCTCAAGTTCCGCCATGCAAGTCTTTTATAATAGCATTTAACAGAAAAAGGTTATATACATATGCACATACTGAGTTTCTTGATACATTAAACGTGTTGATCAGTACCAGTGGTGAAGCAGGAATCGGCTTATTACCTCATCGTATCACAAGAACATTGTATATTTTAGCGATGTATGAGAAACAAAAACCGTGTGGAACCTCATAAAAGCCTCACCACTCCAGTTAAGCCTCCAGTAACGAATAATGTTTAGTAAAATCCGCAATTTAAATGTATAAATATATAGTGTAGAGACGTTGCAGATTTGCTCAATGCAGTCTTTCATATTATACGATGGTGGATCTAAAGATACCCACTAAAAGGCTTAAATACAGATCCGAAATGTATCAGGTACGATCAATCTTTGACTCGGCGAACTTCCTGGAAATCATGTATCGTCTTTTTTAGTTGATGTTAATTTGAATAATTCCCAAAGTCTACGTTTTATATTTGTTGAACCTGATCTGCATTTATCATTAGTATGTCTTAAAAACAAATAATTTCATCTTCATATAGTTTGTGTGTTCATAAAACCATCAATTTTTATGATCTATATGTAAATTGTGAAGCTATATAAGTGAATCTATGAGTAAAGCTGAAATATACACTGTATAGAAGCGATTGCTATCTTTCAAGAACTAGATGTAAAGGGTGTTTTAGTTTAAATCATAATAAAACACAGAAATATATTTTTAATATCAATGAAGCGGGCGTTAAATATGTTTTAGGCCATGTCGCCGCCACGGCTGGCGTGTACAGGGAACAATCTAGAATATTGATTTTCACAAACTTTTGGCAGTATTTTCGGGCGTATTTCAGCAATAACTCTTCGAATGTTGATTTCCAGGTGTTCAATTGTCTCTGGTTTATCGACGTAGGCAAGTGACTACTTAACCCCAAAGAAAATAATCCCATGGGGTTAAATCACACGATCTTGGGACCATTACGTGAAATTATTCTTTAATCAAAAGTTTCTTTGAGTAACTGAATTGTAGCGCGCCCTGTGTGGCATGTGGCTCAATCCTGTGAAACACACGTCAGCAAGATTAATGCCAGCTAATCGAAATTTCTAATCATGTCCCAATATACCACTCACCATTGACAGTAACATTCTGACCATCATCTTTTTCAAGTCATATGGACCAATGTCTCCGCCAGCCCATAATCTCACCAAACAGTAATGGTGTTTCGACAATAGCTTGTGAATTATCCTCTCTCAAAATGCGACAATTCTGCTTATTTACGTACCCATTCGTACAAGAATGGGCTTAATCGGAGAACAAAATTTTCAATGGAAATTCAATATCAATATCAGTTTGTGCTTCAGCCAATTTGCAAGCGTTGCTCTGATTTAAGTCTATCCATAATGAAATGTCAAACCAAACTAAACAAAAAGCAACTGTCAGCTGTTAAATGTGTTCTCAAAGTATTGCCAACTCAAAGTTTTGAACCTCTAAATAAACACCCTTGTTTTGTGTTATCAGTCACTCAGGCTCAATTTGCCGATTGTGACATCCCACTTTTTACTTAACGTTCCGGCTATAGGTCAAATTTTACGAAGAAACCATCTGCACATTCCATGTCAGCCTATAGTACTGAGATGGAAGATGGGACGGCACACGGATTCTAAATTCAACAGTGTCTCAGATCAGTTCACCGATGAGTTCACACCACCGATCACACCACCCAAACGATTGATGGTGAAAATCTCCCTTTAGTAGACACCCTTTAGTAGAAAAATAAAACACCCTTTAGCAGAAAAATTATGTGGTGAAGATTTTCCCGGTTGATTGACCAATTTTCGATTTCATTTCAAAACCCTTTGTTTCTTTGATAGTCGATCAAATGAACGTTTGAATGTGGCAATATCCTCGCCAAAACAACTTTCCTCTTCTAACAAGCTAGATGAATTTTAAGCCAAACGTCTGGATTCAGGTTCAATTCAATTACCTTAATGAGCTTGTTAGGTTTTGTTCTGTCTTTTAGTTTTAAAGCATTTCAATGTTCATTGCAACGACCGCTTAACTATTTTAGTATCTATAATAACGTAAACACCACTTCCGCAATTAAAATGTTCGACATTGCTAAGTTCCTTTAGGAATTATCCTCTTTATTCCAAAATTATCCAGCAATGAGCGTAATTGTTGACTTATATACGCCATTCGTAGTGCCATATAGCATATTGAATGCTTCAGGTAGATGTACTCTTGTTCTGGAAAAGCGTGTTTACATGATGTTTTGATGAACTAAGTATGTTTCTCGAATTTAAGTATAAACTTTTAGCTTGTAATAAAAACGTCTTTCGACGCTCGATCGTATATACAAATTATTGAGTTGATTTCAGATGTGTATCTTGTTCGATAAGATTATATATAGTATAAAGTTAAATAAGTGCATTATTTATTTTTAGCATAAGAATTATGTAAGATCCATACAGTTTTCCATGCATCACGAACAAAACCTAATAACCTTACCTAAAACATAAAGTTTCGTTTCCGCCTACCATAATCCAATCAACATCATAAACACAAAACACTTGAATAATTTTAAGGTTTAAGCTTCACTTTTAATTAAATTAAAACAAATTTATATTATAAGTTGTTTTTAAATCTTTTCTTATTAATCGATATAGCAAGTCATCAGTATTAAGACAAAAAATACAATTTTCTACCAACTATTCCCAATCCTTCAATTCCATTTATATGTACATATATTGTGTAGCACTAGTAAGCACAATGAAATAATATAAAATAACAATCAATTTACTTTCACTTGAGTGATTACTTATCCATCATCAAATAGAAATTAATTGAAATTAAATTGTCTTTGTGCAATAAATTATCTTACCCTGTATACGTATACATCTATATACAGACACACAAAAATATATTTTAATTATTTTTTTATTGATCAATACATTGAACTAAAAATAATTAATCGACTGATAAGAAATCAAGATAACCTGCCATTATGTAATATTTTGTTGTGGGCTGATGATCGTGGCACACGATTCCGGAATACATGTCAATAAATAAAATGAACGAAGGAAAATTTTTTGTTTTCCCACCTTAACACAACAATGACATTAGTCAGTTATATATATTATGTACAATGCAACACTGAAATGTAATACTTTCATTTCATTCATTTGTGTATGTACCTAGATATAATGTAATAAAAAGAAACAATAACATCTTAGAAAGTAAAATAGGTAAATTCGTTTTATTCTTAAGATTTAACAAATTTAAATCTCAAGTTTTATATATCTTAAGAAACGCAACTAGTGTACACAGTTATAATGTGCATACAAGTATATACGATATATATATATAAGATTATGGTTGATTTGGAACACATACCATACTATAAAAACAAGAACATTAACGAAAACCAAATCTATGTCACCAGGTAAGAAATATCAATTGTCAAATTTGTGTTTAATATATTTACAATATAACCCCGTTTCGTGATTTTATTTTCGCGTATTTTGTGTACACTGTATAATACACATATCGCGATTTAATAATCAAATATATAAATATATAACTACATCATTCATTGTATACAAATAAAATAATACAGAACCAACTCTGTTTTGTATATATTTGCTGCAATTTTCAGTTTTTTATGTGGCGAGTGGGGGCAACTTGTTAATGCTGATCATGCGGATTCTATAGCGTGGGTGAGATTTTTAGTATTGCTTTCTGTTTTTTTTTTTTTTTAAGATTTGATATTTAATTTTCTATATTTGATATGTATCTGAAAATGATTTTAGCATCTTTTTATATATTTACCCATATTCGTTTCGAACAATGAATCTCACATATCCAATCAATAGTTCTTAATTTTTAAAAGCTTGTTTGAGGTCATAAGTGGCTAAAGAGCCTAAAGTCATAAGTGACTATGAATGGTTTGTCATAAGTAGATACATCAGTTTTGATAACGCTAAAAGAATATCGAAGAATATCGCTAGAAGAATATCGTCATTTGATTATGAATTATTACATGATATATGTACTGTGTTCACAAAAGCAGCACTAGTAACATTTCCAATATATTTTTTAAACATTAAACCGAAATAGTATAACACTATCGAAAATAATTAAAACCCGGTTTTATCTTTGAACACTTCACTAATACTAAATTATTGGTCATTTCCCTTATAGTTAGTTATTAGTCATATTTTTGTTTTTAAAATCGATTTTATGTATTTAATTCAACTCGGCTCTACAAATTGTTTAAGTCGCGTGTTAAACACATGAATAAGCTTGATCAATGACCGTTTAAAGTGCAAGACAGATAGGGATCAAACGAGACATGTGATATAAACGTACTAATTCTTAATTGATAAAACGTCATCATTCATGCCACTTTAAAGCTAAAGCTTATTAAAAAGAATTATTTGTTTATTTATAAATAAGTCTACAAATACGATTTGACATTAACATTAACGTTAGTAGTCAAATGCATAGTAATAATTAAAATCAGGAAGAAGCAAAGTGTTGCTTCAATCTTTGTTTTAAGGTATTCTGGATGCTGGAAGTACAATCGAATAGAACAATTATCTGATTAAAGCTTTTACACATCATGTAAATCGGTTCACTAGAACCCTATATTTGGATCTATGTACATACATCAGCTTGCAAGAAGTCATTTCTTCTTAGATGTCTACTGGGTACTTTAATTTCAAAAATTTTCCAGTATTGATTATGCGTCAGTGTGATCCAAAAAAATGTTTCAAACCAACAAACACTTTAAAAGCAAGTTTTCATGGTACGGTAATTCGTGATCATTCGCCCAACCGTTTTTCCAAGTTAAGTTACGGATTAACTTTACAGATGTTTGTATTATAAAACGGACACCAAACGGTAATAGCATATTCCAATTGCGACCGCTCGTATGTGAATTACAGAATCTTGATTGTATCCAGATCATAAATATCTCCCGTCCATCGTTTAATAAAACTCCATATAAAATTAGACCAGCAACACATTGATCTATATGTTTGATACTGCTCATATTTGCAACGAAAATAACACCGATGTCTTTGATCTCAGACACACGTTTTAGTGGCATATTTTTTATTTCGTAATGTTTCAAAACTAAATTATTAAGTATAGTATTATAATATTATACTATTATAATACTAAGTATTATATAGTATTATAATACTAAGTATTACACTTATTGATGTTCAGGCTAAGAAGATTAGACACACCATTTCTCTAAATTGTCCTCTTGAAGTTTCTTGGCATCGCTTAAGTTCTCGATAGCTCTGTATATTTTCAGGTCAGCAACCATTGACATTTTTGAATGTAGAATAACGTCAGTGATTGCGTCGATGAAAATAGTAAAAATCCAAGGGCTAAGATCGGAACCTTGTGGAAAACCCGATGCAGCTTGAATTGACTTGATCCTGTTATTTCCAATATCGATGTATTGGATGCTGTTGCTTAAGTTAGGTTTAAACCATTCCACGAAGTTGTTTGAGAAGCCAAATGAGTATAACCGTTTTAGTGCTTTATAATGGCTAATGGAGTCAAAAGCCTTGGCAAAGTTTGTCGATACCACGTCAACTTTCAGTGACTTTCAATAATCAATGTCGGTATGGCGAAACTTGTCGAGGCATCACTTCTTTGAAGAAATTACATATAACATGTTCCAATAATTTGGGTATAGATGAAATCAACGTTATACCTCTATGATACAGCACTTCTATCGCCCTTTTTGAATAATGGGGCTATTCTATTTATCTTCATTTTTATAGGAAAATCTCCTAATCTCAGTGACTAATTGAACAGCATGCAAAGAGGTGGTATAATAGCCTTGTTTGAAATTTTATAATTCATAATTCGCAAAAATAAATCAATAACGTATAAGTTGAACAAAAACATTTAATTCTTAAAAAGAAGTTTGAGTTATGGATAACTCACAGTGGTAGTAAAAATTTTAAATATTTCCCTACAATTAAGCGGGCCAATTGGTTCCAGCATTGAAATGTGTAGCTAAAAGGTGTTTCAGAATATTTTTAATGAAATTAAAGGACGTTCTATAATTTCATATTTTGTCATATTTAAAGTTGTAAATGGGCTGCATCTAGCAGAATCGAAGTAAATCTTATTGAAATACAAACTGACATTGTATTAAAATCGCATAGGTCCCAATTTGGGTATATGACAATTCTTTTGAAAAATATTAAAAAAATTTGTTAGTCAATTGTCTTGAACCTTTTAAATTCAAAACGGATCTCAACCAAACAAACCTACTCTAAGGTAATCTGTTTGATTTTAAAACCTGTAACAACATTGGACCAGCAAGTTACTCTACATTTGGTCCTTTGTATCCAAATACAATAAAGTTGAATGCGAAGTATTTTGCTTACACGAACGAGTGCCTATAAATTTGTCGCACTGTGAATCGATACATTCACAAAGGAACTTAACTTTACATTTTGACATATTTTGTTAACAAATCATAATGGTAGTTTTTCAAAAGAAAATTTAAATTTCCTTAACTCACTTTGCAAACATCAAAATTTATGATACGCTCGTACTCAGAACTAACAATTTATTTACAAATCAAATATCATTTTGTGAAACATACAACAATACGTATCATACTCAGGAACAATGTGTCTGGATTCATTTGCAGAAATACGGATATGTATATCAAAAAGTAAATAGCCAGAAAATATTTCGAATAAAACGACAAAATGTCAAACAACAGAATTAACATTACCAATTATGATGACTGTCGTCTACCCTTCTAAGATTAAAATTTGCTGTAAACGTTTTGTTTGGTGTGAAAGCCGTAATGTCGTACTATATATATTATCAATATGAACCTAGTTATATGGGTCGATAGTTTACTTGCCACTACATGTAGTGTTGTAACGAAACGAGCTTGGGGCTGTTAAACAGTGTCTCGATTTAATACGGCCATCAAATTTTCAAAATGGATAAACTCTGGTGGTCCTCACAAACAGAAAATGAAAAAAAACAATCATCTGATTAAGTTGGAATTGCATTCGATTGGAACATATCAATATAATAGTAAAAGACCATCGTCTAGATTTGGTGACAGTATAACGTTATTAGACCAGGAAATTAATTCAAATGATATATGTATAAAAGACAGAATCAAAGGACCTGACCGATAAAACTCTAACCACACATGATTGTTGCTTAATATAGGTAGAAAGAATACTTCGAGGACAACTGCACAAGCTAGATAGATTATGAACTTCCGGATTGCAACTATAACAAAACCATCAAAACCCATTCACCAATGAAGCGGGAAATTATAACTGTCATCCAGAAACTGAAACATAATATGGCCCCTGGTACTGATAAGACCAATATGGCCGCTGGAACTGACAAGCAAATATAACTGCAGTAATTCTTACACGACTACTATTATTTGAAAGACGGTTTAACCATAACGATTAAAAAGAAAGGCAGCCTCACACAAGACTGAAAGGTATATCTGGAAAGGTATTAACGTCTCATCATATAACAGTCAAGGGAACTGTACTGCTGTACCTACTATTTGTAGACTTCCGACATGCATTTGACATAATCAGAGGAAACGCAATCTGGAAGGCACTTTACGAATTGCGTATACCGAAGAAAATAATTGAACTAATCAAAGAGTATGTAGTGATGCCGAAAATAAAGTTCGATACAAATGAAAACTAAGTAAAAAAACCAAAGTTATAAGACCCAACAATAAAGATAAATGCGTGTGTGGCATCAGTTCTGCTGGGTATTAAACATCGAAACACACATGAAACATTACATAAAAATTAAAGAAGTTTGTAAACAAATGCCTAAGAAGAAAAATAAAATGAAGAACTTCTGCGATAAACAAACCAAAGATATATTAAAACTGAAATCAGAAAGCGCAAGTGAATATGGATCGGTCACACACTGAGTAAGAACCTCGGAATGACATAACACAAATATTATTGGAATGGAATCGACAAGGAAATTCAGAAGAACAGCAATTACCTGGAAGTGAACAGTACGAACCGAAACGAAAGAATTCGTTATAACATGGAAGAGAGCTAAAAACAAAAGCCCTCCAAGAGTAGGATGATCGAGTCCAGTGGACGTCATTTGAGTCTGTTAACTTTTTCTTTAAAATTGCTAAAGTTGTGTTTAACGTGTTTGTGTGGAGAACATGTGATTGAATGTATGGGTTTGGTATGGGTGACTGTAGTGTGGGGGAGCTACCTACATCTGGAATTGGCGATGTCTCGATGGAAAGTATTTATGGTAGACATTAATTGGGGAATTTTAGTAAGTCAAGCTTGATGCTAAGTTTAATTAATTTCGGCCTATGAGTTCGTCAGTGTTTGTTTGTGATGAATTGTGATTTTCGTTGTCTGACTTTAGTATTGGTAATTGTTATTACCTCCACCAATCATTTGTCTTGGGAGTTAATTCCTATACTATGCTCATCTTACTTATATGAAATGCATGTGTCCAGCCATTAGTTTTCTGTGGTTAGGGGCAGATGTCAGATCTATCTCGAGATTGTCTATATCTAGTTAGGAATTGATGACAAGTAACCACAGATTGCAGACTAAAAATAGGGGCTTTCAGTTTAGATTGACCTCATGGAATTATAAATTGTGGTTTAACTATAATTTCATTTGACTTAAATAAATAATCAAATTAATTGTAACGCGAACTGGCGATTGCCAATTAGTAGATTAGAAGTCTGATTGTCCTGTAGTTCAGTAAGGATTTGCCAGGTGTCTGTAAACCGGTCGATCTTTCCTAACTATATGTACCTATTGTTTTTATAAACGGCTGTAGGAATAGGCTTGGCGTTATCCGAGAATTTCGACTAGTGCTTGATCCTACATCCAATCAATTATCCCTTCGAGTAAGTGACCGTTTAGGTCCGTTGTATTGTGCCACCATTTCGTTCGCCAATGTATTTCGTTCGAGACACTTAACGAGCTTTGATGGTACTTTTAAATATATTTTAAAATAGTTTATGCCTAATATTTAATGTAATTATAATTTTATATAATTATTTTTCTTTTCAGGTAAGCACGATATGTTTAAAATAAGCTGTTATAACTAGTAAGTTTTGTAATTGATATGTATAAGATAACATTTTGGAGCTCATTACTACTCTGACTACACAAATCTACTGTTCCTGCTTTATTGCAAAACAACTAAAATGCCGAATTTTCCGACACTACTACTGTGCATAAACTAGTAACATTTCTAATTAGATTACAAATTATTTTATTTCTTTTAATTTCTAAAGACAACATTCTTGAAATATCTTTCGGGTATTTTAACACTCATAAAAAAAATTCAATCGAAAGTGTCAATAACAAAAATAATACGAAACAATGTTACAATGTACGTACGGTGTGCCAACCGCACCCGTTTGCTCTGATTTTTGTGTTGTGCGCCTCTTCTAATCTTATAAATAGTATCTTATAAATGATGAGCCAGTATACTCGTATGTACATACATACGATTTAATGTACTAGAAGAAGTGAATATTACAATACACATGATAATTAAATTAGTAGTTAAAGTAAATTTGTTGTTGGTTAGCATATATAGCTAAAATAAATCATGTGTGCGTGTGTGGTGGCATTGAGGGGACAAATCATTTTGTTTGTTATTTTGTGCTTTGATAAGATTAGAAAACATATAGCACACACAACCAACCAACCAAAAAAAATTGTATTTGTTCAAATCAGCTGATAACTTGTGTTTCAATCGCATATAGCTATATAATATATAATCTATTTGGTTGTGTGGTTGACTGTATGGTTTTGTTACAATTGTATGCTATAATTTTTCAAATGCCAAATTAGGTATGCATGAGAATCCGGATATAAAATGAGGTTAGCAACCTATCGGGAAGATATATAATCCTATACTAAATTTAGTGTCACAGACATTAAGCTGTAATATATTCCATAATTCGACCTGGTTTATTTGCATCTTTAGATGTGCACAAAACAGCACAAAAATTCCTTATGTATGCAAAATTATTCGTATGAGATAATAACAGAGACAGATACGTGCTCACATTTATATAAGTTTACTATATCAGCTACAGCCCCTCTATACACATAAGAATGTAAAACAACTTGTTGCATTTACCTTAAATAGTTATGCATAAGCAAATTATCTAATATTCATTTATGCAATTTATCTTCTCTTATCGCGGTGTAAAATATTACACCTCTTTAAAAGGCGATGTACATAATCAGATATATACGTAATCTTACAGCTAAATTAATAAAGAGAAGGTATGATTAAGCAAATAATATATGTCTTAAATATAATAGACAAATTATCACTTTTCATACTTTGTGTGTCCTTGTGTGCAAAAAGAAGATTTTTTTCTTAAAGAAATCAAACAAAATTTATTGAAACACAGCATTGCATAATGCTATGCGAGACGATCAACTCTTAAGACGACACACAAATAAATTATAATTTATGCAAATTATATATATGTATGTATTATTGAGAGACGATACTTAAAAGTAAAACGAAGAAATATTTAAGATTATCGCATAAGGTATTTAAACAATGTCACTAAATCAAAAATAAATTTGGTGGATTTTTTTTTTTACATTTCGTTTCCGGTAAAAATTCGCAAACGATTTAATTAAATGAACGTGGCGTGCCAGTTCGAAAGTTGTGGTGCCTAATGAGGTCACTTTTACAATATAATTGATTGATGAGATTTTAATTTTATGGGATTTTTGTGATTTGTCATGTGTGTTGGGAGATTCTAACATGTCGTGATTCGATGATCGTTGGTGTAATAATTTCCAATCCGTTTCTAATTTTTTGGACCATCTTAAATGTGCATGCTGATCGTAAAATAATGATTAAATTATTTGAAAAAATAAATTTGAACTTCAAGAGCTTTTCAATCAAAGTATCGTTATCTAAACTCGGTTGGAAAGTCTGTATTGTGTTGCAATGGAATTGAAAGAATCTAGTGTAAGAATGTAGAATTTTGTTTTTTGACAAAAACTTATCGCTCGCTAATAACTCACCAAATATTCTGTTCTAAGTGTTGCATCGTTTCTGGTTAATCGGGATAGTCAAGTGACTTAACCAACGAAAATAATCTAATGGAACTAGATCACACGATCTTGGTGGCCAAACCAGGACCATTCGGCCGGCTCATAAAGCGAGCCAACCAGTGATTTTTCTGGATGTTATGATGTTTCGGTAAAGGCTTGTAGATTATATTCATTCGAAATCTGATAATTCTTTTTATTAACGTACTCATTGAACCAAAAGTGTGCTTGATCAGAATGCTTAATTTTGTATGCATGCAAACCAAGATACTTTAAATCTTCGATAAAGTGGATGGACATATTTCTTGTTTCTAAGAAGGAGGTCGAATTGATTGAGTTCGGGCTTCCTGATCGCTATGCTGTACAGCGTCTATCGCTTGTACGATTATGCATTGTTCGACGTCTTACTGGATGCGTATTATCGTTTAGAGAATTAATCGTTCTTATGGATGATTATGACGACCGTAAAATAGACGTAATGCACGATGAGCAAACAGAACCATTATTTTGATACAAAAATGTCAGCTATCAAATCGGTTATCAAAAGTTGTGAACCTCTAAAAATACATCCAATCTAAGCAAGGTGTAACATCGAACGTTTCGATCCGAGACAATACACGACAAGCTATACGACATACATATAAGCAAAGAAAATGTATTGCCAACAGAGATATTGTTTGTATTTTGGAATAATTTGGTTTTGCTTATTGTCGGCTAAGTTTCGCACAATATTACAAAAGAAACTATTTTAGTATTTGAAAGTAATGTTAAATGGTATATAAACATTTCGAATGATTATTTGACAACTTTTCGATAAACGACAGTATCTCGCACAATGTAAATTTCGTCCGTGGTTTACTTTCCTAATTTATTAAGTAAAGTTAAAGTTATGACGAGATATGCTGGCCCAAATTTTTAACCGCAGATAATCTAATAACGTGATGATGAGAATAGCATTAATTACTTAAAATATCAAGAGATAAGAACTACCAAGTTTTATTGTAAGCTTCGTTAGATTTAAACATTTGCACTACATTGATCAGATTATATCAGGTCGGTGATCCTGTATGTATAACACAATATTATATTCTAGAAATTTGCGAGTTCATGCCCTATTTGCATTTCAATACAGCTGCTGATAAGGAAAAGAAATGTTAGTCAGATACAAAATTGGGAGATAATCTACAGCAAAAATGTTTAAGTACATTATTATGAAGTTCAAAATGTCAAAAAAACTATATTCCCGAGCATAAATCCCCCAAATCACAACCGATAACCAAAAAAAACAAAAGCATTCTCTGATATTGTAAAGAGTCACGTCTGCCTCTCATATCCAGTTAAACACTTATGACTTGAGTTATATTTCAGATCATAACCGTAGATCTAAATTGTTAAACCGATGACATATATTTCAGCAATACGGCTCTTGACTCTGGCTCTTGTATTCTGGAGCTACTTAATATTTTCGGTATACTACTATCGATCGACCTGTTGGATAAGTCATCCTGTTGTCTCCTCTCGCAATCCTCGTTATTGATCTTCTAGTAGTGAACCGCGCAGAATTCTCTCGCATCCGCTTTAGTGATCTGATCCCTGCTATCCCTCGATGGTAATTCTTGTTTGATAGAGTTTTGTATATAAGTCTCGGAATACTCCTTTATTTGTAAATACTGGCACGCACAATAAACATTTTTGCCATCTCCCTGGTAATAGTAAATATTACCAATTTTGCTCTTTTCCGGAACTGGTCAAAATCATAGCCCTGTCAAATCATGCACCATCGAACGCAACAAGTGATAATACGAGAGGGCCTAGTCTGGTGAATAAGGCGAGTGTGACAGCAGATCTCATCTCAGCGTTAAGATGATGTTCTGGACAATAGGAGTGCATTGATATGGAGTGTTATCGTGCTACTAAATAACTCGTTCATATCTCATGTCCTATTCTGGCCGTCTTTCGAGTAATGCACGGTTTAGATGATGAGTACTAGGTGGCGTTGCTCATTGACTGTTCCACCGTTGTCAGCAATTCATTGTACATGATTCGTTCCTGGTACTGCCAAAAGCAGAGTGAACATTTTGGAAGTGGCTCTTCGATTTTCCATCATTCGTTCCTTTTTAATTTTTCGCATAGCATATAGACGTTTGAAAATACCTTAACGAGTCATGTTTAATGCCTCTGCAAGTCGAATTTGAGTTGTATCTTAACCTAATTACGTTTGCAGCTCGGTATATTCAAATTGATTTGGTCTTTCGTTAAAACAGAGCTTCACTCAAATTCTGTTTGTTTGGCACAGACCTCGACATACTCGTTCTAAGGAAAAAATATTTTTACGTTGCGAACTGGTTATCTTTTATTGTCCACGCTTTATACACAACTTCTGACACCAATGATAACTACATGTGTTGCTAGTACCATCTATGTCTGAAATTTAGTTGCACACCTAAAACTAATCTAAACTGAGTTTACAGAAATGATCCTATATAAGATATCCGTATGAGATATTTACCATCCTTGTTATTTTACGTCTCGTTACTCGATACATCATGAATCTAATAGGTGGTTCTTGCTTGAAGTATCACAACGAAATTCCTTGTCTCGTTCCATGTGACGGAACAGGTTCCTATAAAGGTTTTACACAAAGTCTTATCGCGAACTAGTGGTTGGAAACCATGGACTTAGGTCACTTCAAAACATATATACCATATGTTGAATGTATAAGTACTTGGGAAATCGACTAACTTTCAGATCGTACAAAAACGTTGATCAAACCAAAATCATTTATATGACTCCCGATCGAAGATGCATTTCATATGAGTACATCTTATAGTCGATCTTTCACTTTTATTCGCTTTTTTTTATAAAATTAAATAGTTTTTTGCCCAAAGTTACATCAACAAAGTGAATGTTGTCGTATTCCAGTTAGAGGAATCGACCAAACACAAAACTAACTTACGTGTTAACTGTTGCACACACATTGCCAGTCCAGAGAGAGTTACAACTTTATATTGCTTGTCTTAATATAGTGAAATTTAGAAAGTCGTAACTTAAGTTTTTTGTCTTTCAATATTTTAATTATGATCAAGTACATAATATGCGTATGTACATACATACGAGTATGTACTGTGTCGGTGGTGTATAGACATTAAGAATTTATTTATAACCAAACAAACAAAATATTTTGTAATCTTGCAAAAATTTTGTAATCAAATTTGTGTCCAAATATGGTAAATTAAAATAAGGTTTATGTGTACTTTCAACAGCAAATAAATTGTGGTTGTAACTTCGAATTTATTGAGGAAGGTCATTATGTCTTTAACAATTATATAATGTGCACAAATCTTAGATCATAACGTGTGTGCGAGCGCGTTAAATGTCAAACCGGGTTCATGCTCGAATCTTGTCTATAAAATTCGTTTTCGTTCGCATAATATAGACGAAAATACCGGTAACACTCGGCATGTATACGATTATATCGAAATCCGGAAGTCTTTTGGTTCACACATTATATTATATAGTTTGGTTTGTTTCTTATGTAATCCAGTTTCTTGGAATAACCTTGAAATTCTTTATTATTATTTTCTTTTGGTAAGTTTTGCGTTTATCGCGTAACATATAATTCGCATACAATACATTTTTTCGTTAATCGATACACAAAGGCTTTCTCTATATACACTATGGGGTATTACTTACTCGTATATAGACGCGTGTCGTCCCATTAATATTCTGTATAGTCATAATATATTGATTTGTGCAATGTTGTATGCTTTTTATATTCGAAGTACAGGTATACCTTGTTTAACGTAGGTTTATGCTTAAATCGGAAAAGTGTTCGAACAACCGATCATATCAATACAAGTCTGAGGTTGGTTGGCGTACTCTTTGCTTTTCCAATAACCCCACAAGGATCAAATCAGGAGATCTTGGTGGCCAGTCAATGTCGCCTATTTCTGACATCAGACGTCCAGGGAATTTTAATTGAAAAAACTGCATTGTTTGATTTGAAGTGCAACGTGGAAGCCGCCCTCTTGTGGAAACATCTAACCGTCGACTGTTTCGTTTTCTCTGAAAAATATGGGCTTGTGACGATCAGAGCAATTCAAATAAATCGCAAATTAGCTCACGCCACAAGTAATTAATAAAATCGAGGTTTCGAGTTATATTCTTGTAATTCACTAGTACTGTCGCATCACGACTGAACCGTATTTCTACGAATCGCACAGTATGAACATCAAGTCCGGTAGTATATGCCTGATGAGATAGATTTGATTTTTTTCGATCATATAGTCATTCAATGACGTCATCATAACAAGCAACAACTCGGAAGTGTAACAGACAATCAAACAAATTTGATAAAGCTGTACGCTTCAGGCTAATAATGGTTTTCTACACAAAAGCGCGGCCAAACGGTCACTTTAAGATCATGCAATGGCGTTTCACGGATCTGTCGGCAATATTCAATGTGTTAATTTGCACTTATACGGAAACAAATACAAATCATCCTTCAAAGTGTGGAGCGGACCGACGATGCGAAACATTTGGTTTCTGACGAACGCTTCAACTGACCGCTTCAAACAGTTTTTGGCGTTCACAACAAAAATACTAAATTAATCATTAAAAATATCGAAAAAATATTTCGATCAAAATATCTGTGATTCGCTAGCACTTTGCAAAAAGTTAATTTTGCAAAACAGAATCACAAAATGTATCCAAACATAATGTAACCTACATCTCAAGTCCGGTCGCGTATCCTGATGAGATGGATTTGACCTTTTCGATCACACAACAATGACGTCATCAGATCGAAACCGCCACACCGAACCAACATTACAGATTAACATGCCATACATTTCAAAAGACAAATGTCTTCACCGGCTGGTTGATTCAGTGTCCTAGCTGTCAATCAATGCCACTTCGGAGTTATGGTATAGCTCCAATCAGCTGTCACAGTGACAACTATCTCTGCATTGTATCAATTAACATTTCGTACAAGTTTATTTGCAACGTTTTGGTCGCTTAGTAAAATGGTACTACTGATGATGATCACTCACTGTTTCGTGCTCAACAAAATTCGACACCAAACGACGAATAGTGTTATTTTTGAATTGAGCACAATATTTTCGACGACATGAGCTGAGGATACTTTGAAGTGTTCAACTTTTATGTCATTAATTAATTAAACCGTACAGTACAAACATCCCGATAGTACGTATGTATATGATGAAATATGACGAACAGTACGATAATCTACGTTTATTCAACATGGTTGGAGCATATTAGAGATTGATTTTGCTAAACAACAGACTGGCTTATATATGTCAGTTAAACAGAATGCCCGTTACAGATAGCGTTAAACATGGTATATCTGTAACTTTATCGATATTCAGCTAATTTTGACCATGCACAATATAAAAATCATAATTCGGTTGTCTGTCACGTTGTATTGCAAAGTTTATACGAAAATTTACAAATTTAATTGTTTAATAAAATTTAATTATTCGTCTATATTTGTATTGTTATATGTTATTATTTCATGTAATTACGTGAAATTATTAAAACATGTATTTTGTCAAATATGTGTAACACTCGCGCAATTAATATCAAAACGGCGAACAGCTGCAATCTAGAAATGGTTTATCGTATAGGTCAAAAATTTAACTTATTCGCGATATCGTCGTTATGATAACAGCGAGTGAAAATTTCTTTATGATTAGAGAATTCTCTCGTAATATCGTGATCGAATTGCAATCGATCATTCAGTTTATAAAATGTGTCAGATTTATCATATAACTTAAACAATCTCTATTGTGTTGTGATGAATATAACTTAGCGATCATCATCATAATACTTATATTCATTATTCATAAAAAGACATTCAATTCGGTCAATTTGTTATGTCGTGATGCTATTTAGTTATGTGATCGTTGTTATTTAACTTAAGTTGCAAAAATAGGTACATAATTGCTTAACTAACGATCGACCGATTCTTATCGCATAAGATGATGCCAAGACAAAATAAAAATCATAAAGTGATGAAATGTTTCAATTTGTTTTTGATAATCAACCTTCGCGTGTTGAAGATCGAACGTATAGACGAAACTAGGTCAACCCAATTTTTAAGAACATTTTCATTTGTATGGGCTGCCATATATCATCGAAATGATCTTTCATGTCTTGGATTGTCTCTGGTTGGTTAGCGTGATACTTATACTTAATCAAATCGTAGCTGCATGGTGTGGACATTTAATGATTATTCGATCACCGAAGAAGTGCAAAAGATGGATTGATTTGTTTTCCGTGTGGCAAGTTGCGCCGTTCTGTTAAATATGTCGTTTGTGTTCTCTACAATTTATGGTTGCAAAAACTCGTTTATCTTGGCTCGGATTTACGCAACGAATTTTCCATGGTTATACGTATGGATTTTCTTAATCCAAAAATTGATACTTTGACTGTTGAGATAATAGAGGTGGAAATGAGATTTATCGGTAAAGCTCATACATACTAATTGAACTTTGTATCCCTTCATAACAAGGTCTTTATGTAAGTAAAATATTCAATTTTTGAGCACGATGACGAGGTTATGTTGATGGATGCTTATTCTGAACAACAGCTCCAATGTTTTCAGCTGAACGCGTTCATAGGTTGGTTTATCTAATAACAAGCCATGTCTCACAAACTGTCTTGTAGGCATTTTATTTCCACTGAATTTTCTACGTAACTTTCTTACAATTTGGGTTGTAGACTCACCACCGGTTTAGTTGCAATTGCAAACGCAACATATCTGTGACCGCCTGTTGAGCTTAAAATCCCTGGGCTGACCCATCTTTCATTTCAGTAATACAGGCTGAGATGGAGCTATGCAATACACAGATGGTTCTACGTAAATACAACCTAAATCTGCACGTCGAGGGGATGTCACAATGGACTAATTGAGCCTGAGTGACGGAGGACAAAATAAATCCTCGTATAACGTTCAAACTGATACTCACTTATAATTGAACCTTGACAATCGATTATCGATTCAATACTTACAACTATGCGTTGCACGTTTCTGTAGACATTCGTATGATAACTTCAAAAGAACCGAGCCATACCTCGATTTCACATTACACATATGTAAACATTTTTAACAAATTTTTGATATAGCCTTACGCCAATCTAACTTATTAAAACACCTCCGTAAGTATACGTAATAGATTTAAGTACATTGTTCAAAATTAGCTTTCTTACTTAGCTTGAGAAATTAAATTATAAGTTTTAGATGGTCATATTCAATAAAATTTTATAATTTTTATCATCTTAAGTATTTCAAGTTACTTTGGTGCTTTAGATGGGTAGTTGTATAAAACCCAATCACCTTGACTTCTGCAACCTGCTTACATTAAAGTCGATGTATATTGCTTTCGAGCGGTCAACACCTAATTGCGCCTCTGGTCTGGTTTATTTGTCATACCGGCTACTCAGATCGAATCAAAAGAATTCAAAAGTAGTCCTACATGTTCACCTTCCCATCATCTTATCCTAATGATATTTCATCCGACCTCATCAATGAATAGTTTTAGTAGTCATGAATCGTGTTCTCCTATTTAAAATGATTCAATTTTCGATAATATCACATGATGATTTACACATGTAGCCGCCAGCATTTGGTTTTGATTTAATTTGAACGAGTGTTGCTTGATGCATGTTATGATGCAAAAGTGTTTATTTTTATAGACATTATCGATGAGATTATTATTGAGATTACATTTTAAATTGCATTAAATATAGAGTATTCTTTAAACTATATAGCGTTTTCATCTCTATAGTCGTATTTTAGCAACACCCTGTTAAAATTGATACTTATATCATATACATAACGCTTAAGGATATTTCAAAACTAATAAAAATATATATGTTAACGTATATATTTAGATATTCTTATCGGTACATTATCTAAGTATCTCGACAATGTATAATTCTGACGACTCCTTATCGCTCGTGAATTGTATATAACCTTGCTAGTGCGTGTGTACTAACCTTTGGGGTAACTGATATGGATAACGTTCATTAGCAAATCGTGTTATATACAATCAAGTCTTTCAACCGATTAAGTGGCCTGCTATTTGGACTCTTTCAAATATATATTTGTCTTCAACAGGGGTCTTATTATTATGTGCACAGTTTTAACCATCGTATGATTCGGTAACGAAGGTGTAAGGAAAGATGGAAATGGAAACAAACCAAGGCAATGCAAACGAGGAAGAGCTTTATCGACTGGGATTTTAATAAATTTTGCTACAAAGTAAAAATCGACGAATAATTTCCAAAGTTTCTTACACTTTTTTAAAAAAATAAGCCTTTCGTTTAATTATAAAGTTCAACTTTGGATCTTTCGACCTGTTTTCAGAATAATTCGAGAATGAAATCAGGTTTGACGCGGTCACATTGGTGTCTAAAGATCTATGTTGTTCATTTAACACTTTTCTGGTACCAGAGGTGGCCCCAAGCGACGTATCACATCTTAAAAGAGATATAGATAATAAGTTTGAGATTCTCCTTAAAGATCCCACATGTGTTATAGAAACTTATAAAGCAGACCGAATCAGTGTAGAGCTTTAAAGTAAGAATTCCGAGTAAAAAGCGTGATGAATATTATAAATCGCGAGAGAAAAGTATAACCATCCCATCGTATGCAGAAGCTGTAAAAGGTAATTCTCTCGATGCAAACAAGGTACTTACAAAATTATCAGGGCCAAATTTGTAAAAACGATGGAAACCAATATGAGTCTACAACACTAAATAATTTCATGCAATTATTAATCAAAAACCAAAAATGAATTCGTATGGAAAGCGCAAGGAAATAGAAAATCTTGAAACTAATTAAACTATGAGCAATCTCAAGATCATATTATTTAAAATGCTTGGTGGAACTGCTATCGTAAACTGTTAATTACTGAAGATTAGTTTATAGCTGCAAGTGACTAATATATCCAAATGGGTTAACGATTAATATTAAATCATTGGGGGACCCTCCAATTTACTAACTTTTGTCTAACAAACAGTATTCTGAAAATACTAGTACAGGCCGAAAAGTGCTACGATTTGTTTTCCGACCATTCTCTGGGATTACTAACACTTAAAACATCAGATCTAAAATTTGGGTCACCAAAATTCCTGACGAATTAGTATGTCGATTATTGGTATCATTATGAAACGATGAATGTAGCTCATGAGAATGTAGCTCATATTTCTCACGTAAGCTTAAAAAGTGTGGTAGTGAAAGTAAATATATTTACTCAACGTCTTAGCCCAGTATTTAAATCAGACAATTATATGGGAAGCCCCGAATTACTACTGGATGTTGAAGGAGGACGCCAGTCATCACCTGAACACCAGTCAATCACACAAAAGGCTCAATGACAAATAAATGATCAAGGCCAACTTAAATATGAAAAAAACACCTAGAAACGATCCGATAAGTGGAAAATGTTTTAGAAATGTAACGTCCTCGAGAACAGCAAAAAGCTACCAAGTTGTTGGATTTGAAATAAAAAGCACTGAAATCATTCTATCACAATACGATAACATTGAAGACCAGTAGCGGCGAGTAATTCCTTTTTCAATTGATCATGATTATTAAAGTGAGTCGGAGCATATGCTCTTATTGGAATGCCGAATTCATTTTCGGTTAAGCGATCGATCTTCTATCTTAGTATAAGGTAGCTTTGAGCTGTCCTGTAAGTAATGTCTATCGATTGTCGATTTTGGTAACGCCATATATGAAATGATTGTTAAAAAGGAAGAGTTAAGAACTACTTATAGAAACTTATAGGAAGCGTGACTGTAACGCGGTATTAATAAGCGTTGATACCAACCAGGAACAAAATAGGAGTTTCTAAAACTATTGTTAAAGCTACGACAGTTGAAAAGGGAAGTACTTTGACGAATCCCAATAGGAGCAGGATGTAAACTGGGTTTTTCACCATCTGATTTCGATTGGTAGTGGAAATGATCACATCTCAGACCCCCTCTTAGATTTTAGAATTCATGAACCAACTCAACCTTCATGTCAGTACTATTTGCTGGCGGCATGGAACTGTACAATGTGCAGATGTTCAATCAGACCTATAGCCGCACGACGCAAGAATGTTACAATAGGCCAGTGCAAGCCTGTGTGACAGGACAAAAAACTTTATTATTTCCCATTGATTCGATTTCACATTGATGAGATTGATTTGTCAAGCGACCTCAGAGGAGGTCGTCTGGTATCCAGGAGATTTTTTAATTACTTGTCAATTTTTAAAGAGCTTTTGAACACCTCAGATTAGAACGATGAAATTTTTCGACCCACCCTAAAGTGTGAATTGGCTTGGCATAGAGTTATAAATTGTACTAATAATGGTTCCATGTTTTGCTTCTCACAGATTCTTTTCTTTAATTTGAGTCGGGTCAGCAATGAAAATCTCTCCCAATATTCACGAGTAAGACCAATAATTCAACTTTAAAAAATTAGTAATTTGGAATTAACTCGGAAACGAATCAGTTTACCATTGACAACGTCTTTGTTTAAAGGAAGGTGAAAAATCTCTGTACCAATCGCTTGTGGATCTATAGCATGAGCCTATAGCATTCAGATATGCTGTTATCATTCTCGACAAGGAATGACATTATTGCCACCTCGGCGGATGAAGATTTGCTTAAAGGACGAAGTGAATAGTACCAACAACAGGTGAAACTAGCAGATTATGGTAGGTCGGAGTCTGTTTTGATTGAGGCGAAAGAGATAGTCAGGCGAGGTGTCTGACATAACCGTAGTGAAGGTTGAGATATCATGGAATATAATGGAAACAGCAAGGAAGCTATACCATAGCTGTCTACATACAGAATCGAGAAATGTTTGTTTTTCACTAGAACTAAATATTATTCACATCAACATGGATATTATTCCGCCATGTCTGCGGTTTTATATTTTAATAAAAATATTATAATTTTATCGCAATTAGGTAATGTATCTCATACATAAATAAACAGCAAATTTTAAAATCATTTAGTAAAATGTGCGCAAGTAGGTCATCTCAAAACAATAAGCATCTTCTGTATGCATACATACGAGTATACATATGTGAGTCATTTCGTATAGCTTTAAGCGCGCCACTGATTTTAATTGGTACCTATACTCAGTCGTACTTTCTTAATTAAATAAAGCGTAACTATCAGCACACCATTGTTATTCGAGACGCACAGGCTTACACGACAAATTATCATAATAATTTGATTTCCGGCCTGTTTTGTTATTTGTTCCAACAAGGTTACCGAACATTCATATTGTAATGGCGCTGTAAAAATTATGTGTGATTCATTTGAAAAACTTTAAAACAATGGATTGGTGCGGTTACACAAATGTACTCATTATTCTATAAATCGAAAACGTAAAAAATACAAATCTTAGAGTTTGGTTATTAAAGTATAGGAAAAGGGTTGAAGATTACATAGTTATGTTTCTTCGGAATGTTTTGTCCATCGATAATGCTTTGTTTTCACGAAATGACAAAATTACGACGCTGTTGAAGTGAAGAGGATTATGGGATGGACCAGTCATCGGTCATAATACTATTTAGAGTTTTTCCTTTCTCAATCAATTGCCAAAGAGATATCGTTATATGGAATACAGCGCGTGATAACCGATTTATTTTCTTGGACCTTTAGGAGATAGTCGTTATAAAGCTATATGACGTACTTCATTTTATTCCAATTTAAAATTATGTCTCGAGTATAAACTCCTTAATATTATACCCGTAGTCTTTTTTCGTCCAGCTAAAAGCTCGGTTCAATTGAAATCAAATAAGAAAGTTTCGAATCAAATTATGTTGGCGAGAATTTATTTTTTATGCTTCTATATAGTCCTCAAGATTGTACATTGCTGTAAATAAAATGTTGGTTAGGGTTGTATACTAAACCGTTGATTAAGTTATGTGTAAAGTTTTTTAATAAATAATTTGCTTTTGGCTATTTCTTATAAAAAATAAAAGCACAAGAAAACCGATGGATCCAAATACTTATAGGTTTAAAATGAAAGAAATTCCTAATTTTATTTATAAATTTATCAGGAATGTATTTTTTAATTATTGTAATAATTGAATAAAAGAATTTCGTTAAAATTAGGAATTTGTTCTTCAGTCGACATCAAATGTGGTTTAAAAACAATATCGCTGGAAATGATTAGGACCGTCAGAAGCTGAAAAAAATCATTTTAAATTAGTGTTGTATTTGAAAACTAATTTTTACTGCCATGTCGTCCATTATCTTGAATGACCTCTATAAGTTCTGGACCCTTTCACACAATCTTGACTTATAATTCACTGTACGCCTTTCAATCCACCGTATGGAGTTTAGTACCCTTACTGAAACCATGTGAAATAAATTGGAAACCAAAAATGTTCATGAATCACAGCTTAGATGGCTTAGTTAGATGGCTAATAACTGACTCTTTTAGTACACCATTTGGAGCAATTCTATTATATCTGTTTAATTGTCAACTTTCAAATCAGTACTTTTTTAATCTATATTTTACAGTATGTTGTGAGGCCACACACCTAACCCTTTCACGATCCATTTTAAACGTTCCAGCTAACACTATTTGAAGAGATATTTCTTATAGTTCATCAGTCTATGGTACTGATATTGAGGATCTACCAACGCATAGTATTTTTTTTTTACGTTAAGTTTTATTTGGGTGCAGGGCGGACTTTTAAACTGTCCTAGCTCATTGTAACTGTCAGAACTCCTGCACCCAACGCGCGATCCTTCAAGTAAAGGTTGATAGCTGCCTTAAACTTGTGCATTTTGTATTTCAACGGAAACTGAAAACCGATCAACGAATTCCACTTCTTAGATGTTCGATGGATAAATTCGCGCTTTGCATCTTCATTCAGTTCGAGGTATTATAACAGTAAGTCACGTGTCTTTATCCACATCGCCGATCTTATTTATCGTATATATCCAGTAAAAATTGACATTTTTTATCAGTTGATAGGAGTTTAAGAAATCAACGCCCAATTGTGTCGTTAAATCCATTAAACATTCAACTATAATCTGGTTCTGGCAGAAGTAATACTTAAATATTTTTTGGTCAGATTAAGCTTCCATTATATTAGAAAAACGGGAAAACTCAAAAATGTATCAATGGAATGCAACTTAATGAATGTCCTTAAACTGCGACCGAACGAGGTTTTATCAAGACACATCAGCTATCAAGACAAAATAACAAAAAATTGATCACAACAATAAGCAACTGAAAACTATTCCAAGGAACTTTGTATAGCTTTCAAGTGAGCTTTACTGAAAAAAGCATATCACTGATTATATGCGATAAAGCTCTATGAAGTCATTTCTTACCTAATAATGTTGAACGTAAGCCATTGACCATTTCATGCACAGATTTGTCTTTGAATCATTTGAAAATCCTTTTACACATAAAAATCTTTTGATGTCTGTAGATTGTAGTTGCCAAGCTATACGCCTATTTCTAGTGAATGTGGGTTAACTTAATTTTTAATACGCAGATCGTATTGTGCTTTGCATTGCGTCACATGAATTCTTATAGACTCATTTGAAATATTAAGGAATGCTGTTTTATTCAAACACTTGAGGTTATTCTAAGCGTTTCATCTATCTGGACGCTAACTAAAAATTTAACAACGAAATTAGTTATTCCATTTCTTGTGAAGTGTTACTCGTGCGACCTTTATTACTACTAACATTGGCTGGAACCGTTAAAGACTACGCACTCAATGCCACAAAGGGCCCATGGTGAAAACCTAGGATTCACCAAAGCGCACATGCGCACTCTGCAGCCTTAGCAAACTGGAGCAGTTTGAACCAGGGCGGAGACGATAATTGATTTACAGGAATAATCCTGGAGTGGAACACAAGGGATCTAATGCGGTCAAAAGCCGGGCAGCTGCTGATGAAGTGTAGGCTGTCATCAACATCCTCTAGACATTCATCGCATACGGCATCACTGGCAAGTCCCATGCGGTGAAGATGACTTTTGAAACGGCCATGGCCAGTAAGTAAAGAAACCAATATTCTCACATTGTCCTTTTTCAATGAAAGAACGTATTTGGTCAGCTTCGGATTTAGCCCCCTTACAAAGTATTTCCCCTTGCGGCAAGAAGGGTTGGTTGACCAATGCAGCTTTAAATTCGATAGGGCAACGGTTTTAATTGTTTGTTTCACTATGTGAAGAGGTATAGGAGCTGCTGGTTCAGGGCCTACGAATAATAAGCGAGAACCAGTTTTAGCCAAACTGTCTGCAACTTCGTTGCCAATAATGTCACAATGAGCAGGAACCCACATGACCGTTACCTTATTGTTACAACCAAGTCGGTTCAGCAATTTTTTACAATCACCTATCAGTTTAGAGCTGGTAAGTGGATTGTTTAAGGAGTTGAGGACAGTTTTACTATCCGTACAAAATATGATCTCTTTGTCGTCAGCAGCGATATTAAAAGCTGAAAACACGCAGTGAGTAACCACAGTTAATTCCACCTGATGAATAGTACAGTAAGACCCCAAACTGCCAGATATTCTCAAACCATGCGATGGACAGTAGTAACCAAAGCCAGCACCCTGTTCAGAGACAGAGCCATCTGAGAAGAATACAAGCGATTCGGATATCTGTTTGAGCAAGTCTGGACCTTTAGTTAGACAATAAGATAATTAAGCTAGACAATAAGTGATTGGGGCTAATCATCACTTCTTGTCCAGCTTGCGTCAGAGAGACTATGTAACATTGTAGGTTGTTCCTGTTTGTCTGAGGTTTTTCTTAATGATATATCTGTTGCTTGTAGCACTATTTTTATTTTTTATTCAGTCCTGTAAAGGTTTTCCTTTCGAAAATTGAACCCCATTAAATATGTTTTTGAGTAATAATACCTTGATTGGTTATGTTTATTGCAATATTTTTGGAGTTCATTATTTTGTTCTTAACCGGCTAAATGGCTCAGTGGTTAAAGCGGAGAGTACGAGGTTTAAAACCTGCCTATGAATATTAAATTCAAAACCGACTTCGATAGGTGATGTGAATAAACATCTACGATTCTCTGTTGAGTTAAAAATCATGGGTTTACCCATTTTCCTGTCAAGAAGCAATGCAATATGCAAATGGTTTAAGCAAATCGGACATATTTCAATTTTGGCTTTAGCATAAGGTAGGAATTTAAAACCAGCTATATTCTGCCATAGATTGGACAGGCAATACTGCTTTTGATAATGATATAGTTGAACCTTGCAATTTTCAAGAAGGAAAAATCCTCCATCATTGTGGCGTCAGTTAGTTTCCTTACAGAACCTTTATGGTTCGTGCTGTTGTTTTTCACATAACGGCTGCATGTGTCTATCACTTTATTCAACTTAGGGTTTGCCGGCTGCCACAAGCACCAGTGAAACTGTTTTACATTAGTGTAGAACTTCCACTTCAACCTTAAAATGCTTTTCGAAATAAATTCTTGATTTTAGCACAGTTGATTTTATTTTTTTATAGCAACGATAATTCCCCAAGCGCTCTCCAATCTGTATGTGTAAAAGAATTTTAAAATACAAGTCAACATATAGAGCATCCAAAATGCATCCCGAACACCCTTAAACATAAATCTGTGCTGATCCTCCTTTAACAATGCATCAGGCTAAATTTTGACCAGACTTGGAGGCCTTCTCTTATATAGGTCTTCTGTTGACCAATTTATAAACTGAACTTTCGAAGGGCAAACGTAACGATGTTGTTTTAAAATGTGAGGAAGCTTAATGTCATATTATTTTAGCTTCGTAAAAGCTCGAACTTCTTTAGTTTCCTTCTATCCCAAACAAATCACATTTGCTGAGTATAGAATATAAACGATCGATCCGAGTTGATCAATATATATGTAATCAACCTCGTGACGCTTAAATATTTTCCATACATCACAATATTTGCGAATATATGTAACAATTGCGTAACGACACAATGACAGACTATAGTAAATGTTGTTTTTATTAACATTCGTACAATGAATATGTTTAATCATATGCATATATATATCTGAATAATTTATGTGTCTCCATAATAAACTCTTAGAATGGTAATTGTGTCGATTACGTCACATTGGCCCTCAATAATTTTTAAAATAAAAAGTCACTCACGATTTTCGCGATCCACACACACTTGATCTCATTTCGATATGTTTTCCTCCATTAGTGTTTCTTAACCAATGTCCATTTATAGTCAATTTAATAATGATTTTTTCTATTTATTTGCAGGATCGACAATGTTCGCTGAATTTGAGTGCACACTCGACATTTCTAAAAAAAATGAAAGTCGAAAAAATCTCGGTAGATGTTCCGGGTATTACATACGAGCACATGACAACAAATAATTTTCCCGAAATATCACCTAATGTGGTTACCGATATTGGTCGTCTATTCTTCGATTCGAAAGAGCTTTGTGAGCTCGAGCAAAGTTGCTATACGGGCTTAAAACTAACGAACGAGGAGTGGAAACAATCGTTGATCGAGTATAAATCATCAAAACTAGATTATGAAATTTTAGCCACAAAATTAAAAAATTTCGATCGGATGCGATCGCAAATCAAAAATATATCGTTTCGTTTGATAACCAATCAAATACGACGCTTTGATTTTAATGCGAGTGTCGATTTTACATGGCCTCGGCTAATTGTGGAAACAGTCAATTTTCCAGTGCTACAAGTGGGGCATGAAGTTATAAAATTTATTACGCTTACCAATCCATCGGATCAATTGTTGGTGCTGCATTATGTATTGCACGATCCGCGTCATGGTTTAGAATTTAACGAGATGACTGGAAAAATACTATCCGATTGTGGTAATTGTTCGCTGAGTCCGGATCCAGTTTTTTCATTTCCTGACGAAAAACAGGATCGATACAATGATTATGTCAATCCGAGGTCTTCAGTTAAAATCGCATTGATATTCTCAGCCAAGACTCCTGGAACATACTCAACTGTTTTATATATTCGAAATAATTTAACTGTTATCGAAGGAGTTTGGGTGACTGCGAAAGCGGTGCAGCCTCAATTTAAGTTTGCCAATCGTAAATCGGGTTCACCAACAGCGCTGCAGTTTGAAATTTCGGATAAAAATTTGCGAGACTGTGATAGACGGGTACCCGAAAATGCAAGCAATCCGCTTAATTCGTTGAATCCGATGGTGAAGCGTACGTTTACTGCAAAAAATACAGGAGAAGTACCGATTGTTATTGGAGGTATACGCATTGGTGGACATTTGTGCGAGGGGTACGGTTTTAAAGTTATAGACTGTTCGCCATTCGAGTTGCAGCCGAATGGATCGAAAAAATTAGAAATTGCATTCACACCCGATTTCACACTGGCTCGGGTCAAACAAATTTTAGAAATGGAGACAAGTATGGGCTACTCAGTCAATTATACACTATTAAGTACGATACCGCCACAATCACTTGGTCCGTGTGGAAAAGCATTGTTACGTCCAGAATGGGAAATTAAATTAAAAATATTCTCCGCCGTTGTTTTAACAGCTGTACTAGTCATTGTGCTGATTGGTGCGTTCCTCGATTCAGACCGAGTACTAAAAGATCATGTAAATAATTTATCACGCGAACGTGGACCAATTCAACCGCCATTAGACTTGCGACAAATAAGTTTTAAACCATCGATCATTGAAGAGGCCACTACAACGACGACGACCAAACTCGATAGTTGGAGTGGCAACCATGGTAGTAACAATAAGAAAAAATCGTCCGACTGTATAAAACGTAAGACAAACAACAACATAGTTAGCAGCGGCGGAGATGAAATCACATATAAATCAAAATGGACGACAGATATAACGAATAAATTTTCAAACGTTAAAAATCATTTAACCGGCAATTCAACAACATCAACAGCTGCATCGAATAAATCGCGTAGATCGGTAACACCACCAAATAAATCACCTGTTCATCAAAAAAAGGACATCAACAAAAAGTCATTCAACACAAATCGCGATTCCAATCATCATTCGGAAGAGGAAACCAGCTCAACCACTACCGAAGAAAGCTCATTTAATTCAGAAGAATCACTTTCGTCGATAGACGGTAAAATTTCATCCTCCTCGTCTTCTTCTTCTTCTTCTTCGACCACATCACTATCGGCCCAATTAAATTTGTCTGAATTCAAAACCGAAAATCTTAATCTAATCAATTCGACAATGGACAGTCATACCGGTAAAATAAAACAGAACAAAGTATCTGTGAAGAAAACAAGAAGTTTGCCCACAAATTATGAGCCAAAAGAACATAATCATAATCATAATAGTGGGGAACATGGAAAATTAGGAAAATTAAATAAATCCAATGATCGATCGTCGTCAAGCACAAATACGTCAAATCTCTGTAGCGGTAGCAGTAATAGCAACAATAACAAAACTCAAAATACTCGTAACAATGCGTCATCGCCATCAAATCATAGTTCATCGGATTCGAATTCAGGCATATCGAATTCGAATCAGGGTTACTCGAATTCGACTGAAATCAAAAAGGTATGTACCCATTTCGGTATGATGCATTAGAAATTACCTGACGTTTTTTTTTTTTTCAATTTTCCAGAATAACAGATCACAACGTAAAGGTGGAAAAACGCCAGGACGTGAACGTAAAAATGCATTAAATTTGAAAAAATCGATGGCTAAAACCGCTGCTGACATGAAAGAATCGACTACATTTAATTTCAACCCGTTGATGCCATCGGCTTCGCCATACCCGACGAATACAGCTAGCATTTGGGATGAGAATCGTGCCTCGTTCAGTTATGTTGTTGCTCAAAATCCAAAAAGTACCGTAATCAATCCTGATCCAGCCATACCACCGAATTACAATAACAGCAAGCGAAGTAAAATGAGTGCTGCTAATGTGGCACAAGCGTTGCTCAGTGAAAGAAGTCGCATCAGTAAAATGGATGCAGTTTTACCACCACCAATGAAGCCGGATGAATTTTGTGACGATTTAATCGACGATAAACGAGCGCCACTCGATTTGGGACCGATTGGTACCCGTAAATCGCCGTCGTCAACACCATTTTGGGAACCAATGGCGGCACCGTCGACAATTAAACGACCAACACCAACGCCAATGAATAGTTTATTTGGCGATATGTTTCCACAATCGAATCCGATATTTGCAACCTCGTACATGGACTACTCTCGTAACGCACAAAACTATCAATCTAATACTCGTCCGAAACCGTCTTACATGAATACTAGTAACAATTGTGGTGGTCTTAACAACAATCATTCGACTAATCAACAACAATGGGATTCCGGGGCTATGCTGTTATCGCTATTGCAACGTGGTAGTGTTAATAATGAAACGGAGAATCTTCATTTAAATGGTTGGGGTTCAAGTGGCCTATGGGCTCCCGTCGATCATCCGGTTTCGCCAAGCGCTACTGGATGGCCACAAGGACCATTACGCCCACCACCGGGTCTCTCATTAATTCGCGATCGTAATCCAACTATGGATGCTCAATTACTACAACAACAACAGCATCAACATCAGCAGCAGCAACAACAACAACAACAGATTCCACAATTTGATCCATTCAAATCGCTCAGTTCGATCTGGTCACCACCAGAATCATGGACATCATCGTCGGATGCGTCTCGGCCAAATTCTAATCATCAGCAACAACAACACAACAATAAAAATGAATTTTGAATTTAATTTAATTTTTTTCGTTTCTTTTAAATTTTTAAATAATGAATATTCTCTCAATATACCTAAACACAAATATTGAAAAATTGAATTAAATAAAATTATTTTTGATGTTCTGTTTTAATTATAAAAGAAAAAAAAATTAATTTAATTTGTTTACACCCAAGTTATAATAATCTAATACATAAACTACATTGATGGACGACGACGACGTCATGAATTACAACATAATTGTTTTTTTTTAAACCAAATTACATAATTAAATTAAATTAAACTGCATTTTGATGATCAGACGACGATGAATTGGATATGATATGGATTGATGTGAAATTCTTACTTTTGATGCAACTCTATTGAGTTGGACTCAACAACAATACATACATGAACCCAAACTATATATGATTTTTATTATTTTTTTGAAAAGAAAAACAAACGAAAAATATGAAATCAATAAATGTTATTTATTTTTATTTTTTATTTTGCAAAAAAAAAATCGATTTTGGTTTTATTACTTGAGAAATAGATAAGCTCGGTAACCATCATTTGGGTGAGCAATAAAATCTTATGTGGGCATAAATATAATTGGAAAATATTACGATTGTCGGAAGGTTCTTGTGTCCCGGATTATTGTAAACTTTATCGCTTCTTTATTAACACTATCAGCTTGTATACCTATTTCGGTTAGTACGCGTCGCAGTGATTTCGTGATGAACAGACTATTCCGGATTTGTTTTTGTTATGGACAAAGTTCAACATTAAAATTAACAATTGTTCTTGCACTTTGCTTCGTTGCAATACATTTGTCCACCCCTATTTTCTCTACAAGCTACAGTTATCCAACAGCAAGTCACTCCTAAGACTAATAATTGAAATCAAAGCTGAGGATTCTTTATGGCTTCATTCTACGTTGACTTCCAAAGTCATATTTTAAAAACTGAACAGTTGAAGTAATATTCGTTAACGACTTCTGCCTTACCGTCTCACTACAGGTCCTACAACATTTCTTAAAACTACTGCAAACACAATTAGCTAAATTTTCTCTGGGTTTGCTTTTGCTGACTAAGATAATTTGCAGTTTGTTGGAATTTCCCAACTTTACACATTTCGATCTCTTCGATGGCGATTTAAAACTTTTTAACGGAACCGTTTCGGAGAAAAGGAGAAATCTTACACTAAGAAACAATAAATGATTTACCTGTTGGCCTTTCCTCACCTTCTTCGAATTTCGTTATAGTTTAGAAGGCTGCTCCTTTTTATTCAAATACAGGTGTACATAGCTGTTCCTCGTATGTAAATCACAAATAGCTTTGACGAATGTAAAAATCTTACCGTTAACTCTTCTAGAAAACACCTATTTACAAGTAGGACGATGTCGGCTACTAAGTTTGGCAAAAATACAGCTTGAAAATCGTTAGTTTTAAGCTGTATGCAGTAGAAAACTGCAAGCAATAGGATTGAACTATTTCGAAGGTTCACACAATACCAGTATCAGCTCAATCAGCCCTCGTTGTTGAAAACGGAGCTACTAGTGCGATTTCAAATAATTGATTACATATAAATGAGATAAGGCTTGTCTACCTGCTTTCAACTTTTGCTTCTTCTCCAACTGTTTTTGGGTTCACACTTTTTTTCCTTTATCTGCACTTTAGGAGCATAGGGCGTCTACTAGATTTTTCCATCTAACTCTGTTTGCTAAATTTTATTTCAGCCCATGATTTTCCAATGTGTTTGGCTTCCGCGATTATCGTTCGCTTCCACGTTATAGGCGGTCTTCCTACTTTCTCTTTCCTTGTGGGTTCCATTCCAGTGCCGTTCGAGTTATGTCGTCTTGTGATTTCCTTAATGTGTGACCGATCCATCTCCATTTACGCCTTCGTATATTAGTCTCAATACTCTCTTGATATGTATGTTTGCCTATGTAGCTCGGTGGATATATGTTAGGCAAGAAGCACCCTGATTCGTCTGAGGCATTTATTGGCGAATACATGTATCTTGTTTGTGATCTGGAGAGTCTGTCTCCATGTTGCGCAGCCGTATAGAAGTACTGATTTCACGAATGAGTTGAACATCTGTATTTTGGTGTTCTGGCTTTATTTATTCACTTGGTGATATCTTCTTCTGTCCCGCCAGTTATTGATAGAGTACAACCGAGGTATACGAATTCTTTTACATCTTCGATTTGTTGTTGGTTGATGCTTATTGGTGTGGTTATTGTACTGTTGAGCCTCATTGTCTTAGTCTTATTGATGTTGATTTTTAGACCAACTTCGTTCGCTAAGTCCGATAGTTTCTGCATTTTCTGCTGCATATCGGAATATTTATGAGTTAACAGGCATATATCGTCTGCGTAATCCAGGTCATTGAGTTTGTTCGTTAACCCCCATTGAATGCCATTGGATGAGTGACCATTTTCCTCATGACACTATCTAATACTACTAGGAACCGTAGTGGTGAAAGTACACATCCTCCATGATTGTTGTAGTACGTTTCTTTTTGCTTGCCTTTGTGTTGTACTCGATTGCCTGGATCCCGATATATGTCTTGTATGTTTTGGATTATTTTTGTCGGGATGCCTATTTCGCAAAGTGTCTTCTATATTGCGTTTCTGTGTATGGTGTCCACGAAGAGGAGGTATAGTGATTATTCATTTCATTGCTCTATGATGATGTGAAATGTATTTATATGGTCAGTGCAACTTCGCCCTGGTCTGAATCCAGCTTGTTCTTTTCTAAGTTTCGTGTTTATTGCAGGCGATATTCTATCGAGAATGATCATTGTGTTAAGAAGCGATATACCTCGCCAATTTTTACATTCCCTTAGGTCACTTTTCTTAGGAATCATTATGGTCAGGTCTTCTTTCCATTTCCGCGGTATTTTAACCGTGTTCCATATTTCGGTTAGGAGAGGCATTATGGTTTTCATTGTTGTGGATGTAGCGTGTCTGAATAATTCCGCTGGTATGTTATCCGTTCCGGGTGTCTTGTTGTTCTTCAATTTCTCAATTACACTACCAACTTACCGCTCCCTTGGTAGATGGGTGTTAATGGTTTCGTTGTCAGCGTTATTGGGCAATTTGATATTTACCGAGCTAGTTGATGTTCCATTGCCGAAGTATTCTGCCTATCTCTTTAGCTGTGCTTCGTCTGTTGTTAGTATTTGACCATTTTGATCGCTTATGGGTGGTATGTTGGTATATTTTCCTGTGACCTTCCGTACGCATTGATGTAGTCCGCGTATGTTTCCGATTGCTGCTGCTTCTTCTGCATCCTTGAGAATGTTTTTAGTAAATCTTCTACGATCCGCCTTTGCCAATTTCTTAACCTCTTTTGCCGTGCTTCCGTATTTGCTTCTAATTTCTGGCGTGTTCTGCTAGTTGAATTGCAATTTGGGATTTAGTCGTTCATCAAGTTTCAGCCACGTGGTGTCTTATCCACGGCTTGCGGTGGCGATTCTGGTATCCGAGTGAGCTAGTAGCTGTTTCGGCATATGTTTCCGCGATTCGTTCCCTTCACACGTAGTAACTCTTGGTTCAAAAGCTTTCCTGAAGTTTAACATTTTTCTAGTTTATCCACATGTTTTCAAGTTGATGTTAGTGTTTCATCACTTATTTTATTTTATTGCTCTAGATTACTTTAGCTCCAATTCCATAAACATTTGTCGTTTAGCAAGAATATCTGATGTTGCTATTGTTTGACAAGAATGTTAGCTAGTTGTTGCTCATACTGTTGTTTTATTCGTTATTCAATAAACAAAGCATTCAATATCAGTTACATCTGATCTTAGAGGGTAACGTAATATGGCTTCTCTCAGACCAAATTTCTGGTTTTCATCATCGCAGAGTTTAAATTTTCAATCATAGCTGTTTGACGCGTTTAAATGACAAAATCTCTTACTCGAATATCAACAGTCGAGAATGGCATTATATTCGACATCGGAAGGCTTGATGTCGAATCATTGTATGGCTACAAGTAACCATATTGAACAGTTACCTATTTTTATGAAAATTAATTCATACACATTGATAAGATTTTAATTAAAACATTTTTGACGTGTGCCAAGGTTCACACTATATTCAAATAGAGACTTCATTAATAAGGTGACGCCTAATCTCATGTAGGAATGATAGTTCTGGTGCAACTTTCTCGTTATTTTGATGGTTTATTCAAGCTATTGACAGTGGAAAGTTATGATTCCCAGTATTCATAAAATTGCAGATTAAGTTGCTCTTAAAAGCTCCATAGTTATATGGGAGAGTTCAAGAGGAGTAGTCATTTTTATATAATTTCCAATGTTACGTGCTCGTATAGTTTACAACTCCTTGACCTGATTTTTTTATTTATTTGGCTGGACGTTGATATTGTTGAAGGTATATTCTTCTGAGTTCAGAGATATTTATGAGACTAGGATGGCCGAAATGCCTCATAATTTGAAGTTCGAAAACAATTTGTAATTCTTGCCAACCAATCACAATTTACAAGATTGAAGCGAACAACGATTAATAATGAAGTTCAAGACAGAGTTAAACAACAGTATATTTAGTGCTGATTTAAGTATAAATTGGTCTCAGTACTGCTTTCTCAGTAAACAAAGTGATTTACGATCCCAAATATTGTTAGTAACTATAGTTAGTTTGACGGACTGTTGTCATTTAAAATGGAACCAACTTAAATTATCTTAAGAAAAACAACTTGAATGATTCATTGCGAACTACAATACTACCAGTAAAATCAGTTTCCAGAGAACCCGATTATCAGCTATAGTCCCGAGGTGACATATTGTTCTCAAAGGCGCGTATCTAAGGCAATTATTGACAGACTACTAAGCCGTTTGGATCCAGCATCGATCATAAAGTAATTCGAGCAAATTCCTATTATAAAGTACTCATCCATTGTAATAGTGGTGGCACCAGGGAATTTTACAGGAGAATATGACCGGATCTTCGTGTATCGACATAATCTAATTGTACAGATATTAGACATTGTCAGGCAAGTAAATTATTTAGAAAACCATAGAATACGTGGGCAATATTGAAGATGATGTTAGCTTTGTTTTCGGTATAAGTCTACGAAATACTGTCCAGTTTCCCAACTTGTTCTAAATGACAAATACGCATCAATTTATTTATCTTTAAGTATTCTGTTAAACAAAGACACCAAATTTAGTTGGACGACCTCATTATTTAACACCTTCAAACATCCGAAAACTTTATTAATCTTAGCACCTGTTATTATTTATCCAAATTATAAACTGTTTTGTATTCAATGCAATCCAAATCGTTCGAGCAGAGGAAGCGTACTGTTGCAGGCTGGAAAAGATTGTCTTAAAAGCTCTCTTCCTCTCCACGTTACACATAGCAATCATTATAGGTTGCTTTATAAGAACCTCTTTGTGAAACAAAGCTTATAAATTAACTTATATATTCCCTCGAAGATAGCAACCAATTTAACCTCAAACACCCCATTATGAAACACCGACCATAAGATAGGTGCAGTAATAACATCCAAGGATTGCCATATCCATTACTCCAAATAAAAATGGTAGTATTTAAAAGAAATTTTCATAGATCTGATCCAGACACAAAACTTCCACAGCACAGTCCTGTTTGAGATTAATGAAATAATGCCCCACATTGGGCGCCACATTTATAATACAAACTCTATTTGTATAATACAAATTGTATATTTTATTTATAATAATAATATATCAATAATCTTATTTTTATTACATGTAAATATAATTTTTTAATGAATAAATTTAATTTCAAATTATCATTTTTAATGGTACGATTATGAATTACGGAATGAATGATTATTTTTGTATTCAAACTTTTTAAATCAAATGAAACAGAGAGTAAATGTGATTAGTAAATATATAATAATAAATAATATAATAGTAATTGTTTTATATACATTTTACATATAATATAATTAATAAGGCCAAATATAATAAAAACAAAAAAATTCGATATAGTAGAGATAAAATAATTAACTAACAAGCAATGAACATGAAATTAGGCCTCGATTCAATCACTTGAGCAAATCGGCCAACGGATCACTATCGATAATCTCAGTCGATTTGATTATTTTTTTGTCCGATTTGTTAATGGACGTATTTGTTTTGCTTGCGGGAACTGTTGCCCGTTTCGATGATACAAATTTACTTTTGAATATATCGTCATCGTTATCGTCGTCGCCGTCCGAATCATCGAACAATTTATTATTGGCGGATGATTTTGCGAATAGCAACGTTTGCGATATCGATTTTTTGCCGGACGTTGTTGTTTTCGTCGATGATGATGACGATGATGGTGGACCAAATAGATCGTCCTCATTGTCATCGTCACTATCGAATAATTTTATATTGGAAGCACTGGATTTAACTTGAGGTTGTTTCTTTGTGGCTATTGTTGATTGAACGTTTTGTTGTGATGGGGGAAGCGGATCATTTTTTTTCGTTGGCAGTGTACCGGTGCCAAATAAATCATTATCTTCGTCGCTGCTAAAGAGGGGTTGCTTTTGTTTTGACACGATCGGTTTAGCATCAACTTTTTGGATTGGTGGTGGTTTTCCAAATAAATCATCGGCATCTTCGTCATCGTCGAAGATCACCGATTTAACTGTTGGTGGTGGTTGTTTTGGTTGGGTCGATTTCGTGGGTTTTGGTTTCGTGCTGAATATATCATCGTCGTCCAAATCATCGAATAACGCATTCTTTTTCGTTTTCACAGATTTTTCTATAGTTATCTCACTTTGGGGTTTTATGTCCGTTGAGATCACTTTATCTGAAGATTTTATAATTTCACCGATCGGTTTTGGAGCTACAACCACATCATCATCGCTAAACAGTGATATTTTCTTAGTTGGTTGCTTCACATCATCTAGCACTGCAATGTTTTTCGTTGTGAGTGGTTTTTCTATACTTTTCTCACTTTTGGGTTTTATATCCTCACGAATTATTTCTGGCGGCGAAACTGCTTTTATAACGTCATTAATTTTGTTTGGAACCTTACTCAAATCATCATCGCTAAACAACGATATTTTCTTAGGTTTTTGCTCCGCGACATTATTGGATATTGACACAGGTTTTGGAATTGCAAGTTCTTCGTCGTCAAACAACGAAATTTTATTAACTACAGGAGATTGGACTGGTTTTGGAATATCTGTAGTTTTTGGTGGCCCTACATCATCATTTCGAAGATTTAATAGGGCCTGTGTAATTGATATGGGTTCTGATTTCGATGCAGGTACAACAGACTCAGTATCTTCAATCTTACTATCGTCATCTACCATCGATTTCCGATATACTTCGTGTCTCGCTTGGCGTGTTGATGGCCGCCGTTTCACTTGGATTTTGGCACGAGACTTTTGTAGACTTGGTAAAATAGTTTTATCATCATCTGCGGTGGCAACCGTCGTTTTTGTTGTAGCCTCATTATATTTTGGAGTTGTATCGATTTTCTCCTCAGCGGATGAAACATCGTCGGATGATGTTGTCGAAGTTTTTTTAACGAATTGATTTAGTGTTGGACGTTTTGCACCGGGCAACAACGCACCAACATTTATGCTAAGATTGTTTGTGTTTAACTTTTTCGGTTGAGTTTTAATTTTTTTATCACTATCGCTACTGCTACTAGTACTACTATTGCTGTTACTATTTTTGAAAGCATTTAGTCTATCTTTAAAATTAGTATTCGTCGGCACCGTACGATCAGGCTCATCTTTATTCGAGCTATCTTGATAATCGTCCACCGGAGGTTCATCATTTATGACATACCCGGTAGCTACGGGCACCGTTTTGGTTGTATCTACCGTATTAAATGTATCCGTATCGTCGTAGTAGATGTGCGACTTCGACGATGACGATGAAGATAAAATGGCTGGTGGTTCCGGAATATCATGGAGGTCATCATCAGACGGAGGCATATCGTCAAAAAGCCGAACCGAACTGAACTGTAAGGCACTTGTTGTAACGGGTAGTTTACGTTCCGATTGAGGTGGAACCACTACAGATGACTCATCATTAAATTTATCAAAAATACTTGACGATTTACTCGAACTGACCAACCAGTCTTCATCGTCGTTATTATCAAGCGGTGGTATTTCTGGCGGTGACTTATCCGATGGTAATTTTGTGTTACTCGCAAAAAGTTCATCGAAATCGTCATCGGGCGGTTCGTCGCTAAATAAACTAATCGATTTGCTATTCGGTTCTTTTTCAATTTTCACTTCGGGTTCTGGCTCTAATTCTTTCTTTAATTGTTCTGGAATTCGTACAGGATTTTCTGGTAATTTTGGCGGGTCAGCTGGTTTCGGTGTTGCAGTGGGGTAGAAATCATCTTCATCATCTTCAAAATCATCGAATAGTTTGGGTGGGGATAATTTTTTGACCGGAGCCACTTTCACTTTATCACTTTCGACGATTACGGACGGCATATCCTTTTCAACGACATTTGTTACTTTTACGGGTAATGGTTTTTCACCTTCGTCACTCGCATCCAGTTTTGGTGGGGAAGATTTAACCGTCTCAGGTTTGACAAAGGTCTCCAGTTTCGGTTTCCCCACTAAAGCACTAAAATCTTCATCGTCATCATCTTCGAATAAATTGATAGTTTTCGGTTTCTGAACTTCAGTTTTGATCGTCCTAGCAGCTGGAACTGGTGCTGCTTTAACTTCTTCTTTTTCCTCACTTTTTTCATCATTTTCATCAGCTAATAAATTTAACACAGGTTTCGTAATTTCTTTGGGTGGCATCGTCGTCGTTATTTTCGTATACTTTTTGAGTGTTTTTTCGAAACCCTCCTCCATTCCGTCGTCGTCATCGAACAATTTTGTTACTTTTGATGAAGCGAAAATTGGTTTTGTTTCCGATACCGACGATGATGACGACGATGCGGTGATCTTCGATTTTGTTTTCTTCGATTCGATAAATAAATCCAAATCGTCGTCCGGAACATCATCATCGAATAGGTTTGTAATTTTCGAGCGAACAGTTGGCGCTGGAGCTTTAACAACAGTAACGATTCCAATATCATCATCATCGTTATCATCATCAAACAAATTAGTAACAGTTTTCGCAGGTTTCGGTTTAACGATTTCTTTGTAGTCGTCTGCAGGTGGTGGGTTGTCGTCAAACAAATGCACGCTAGGTTTTGACGGCACATGGTTGGATTTTTTCGATAGGAATATATCCTCATCATTATCGTTGTCCGATTCGTCGAACAAATTCAATGGTTTTTGACGACTAGACTGGGCGGCCACCGGTTTCGATCGCGACGAAGAACTGGAAGAGGCATCCAATTCAGGTGGTTCATCATCAAACAAATTAACAATTTTACGTGTCGATTGCTGCTCACGGAATATTGTCTGTTGGCGTGGCACTACCGGTTGAATACTCGATTTATCTTCACTCTCAACAGTATGTTCCTTTTTCATTTGATTATGTTTCGAGATAACATCGTTCGGATCGAACAAATTAACATTTCGACTAATGCTTCGATCATCTTCGTCCGACGATGACGAATTATTTGATAAAATATTTTGTAGTTTTGGTTTCGAAGGTGTGGTCGCTGTTGTATTCAGTCCCCAAACTGAACCTTCTGATTCTGATATCGTTGGTGCGTTGCTCGGTATCGACGCGGATAGTGATGGATTTGACGATGATGTATCCGAGAATTCTTCAACTTCATTGTCGTTATCCGACTCGAGGTCTGATTCCAGCAGACCCACGTGCCACTTTTCTTTCCACTCTTTACTTCCGATTATAAACGGCAACGGTTTATCAATATATGGATCTTTCGGTTGGAATACAATGTTTGTGACACCAATATCATCATCATTGTCGTCTTCACTTTCATCGTCGTCTAAATCTAAGGACACTTTTTCATAACAATCACTTAACATATTCAAACCGTTATCGATCGCCAATTGTATGGCCGCCATTGGGGTCAACACTTCACCATTAATTTTCTAAAATAATAAACCATTACATTACGGAATACATCACTGGATAAAACGATTACATACCTTAACGGAATTCGAATTAATATCACGACTACTGCTATCCGTCAAACTATCGATAGTTGTTTCATCGTCATCGTACACACGATTCTCTACGAATTGGGCATGTTGCAATGCCAACAATTTATTCGTTGTATTGCCAAGCGCAACGTTCGTTTCATCGATACTCAACAGCATTTTGTTTATGTTCGTCAGAGTTGCGTTACATTTCTGGTCGAGTGTCTTAAACAAAATAATAAAAAAATCGCCCGTTTAATCAAACTAAATAATTAGAAAGTTTTTATAAATTTTAATGTTTACTATTTATAGTTTTTAGCGTTTTGAATAATTTTAGCTGAATATTGCAAAATCGAAAATGTACAGTGCATGAAGTAGAAACAAGTGTTTATGGTATGAGGGCGTCAAAACGATTTTAATTCGACTTTGAATTTTGCTTTTTCGGTAGAAAACCTTGTGTGATTCGAAAATATAGGTATAAATAAGCATAGCTTGACGGAAGTCGAGGTCAAGAGTAACATAATGATGCAAACAAAACTGTTTATATAAAATTCAACTGAAAATTGTATATTTATGATAAGCTATTATCAATTGTTCAGGTATAGTTTATCGCTGTAATAGGTAAAATTCATAATTGTAGCTGATTTCAAGGCAATATTCAACTTTCGGAACGGTTTCCAACATCACTACTGCCTTCAACTGGTCTTATATCCAGGATCGATAACCTACCTTCTGTGTCAAATTAGACCTATAGCTGTATAAAATGTAAACACCTCTGAAACATAATAGTAAATTAATAAAGAAAGAAGTTTCTCAATACAAGACTCCTGTCTGTTGACTGTCTATTAACTGCTTCTACCGAGCGGCTATTTAATGTTATGCTTCAATTACTTAGTAAGTTTAGGACGTTTCGAATAGTCATACGAAAATTCGGAATACCCATCCAGATTCATTTTCAACACCTTTCTCAAATATTCGATAGTAAGAAATCAATTTGAATTTGTGAATAAGCGATGCTATTGGCATACACTTAACCTATTAACGATACATCGAAATTCAACACGCTCTCTGCAATTCATTGTGTTTTCAGCATATTCATACACACGAATTTGGTACAAACGTAATGCTCTAAATGTGCATAAGTTCATGAAGTGTGGACGAGTTACAAGCCAAAATGGGTGTCCACTAGATGCAGTGTGGAAATTTCTATAACATATTTCAACGAAAACAGAGGAAAATCAAAACATATTCGAAGAAAAAAATAGTCATTAAGAACCATGTTATCTCATTTCGCCAGAAACTACGCGAAAAATATATAACAACTTCATTGGTGAAAGGCGTGAACGTTTACACCATCAATATCATTGGACAACCAGAAACCTCCCTCGTTAACATATACCACCAATAAGAATTCATGGGCCAACCCATCCTAGGCTGTCATGGAGCTATGAAATGTGCAGATGATTCTACGTAAATCGGACCTATAGCTGTACGTTCCCCATTTGGCTGTAATGGCGTAAAGTAGGACGTAATGGCGTAAGTGAACCGCGAAAGAGTTGGAAGTGTAGGAGATAAAAAACATAAACTTTGCCAGAAGCAAATTGTTCTCCTGCGACAGGTGTACAGATTATTGACAGTTACTAACGACTTATTAGATGCAAATAACTATAAAAGTTTCTAAATTAAAAAATAATTCAATCGACGAGAGGATATCATAAACCTGCATACTCAATCGAATATATCGATCGAAACAGAAGAAAAAGATCAAAACACTGACTACTTTATTCATGACTACTATGAAATGTTGCAGCTTAAATACGTTAACACAATTGAAGTAGCGAAGAAATTGCTGGAAATACCATCAGGGCCAGTAAAATACAAAAGAGATGATACTCTATCTTCAATAGCTCAATATGACTTCTATGTTTCAAGCATTCGTGGTTTGTATACTATCAAAAAAACTGGATCCGGATTCCATAAGCCTATAGTTCCCAAATTGTAAGATTATTGATTTTTTGGTAAGGAGATTTTAGTGTTAAGAGGCGATGGAGAACAACAAGGCACTCATTCCACGAGTACATATAATACAGCCTTTGAGCCTTTGAAATGCTGCAACTATCTCCATAACTTGCTGGGTACAACAATGTAAGGATCATCACAAAATGGAACAGTGGCAGTTGTTTAAACAAAAGTCAACGTTCGTACACAGGTGCCCATCCACAAATGGGTGGTTAGTGTGTAACAGAAAACACAACACATTTTTGAACTGTAATAAGTTTACATTATTAGAATTAGTAATCGCAACTGCCGAATTTAAGGTACCGGTTGATTGAAGAGAAGCCTGTATTAGTTGGCGCACCGTCAACACCAAGCTATCATCAATGTTTGCAGGGGATTTTGTATTAAATATTGAAGCTTTGGCCTTCGAGAATTTGAATCATCAACTATCCGAGATGGACGTTGTACAACTAAATGGACTCATCTTGGAATACAATTAGCTACAATTCGTTAACAGCTATAACAACATAATCAAAGAGGACCTAAAATTGCCAGCGAAATACCTATGATAACTACTAAAGGGATTGAGAAGCAGCTTTCAATCGAAAGTGACAGTATCTCAGAATAATGATGTAGCAATGAAGAAGTCAAGGTAGTAGATTATTTTTTATCCACCGTAGAACGTGGTTCAGACGGAAGGTATCAGTTGAGAATACTAATGATAAATGCTCATGTCAAAGTAGTAGAATCCAGAAAGAGAACTACGGCTGGCCATTGCTACATCATGAAAGAAATTTGCGCTCTATACAAGGATGGCCAATTCAAGTAACTTTAGCATAAATCCATGGAAGAATTTTTAAGTATGAAATACATGGAACTAATTAAGGAAAATGAAGGATTGCCAGTTTGAGAACAGCTATTGAAGTAAAGTTTCATTTGTCGTCCTAGACAACAACGGGAGTGTCGTATAATGACATCATACTCTGATGGCCTAAATTATAAACGAACACTATGGAAATATGATACTGGGAAGATTAAAATAAGAGCCCTGCAGAGCTTGGCGGAAATGAACGTCAATCTTACCTAAAAACTGCTGAAATCATATTAAATAATTTTTACGTAATCGACCTGCAGACCCTAGAAGAAAAACTATCTACATTACGAGAGCTAATGAAAATTCCCTCACAACGAGAAAATATTTAAGGCGGGATGTAGAAATTCCTTTAATAACATAATTCTATTATCTGATAATTCTATTATCTAAGCTCATATTTAAACAGGTAGATCAGGACCAGATCTATCACAACTGGTTGTAGTGTAGACCTTTATTTCATCTCAGTACTATATATGGAACATGGCATGGAGCTAAGCAATTTGCAGATCGTAACTCAGACCTATAGCCGTACGTTCTCGATTTGGCTGTAATGGCGTAAAGTACGCTGTAAATAAGCGAATCGCGGAAGAGTTGGAAGTGCTCAAGGCACTAGCTCTGGGTTAATAAATTTATTGTTTTGTAAATTTGTTTGAAAATAACGAACATGTGGTATTTGCTTCAGTGACCACCTTAAGCACCTATAATTGCTGGGTGAAGTCGTCAGTTTGATTTGTTTGAGGAATTATTTGAAGAGGAGGGAAGCCTTTTATTACATTTTCGTGACTATGGCAAGTGGCAACAACTCACTGTGTTGTTAAACCTATAGATACTAGACTAAATTCTCTCACAAGTTCTGTCACGAGAGCATTATGAGAGCTGGCTAATTTAAGGGCGCCTGTTTAAAAGTGAATGAGGAAACCTTAATACGTTATCACGTAATGGGGCGTATTGTGTAGAAAGCTCGAAATGTGTCAAAACGATACAAAATCACAGCTCTGCGCACCGGAAGCGCTTGATAAAAAATAAATCAATTCGTGAACTGTAACTATTTTCGTTTGAAACATTAAATAGATTTGTGTGTATTCCAATTAGCATAGCAAAGAAGATAAAACAGTTATCGGCGAAATAAATTTACTGGTTGTGCATGCAAAAACAGAGAAGAGATGGTAAACCGTAAACATAATGTGAAGAAACTCCACAGACATAATAGTAATTATACAGATTTATAGTCGAGATAAATAACTATTATTTACAGCTAAGCTTTATGAAAAAAAGTAAAAACTAATTTGAATTTTATTTCAATTATCAGACTAAGTGTTTTTCTAACCGCTGCGATTATATATGATGGGCATGACGATGGCAGATGCTATATATTTTACAGTTTGCGCGTAAACAATGTTTTCGCGGTGTCCTATAAATAATCGATAAATAAATGTATTTATAGGTAAATAAACAGTTACTGTAATTAGTGTTTTGCCCGATTATGGGCATTGAGGTTGAACACAACTTGAGTGTGTGTGTGTGTGAGAGTGCATACAATAATAATTATTTGATTGTTGATTACCTTTGATATCGATTCCATGTACTCGAGTAGTTTGCCATCACCTTCAAGACTCCAATTTGGAGCTTGTTTTCGGACATCATCCGGACTCCACGAGGCCTAAATAAATTATGTAAATAAACATAAATTCCATCACATACAGCCGCTTGGTTACGATATCACAAACAACACACATACCATTTCTACATGCAATTTTATTTACTATCATACAAAACTAAAATTCTACACTACACCAAAACAATACACGACAAATTATAATTGAGTAGCTATTATAGTATTTTAATTAATCAACCAAAACAGTTTTAATTGATGGGATGCACAATTTATTTATATACGCGAATTTTATTGTGACAGACGGAATTTTTATCTTTTTCGACATTAGCTTATTGACGTTTAAAAAGCCACTGAAACGAAATTGCAAATTGACAGAAAACAGCTGATTGGAAATATACCAAATTTAAGTACTAAAATTGAATGTTTTAGTACTAATATGTTTGGTTGTTTTCCACGGAATATTATTTGTTTTTGTATTGTGTCGGTTATTTTTGAGTTGAACAAAGATGAGAATGCAATCGTCAGAATTGTTTGTGTTTGAGACGATCTAAAAATTCATCTGTTTACTACCAGATAGATTAGATCACTGTGCGAGAGGTATCATAAATCCTTTTATTCTTTTTTTTCCGCTTGTGTTTCATCCCATATGCAGGGTTTGGCAGACTCAACGATGGCCAACGAAATAGCTCGATCTGATCGCCAGACATGATGGCCGAGTGCCTTAAAAAGGCCGAATGATTTTCTTTGATGGGACTAAAAATTACTGGATAATTTGATGCTCAGGTACTTCTTTCTAATTTTGGATGTTTTACGCTGTATGTCCAAGACTCATAACAAAAGATCATCACATCTTTATAGATGTCCAGTTTAACTGTTTTGAAGGCCAATTTGTTGGGCTGATATTTCCAACGGTAAAAGGATCTATGTCAGTGAGATGATGCTGTGACCCAGAATTTAAATTTCGTGGGCGTATGCTAATAGCTGGGTTGATTTATAATATACAAAGCTGATATATCGAGCTGGTGAATGACATATTCTTGAAGGGAATTTAAGCTATTGCGACTGCACTCCAGATGATATTTCTACTAGTACTTTATCCAAACAGGACAATACGTTCCTCTTAATGCTCTCATACGCCTGCTGGAAGTCTAGGAATAGACTATGTCAGATCAAACTTTCACTGTGCGGATGGTCCTATAAAGATGCTACGAAAAGGTGTTCTTTTCGTAGCATCTTTATAGGACCATCCGCACAGTGAAAGTTTGATCTGTTGTGGATGTGATTGGACGAAACCCGCTATTTCTCTTTTGTATGGATATCAAACTCCAATGCTTGAATTTGGATGTTTTATGCCTGTTGTTCGTGCCAGTACCTTTCCTATTGCCTGCAAAGTCGATACGAAGCTTTTCGTGGTTTCTTCTCATCGTAATATTGCCTTGTTTTTTCCACAGAAAATCGTAGCCCAGCCAAAAGTTTTCAAGTCTAGATAAACCATGGCATATAGTGGACATCGATGCTCAGGTTAGCGCTGTTTTAATTATGTCCCATTGTTCATGAACGAAATCAGGAACAGTAGTTTCATAGTAACTCTTAGATGTTTTAGTGAAGTTATGGGCAGATACGACACAAAAAGCAAGTCTTGTGTTTATCTCCCTGCATACACGTCAACCTGATCACCAAGATATCATAAAAAAGAGACTGGATTCTTATATTATGATCAATCGGGAGTCATTTACGGTCAATACATGATCAGGCATGATTACAACGCCGGAAATTGATTAATTGAGAATATCTACGTTGAGAGTAACTAAATGAAACCATTTTAGTTCTCGAGGATCGCGATCAACAAGTCGAGTTGGAAAATGGATTCAAAAAATAAAGCAGTCGTTTTTATGATATGATGAAGATGTTAGACTTGCACTCTGTTGCATGATCTTATCTACAAGTTTTACCTATTATCTACAAGGTGCCTAATATTAGCTTATCCATGGATAAAACCTCCATTCCCACATTATTATAGCATCCAGATACAAAATGAATAGCTTTACCGGTTAACTGCAGTGTAACGGAAAACTTATCATTTTATTTTGATCTTTTTAATGTGAGAGCTGGATGAGTTTCTTTACAGATTATTTATGAAGTCAGCTTGGTTTGTCGGAATTACAGTTATATCAGATTTAATTCTTCCCATATGATTTGGTGATTCCCGAAGCTTAAACCGGTACCAAGAGAAATCGAATGATTGAGTACTTCGGCGTTTAAGCAGTTGATGTTACAATTTTACTATAACAATGTGATTGCAATTAAAAACTTGGTTGATGATTCTACTACGTTCGCTCTGCTTCTTACATAGTTTTTCGACGAAAGTTACTTTAATCCCATTAAAACTAGTAGCACTGTAACTTTAGCACTTAAAGGAGGTTTATCTTGGAAAATAGTTTGTTGTGCAAGATGCTCAAGTAATAAATAAAACAATGGATGACTGTGCGTCTGTGTAAAACCACAGATGGGTGTGCTCCCTTCTTTAACTCTCTTTTTCTGATGATTGGCGATTCAGAGTTGCTCACGGTTTATGTCCGATTTTCAAATTTACGATCAACATTTAAATCACCGTTCGTAATCGAACATGAAAATGCCATTTTCCCCCCGTCCTCTCCAAGTGACACAACTTTAACCGTCCAAATATTTTCCACAATACAAAAACTAACTAAAACTTTTGTAATTCAATTCAAATTTAAGATTTTTGTTGGAGTAAGCTTTGAAATTAGACATCTATGATTTAACACAAATACTATTATTACAGAAACAATTTAATAAAAATTACGTAATCAGCACGTTTTCCACATAAATTTTACGTAAATAATTTGGATATTGTACTAAAATATATCCGAGATTCAAGCCGTTGATGATACGTTTTTAGATTTAGAGGTACAGAATCCAACTACTAACTATTACGAATTATACATCGAGACGGTTTTTTATTTTAAATTAAATTTATTATTTGCAAAAAATATAAATTCAATTTTCTTTAATTACAATATACAATAAAATAACATTATTAATAATCTTTAGATATAAAATTTATAATTAATTAACAAAACAAAATATTTTCGTTTACTTAAATTAACTGTTTTGGTATCTAACTCTACAATGCAACGTCCCGGTACTTTCGATAGTCGTCCGATTCGTTTCCAAGCGACTGTCGACTATTGTTGCTACTATTTAAATACGGATTGTGTCGATTATTATCGTAACCGTACGTAATCGGCATTTGAAAATGTTGTGGAAAGTATGAAAATGCCGCGTGTTGATAACCCATGGGACCTGCCGGATGATAGGCTATTATAGGCGGCCATTGTTGTTGCTGATGATAATGGTTTTGTAGTAAATTATTTCCGTATCCATTTAAATCATTTTTTATTGTTGTGATACCGTTTAGGTTTTCGAGCGATACACAATTTCGTCCCAATGATTTGGCCGGCTTGTACGATTCGATCGTATAGTAAATCGGGTCGCTTAATATTTCGTCGTGACCACCACCACCATCACCACCATGGCCATCTTGATCGCGGTAATGATTTTTCCTTGCATTTTTTCTATTCATATTTTGTACTTCGTTATTTAATGGAGCACTGGTTGTACTGTGATCGGTTTCATCTTGTGAACTTATCGACATTTGGGTTTTGTCTTTGATCTGTGGTAGCAGTGGTGGCGGTGATGTCATTATATAGCGTAGGTCTAGCAGCGATTGGGTACGCTTGGCTGCAAAGTTAAAAAACATATAATTTATGATTAACATACTAAGATATATGGTATGTATACTTACATGTTTGTTCCGGTACTAATGGCGGCCCAATATACTGCGATGGATTCAATCCAAATATACTCGCATTAAATTCGTTTTGGGATCCATACGGATTAAAGCCATACGGAACCATTTGGATTGTATGGTCGTTGTGTGATATAAAACCGGGATTATCGAAACCACTGCTGCTCGATCGTCGGCTATGTCGTACTTTTCGTCCACTATTGCGGGTCGATTCGGTTCCTTTGGTAAATGCTGAATGTGTTGCAGACGGTGTCGTCAACTGTAAGCGCGATGCCAACGTTTGTAATTGGCTTAGGACTTGTTTTTCGCGACGCCATCGTAACGCTGTTGGTATTACACATATAAGTGTTAAACAGGTTATTACTAAACGTACGAGATATCCAATAAGCTCGACTAGGCCGTGAGTTGATTGGAGGCCCTGTATACATAAATAATGAGACATTATATGAAGACTGTATACTTATATGCATATTACTTACCCAATACTGGATTGTCATATACATGACAAGACATAATTCTGGTACAGAAAATACTCCTATTATAATAGACCAACAAAAAAGTCCCCACGATAGGCCGGTTGCCAGGCCATGGATTAATATTGTCGATGCAATAAATAAAATAAAATAAAATGTACATAATAAATATGCGGGAGTCGGTAGGTCTCCACGAGACTCGAGTATCCATGAGACTTCACATGAAAATGCTGCCAAATAGATAATCTGAAACGGAACCAAAAGGACGATCATTATAAAATCAGTTCGGTTTACAATCCCTGCAAATCAATAATAATTAATCAATCGATCGAGAATACTAATTTCGAATCGTATTTGGTCACAAAAAAACTTGATCACTTAATTGATTAGTAAGTGTTTCCGGTGGAATTCTCAACACATATTTTGGTCATCACAGTATATTGAAACACCGTCTAAAGGTAATCTGTAAGCAATTAGTTTCCGTCTAACATAACTACGTGTGATCATAATATAATTTATGTAAATCAAATTATGTTTGTTGTTGTATACATACTTAGCATATTTTAACCGTATAGTGTTAAAATTAACGTGGTTTGATGTAATAGCACCAAACTAATTTGAATATTATGCGCGGTTAAGAAATATCGGATGTGCGGACATTAAATTTATTTACTAGAATTCATTGAAAAATGTTGTATACGAGTATTTACGGAGATGAAATCGAAATGATTTTACATTCAACCGGTTGTTTTAAGATGATCACGATCTTGTCATTATATTGAGTTTATGACCATATATTTGAGATTTATGTGCGTGGAAAATGCGTTAATTGCAATTTTATGGAATTTATGATTTAAAAAAAAATCTGAGAAACATAAAAGAATAATTATGATGCAGCGAATTGCATAAATGGTTATACAATAATAATTAAGTTGACGATCGCGCATTAGGTCAGTTACAAATGGTATGCGTATACATGAGTCTTTCGGTATTCCGTCATCAGTATGTATTCCATCTATCAGTAAGGAGTTTGTTTCAGGAAATCTAGCCTTGTGTTATCAAAAGCAAGAGCCAAGAGTCAGAAGCAGTTCTATCGCAGAGTAGATAGTGGCTGAAAATAACCTTCTAGTCAACCTTTAGACAAAATCACGTATAGAAATACCGTCGAGAATAAATTCTGATTAGCTGGTCACCTATACTCATACTCATACTATACAAGTTATTTCCCCTTTCAGGAAATCCAATTGTGTTTTAATTTTCAAATGGGTTGAGGTCAGGCGAGTTTCTATATCAATCTGTTCCAACATTGGACTCAAACACTTGAACAAATATTTTCTTTCATAAATCGCTCAATATTCGTAAATTCGTAAAAATATTGGTGATTTTAATAGTCCAATTAGTTATTAGCTATTATGGTTAATTAAATCCAATCTACTACATAGTAGTTTTAGTTAAATGTATCTTATTAGGTAAGTGGCTGTAACTGTAAGCCCAACTTATTTCTCATTGCCTAACTTGTATATCGTTCAACGCGATTCATGTTCAGTATAAAAAAAGTTAAGTGAATTAGATTTAACAGCAATAGGCAACAATACCCGCAGTTGTAGCTTGCAGTCTGCTTAAACCAGCTGTAAATAGCACCATTGATATTAAACAAACACCAAAAGTGGGAGCAGGAGGTGGTTTCAATTACCGAAACGGATTTGCTTCTAGTTGAGTAATCAAAAGTACCATCGTGGTAAGTGCTCGTTATTAAAGCAAAACTCGAAAAAAGGTGATATCACAACTGAGTGGTAGGTCTCAGTCAGAAAGCCACATGATTTCGTTTGGCACAGTAGTTATTCCCCAAAAATAAAATTGGGCCGATATTAGCTCTTACTTTCCTTACATAAACTTTCTTTTATACAAATTCTGGCAGAACACTTACAAAAATGGAAGGAAGAAGTGAGAAATACTATTCCTCAAGAAGATAGTCTAATAGATTGCAAAAATTGGGGAGGTATTCTTCTCAACACAACAATAAAGTTACTCGCAATGACCATCGTTGACTCTAAAATTGAATAAAACAGAAGTTGCACTGTCGCATCACCTCAATCCTTATCATTACTGTACCAGCTCTTCGACGATTTCGAACGCGCATTTGATACAACAAATAGCAACGCAATATAGGCGATTCTTTGTGACTTTGTGAATTGACGTCACAAAGAAATTGATTTAACTCATATACAAGAAATGTATTTGGGCTTCTGGAAACCGACTTCAATATAAAGGCAAAAAATGTGAAAAATACGATAACACTCGAGGAGTACGGCAAGGATGTGTACATACTCTCTCTCAGCAATAATCTTACTGATCGTATTGGATAATGTAATATGGAAATTGAACGTTACGTCTCCTAATCACATTCAATGATCTGGACTACGCATATAACGTATGCCCGCTCACACACAAACAGTTTGACAAAAAATATGTTCAACAGTTCTCAAGTTAAACATTAACAAAACCAAGACGATGAAACTCAACACTAATACGAGTATAACCACACCGATGCAGGATCAACAGTGAACCAATTGAAGATGTAAATGAATTTGTATACCTTAGCTACACAGTAGCGAAAACAGGTAGGGGAGAGGAAGGCATCAAATGCAGCACCAAAGTCAGACATACATTTAACATAATACATAAAGTATGGATTTCTTCTGCCCTATCACGCGAGACCAAAATACGAATGTTTAACTCGTGCGTGAAATTAATACTACTGTTTGGGTGTGAGACCTGGAAATACACATGAAAAGTGAGAAATAAAAATACAGGTGTTCGTAAACAACTGTCCTTCGACAGATAATGCAATGCGACTGGCCGTAAACCATAACTAACATTGACCTGCATAGAAAAACAAATCAGGAAGATAAACAGTCCGAAATAAAGAGACGAAACTGGAGATGAGTTGGTCATACACTGGGATATCACCAAGTGATGCAACGAGGTCGTCTTCATTGTGCGTTTACGGTTTGATTTTTCAAGCCGAATCCTGTTTGGTCACCGAATCGTATTTTCAATTCACTCAAATAAGATTAGATTTTCTTCATCGTTTGGGTCATCAATTCTATCTTTAAGTCTTTTGCGAGCAATTTAATTAGAAATCTGTAACAAACTCGTATCCAACATTTGAGTTGTACTACACGTTAGAACAAAAAACTGAACTTGATTATGCTTATGCGTAAGCAATTCAAACTGTAGTTGTATTTATATAAATTCTTCAACTGACGAGTAATAGATCTACCTTCTCTGAATTATATGGTATATGATCGAGTCAGTGAAGCATGAGATCATTGCCTTAAATATATACTCAACAACTCAGAGGTGAATGCGTCTCTCCGGTTGGAGAAATACATGTGTTAAAACAGGAGATCTACATAATCGAATCAGAAAATAATTTCAGAAAAGGTAAGATAGGTAAGGTTTTGATCGCAGATATCAAAGAATCGATCGGTGCATCTTTCCTAGAAAGTAAATGAACAGTAATGATTTTCAAGATATACGGTGAACAAAATCAATATTATAGTCGATTTGGATCCGAATTATGGTTCCATGAAAATATTTGACTGTACGAGGTCTAGGTATGGTTCTTCCAAAGAAGATACTAAAATCAAATATTACTGCTAGTTCAAGAATGTCACCCATATAGAAGTTGACATTATGAACTGGTCAGTTCCAGAACTAATGAAATCTGACGAATTGCAGTATAGATATGATCAATCGCCGATACACGACTAAAAACAAGTCAACTATCTGTATTGACTAACTCCAGACTTATTAGAATTGAAGCTGACGTTAAAACAAATCTACAGAAGAAGATTTGGTTCATGGAAACAACTTAAGCGTCAAATAGACCAACATCGCAGAAAACCAACAGACGATATATTATGCGTTGCACATTAATGTTCCTCAGCCTTGACTGGCGAATTGTGACATCCCTTCTCACGTACAATCTCACTTCCGAAGTCCTAAATGTCCGGTACCCTCAAGGTCATAAGTTGATCTTCAAATAGGAATTGTGATCCAAAGCAGTACAGTCTATGGGAAGAGAATGAAGAACAGAAGCACAAGAAGTGAACATATGATTATTCAGAGAGCGTTTCCCGGTTAGAATGTCCATCAAGATAATTTAAGTGCGTATATCATAGTTTAAGATGGATTGGGATCAAAAGTGGAAGATGCACCTGAACGGGCGAATTTACCAGCCAACATATTTTTTTGATACCCATATGACTGGGTATCCAATTATGTCTAGCTTTATTCAGATTGCCTAGCCAATTTAAGGTAATTATCGTCTCAAAAACAGGTTTCGATGAAACAGTATTGGAATCAATTGCCCTAAGAGCAGCTTGGGTGTCAGAAAGGATGCAGATACGACGATCTTTACAGTTTATCTCCTTTGCAAAGAGTGTGGTGAGCACATGCCGTCGGACCAGTCCACCTACCTCCATATTTGACAATGCTCAGAAGGGCTAGGAAGATTGTCTTTGCATTGTATAGGAGAGCGGTTGTTTACGCTGCACACCTTCTGATCAAAATATCAAGCGATATAGCATGCCCACAGCCATCTCAAGAGCTGCAGTACGGGTGTTGTGTATAGCCCCTACAATACCTAGACAAACAAGTCTTTGGAGACGGTTTCGGGTCTGATCACCGAAACGTTTAGCAAAGTACCCGCGTCTGGGCTTCAGGCCCAATGATTTACCAAATAACTGCATTTCCAATAAATGTTGCATACTTTCTTGCATTTCTCTTCTTTCTGTTTTTACCAAGTAATCTTCCGATCTAACCAGATCCTCAGACACTTGATTTCCGAAGAAAGCGGGATCGTATGAGCCCCAATCTTTGTAAGACTTAATTTTCCGAAAGCCCTGCGTCCAGTGAAAAGAACCATCTCAATTTTTGAAGAATTAACTGAGAGATTCTGGTTACTACACTAACTTTGTTGTATTGAATGTGGTCACATATTACATCCGTATATTTACCTACCAGTATTATGGCGATAAAGTATCAGCATAACTCTGGCAGAAAAATAAGTTGTCGTTTAGTTGAACTAGAGCGGAGACAGAACCTCACCCTGAGGACATCCCTTACGGGCAGTCACTGTCGTCGTGCCACTACCCAAGTCTGCAGTAATTCTCTTTGGTCTAAGCATCGCGCTAAACCATCGACATTATTGCACTGAAGTAAGCGTTGTCAAACGCACCTTCATTGTCCATCTACGCTCCCAAGGCAAATTCCTTGTTGTCCAGCGATTTTACAATCCGTCCAACGACTTCATGGAGTACTGTTTCGACAGATGTGCGTTTCTGGTATGAGTGTTATTTGCAATGTATGAGATTTTCTAATAGTGCATTGTCCCTAAAGTACCTATCAACTATAATCTCTCTAAGCATTTAAGTAGAAAAGAAGATATAGGCTGATAGGTCGAAAAATTAGATAATCTAATCCCTTTATGATGATCTCATATGCCAGAAATCTATCATACGACCAATAACACATCCGGTTTTATTAATTATCAGACCACCTATGGCTATCATGAGTGACTGATGAGAGTTTATGAGAGAACGTGCCCGAATCTCAGGCGTGTTATTCAAATGGAAAGTTATAACTAGAACTTTTGCCTCAAGACTAGAGAAATTGATTTAAACTGATATAAAGTCTTTGGACTTATTTCGGTCTGTGCACTAAACCTCTTCAAACACATAAATTATATTCGATTATAGTTATTAGTAATTTCTGCAAATTCACCATAATTTGATGAAAACGATTTTATAATTATATATCATTGCTGCGTTAATGTAATGAAGCGTAACGAAATATGTCGTGCTTTGCTGTGTTTCTGCGATTCTCAAGGTGATGTTGTCTGTCTTGTCATTGTTGTTCAAAATAAAATTCTTTGTCTACATACACACATTATCTAGATTTAAGTTGTCTCCAAAATCTTACCGACAAATTATATTCGTTTACCGCATGCTATCCGATTCAAACGAGGTTCAAGGAGATAATCAATCATCGGCGCGGTTTTTGAACTCCATGGTTCTTTATTGAATTTTCCCTATGTACTCGCTTATTCAATAACAATATTTGTCATTTATTTCATGCTTTAATGGTTTTCGGTATATCACACAGATGTAATCTTTCAAGGAATTTTAAGAATTTATAGCGCGGCCCAAATTAGATCTTAGATATGTATGTGTAACTCAATATTAAACACTTTCACCAATCTATCCGTTGATTTACAGTAATTATTCTCCCGAAAATAGTTTTACAGTTCAAACGTACAATTTGAAAGCAATTAAAATGTGTATTTAAAATGTAACCAACCTGCGCGAGTATATACGCGCACTCGTTCTATATGCACTACCAACAATGAACTTGAATGAATAGTTAATTAACCTATCATTATGTTTATTATTACTGTCATTATATAAAACCGTTATAATTTTTCTAATTAATTACTATTTTATGTCTATTGTTACATAATGCTCGTGATAAGAGTATGAGTATAAGCGCATATAATCGTATGAGTAATGTGATTAATTTGTATTCTGATGGGGTGGCGCTTGAACTAAAAACTCAACCGGACGGAAATCAACCAAAAACTATTTTTAAAATACGAATTTGTGTATGTGAAAGACCAGAATGGGTGGTATATCATAAAAGTTGTTAATAAACAATGTGCAAGTGAACTAACAAGAGGTTGGTCTAAAAATGTTGTATTGGTTACTGGCAGCTTTGGTCGAAACCAGATTAATGTATTGTTGCGACTCTCGATACGGTTCGTAACCGGATTGAATAACTTTGTCGAAATGCGGGTTCAAGCAGCACGAAAGCAAGATTCTCGAGGCAATCGAAAGTCAACCGATTTAACCAAGCCCACCAACGGATCAGATACTATCAATGCTGCATGAACTTGTTGGTCAACAACAGCAGTAATTGGCCGACATCCTTGATAAATAACAGCAACAACAACAGAAGCAAGAACCGCAGAAACAGCTGGTTGATATCCTTGCTGAGTAGCAACAACACTATAGACAGAAGAGCCAAAATGAAATAATTCGCACCTTCGACGGAACTGCATCGTATCAGATATTCAGAACGTAGTTCGAAATTGTATTGGCAGGAGTTGAAGTCAACAACGAACGAATCACTGATATTGGCTAACTATAATGCTGAACACTGAGCTGATCGAGCGGTTTATACATTCATCAACGCTGTTCGTGACTTTCAAATTTGAAACCAACTGCGTATTTCAGAGGAAAGACGCAATCCGCGGAGGTGTTACCTTTGACTTATTTGCAGATGAAAAATGAAAAAATAGCATTTAGTTCAGACTACGTGAGGAAACTGAATGCAGTCGAGGACTTAGCGAAATCTGCTTGGGTAGATGTTACTATAGTCTGTGGAGTCTCAAGAAAAGCAGGAAGAGGAGTTCAGAAAACAATTCGCAATGGGAGAGACCAACATCCAGAAGAAATTGTGGCAAACTAAGGTACTTTAAAGAAGGTACTTTAAAGAAAAACCGGGAAGGTGCTGGTTTTAGTCCGATTAAAGAAGGATTGCAGACCAGTTTGAAGGGTTACAGCACCTCAGTGTTACTCGTTATATTTGGATAACGGTCTCCTGAAAAGAACATGGGAATCCACTAATGGAAGGACGAACATGAAGCAGTTGCTGGTTTCAAGTAGCAGAGTATCTGAAGTACTCTTGACACAAAATATCTATGTAAAATTGTAAACGATAACATGAACGATAGATGACATGAAAGTACATAAACATATCGTTAGGTAGAACATTCTTTCCTCAAAGTCCTGGTTGGAAAACAGTAAACAAATAATAATCTCTGGGCCATGTATACTATTCCGGTATTCCAAAAACTGTTATTCGATAATCTTGAATAAGACTGTAACTTGAATAATCAACAACCTAAAGGATGCACCATATGAGATATTATCTAGTAAGATCCTCAACACTCGAGGCCACTCTGGACGTATAAGATGGATTAACACAGTCATTATCCCCTTCAAGACAATTATTACGTAAGAAATCTCGAAGTCTAGATTCATATCTTATTATTTGATAATACAGCAAAATAGTCGATCTACACAATTTACTACTGGTGCTGGTATATCAAATAATTACGCAACTCTATAGCTGTTTCTGGGGATGGGTTTATCGAAGCAATAGACGAAGAGATTACCGGAAGAGGGCCATCTCATATAGAAATGATCTTTTATCTTATATTACATACTTACATGTTCTTATATTACGTTTTATGTCACAGTTAAAAAAAATTATTGAAATGGAATTCAAACGCAACAGTGCTGTTGTTTTGTATTTGGCTGAAAATAGCAACCAGCCATTGTTTTGTTAATGAGCTACGACATTAACATAGAATCAAATTGTTTATGTATCAAACCATTACACGTTGAAGGTGGACATTCAATGACAACAACGTTGCCAGAAATAGTTCGACAGGTGAAGACCATAATTAAACGTAATCCAAAACAAAGCGCAGTTCAATTCTGATACAGCAATATATGTAAACAATATGTTGTTTGGTTAGAGTGCAAATCAGAGGCAGTTTAGCCCAGCTAATTGCTTTGCGAAAGTCAGTACCTATTTGCAGCAGTCATGCTTGCGGTAAACCAACAAATGTACCGCGAAACGCTTTTAAATGATGTAATGTTACTTTGGGCTCGTAAAGAATTCGGTAAAAGCCATTAGACGTTTCAACAAGTATTAGCACTATTTCATAAAGCCCGTTAACCAATGTTTTTTTACAAGAAAAAGTTCCCAACTTCATATCTTCACAACAATCGCCACCATATTATCCGGACTCAAACTCAATGGATTTTTTCATATGGTCCATTCTACAGGACAAAATATTAACTAAAAAATATGAGACGGTTGACGCCTTAAAGCAAAATAGCATCACACCACATTCAAAAAGTTGAGTTCAGATATTGGTTATTAGTCTACTAAGTTGATTCTAGTTCCACCATTCAATATATACATATCGGATGAGACAACTATCTCATTAAAGCAAGCATCCACTCGTACAAACGTTACAACCTTTCAAAAACATAATATATGGAAAACTTAGAGCAGGTGATATATTAATCACAATGTATAAGAATCACAAGAGTTATAAACTGCGATGCCACATCAAAGGGCAAATATATCGAACGTTTCAATAAGTATATGAGTCATTGGCGTGTTATAAAAGTAAAGTTCACTTTAAGCACCTAAATTGCTTTTCTGCTTTCATTGGTCACTTCTAAATAGCCGAATTCCGTAAATTAGTTGATTGAGGGGTCCTACACCAATGTTGTATTGCATATCCAATCTCATATATTATTTCACAGCTTCCTAACAGCACCATCTTTCTATGCTTCTCTTCTTTACAGATTTTTGGAGTCAGAACAGCTTGACCTCTAGTTTCTTGATTTCTTAGCATTTCACAGCACATATTACCGAGTTTTCGATAATTTTTGCTAAACTTAAGTGATTGAGATAATTTGAGACTCATCATGTATACAATATTTTTATTATAACAAGTGTAAAATGGACAACTAATTTTGATACTCACTGTATGCGTTTTAATTCATGAATTTTAATTATTTATATTTGTTTTGAGAAGATACATATTTGGCCCACATAACAATTTTAATAACATAAAATTCTAAGCTAAATTGCGGTTCATCATAACAAATGTATAATACTTATGGAGGCACCGTTGTGTTACGGTGGTTGGAGTAAATCATATCATAAAAACTATTTTGAATTCTTCTTTAAAAAAAATGTTTGGTTTTTTAACGCCGCGGTTATAAATTTCATTATGTCTACACACACTCATATTCGCATTATACCGCGAGTCCTCACATTCTCCCCATTAGCTTACTTCCAAACTACTGTATAATATTATAAAGTAGTTTGAGCTGCGTTATATTCAGAGAAAGTTTAATTTTTTTTGATAAAACTTAATTTTTTATGTCTTATGTATTATAAAACTGTGATTTATTGGAGTGACGTTTTTAATCTTTAATTTACGTAATTTAAAACCATTATAATGTTTTATGCACGCAGCATTAAATATGCTACACAGTTCGATTTTGAAATGGTTTAAATGACAATGTCACGATAGTAGGGAAATAGATCGACGGGCTATGATGACAACTGCATGCAGAATTGAGCATGAAGTTAGCTTACATGAATTACATGAAGGTAATTATATTGCAAAGAAGGAGTATTCTAGTAACCCATGTAACCGAAAGCTTAAATTCAACACCTTCACAGTGACTACCATCTCATTGAAACGCAATCAAAGACAAATAGAAACAGTGAAACAACAGTTGGAACGAATCGAGCCTATATCGAGGAAGCTACCAACATACACGTTACTCTAGATTAGTAATAATACAGGGTTTGGAAAAGTCTCGCTAACATTTTGATTGCCTATAACTTTGTTCAAAGATAAGACAAGGTTTTCATAAAAAGTTTATTTGGTCTTTACATTTTTTTTTCGTTATGATGTTTTTTTTTTTACGTTTTGTATTAACTGGGTGCAGGGCGGACTTTTAGACATTCCTAGCTCCTTCTAACTGTCAGAGCTCCTACACCCAACGCGCGATCCTTCAAGTAACGGTTGATAGCTGCCTTGAAAAATTATTGCATTGATTGGAAAATTATATCAGCTAAATGGTGACCGCGATTCACTATGAACTTTCGGCCCTTTTAAGGCATTTTTCATGACATCCTGCAATATCTCAGGCTGAATTTCTTCAATTTCGTAACGAATATTGTCTTTAAGATGTTGAATCATTTGGGGTTTATTCACATAAACTTTTGATTATAAAAAACCCCATAAGAAACTTTGGGGCTGTTTAATCTGGAGATCTGGCTGGCCATGCTACATCGTCCTTTCGGGAAATTACTCTTCGCGGAAAAACCTCATTCAATAGTTGAATTGTTGAACTGGCTGTGTGTGCTGTGGTCCCATCTTGCGGAAATCACATGTCCTCTAGTCCTTCCTTTTCCATTTCAGGCATAAGCAAATTTCGAATCATGTCTTGGTACCGTTCGGCAGTAACAGTAACACCTTGGTCATGTTCAAAAAAATAGGGACTTATGTTGTTTCCAGCATGAATACTACAACATACAGCTGTTTTAAGTGGATGCAATGATGTTTGATAAATTAATTGAGGATTCTGTGTTCCCCAAAACCGACTATTCTGTTTATTGACGTGGCCACTGAGGTGAAAATGGGTTTCATCGCTCTTATAAATTTAGATGAAAAATCTTTAATTTCATCAGACAGCCTTAGGATTGCATTACTGTATTCAACTCGTTGATCAGAATCACTCGGTATAGCAAGTTTTGAATTAGTACGGGAATATTTTTAAATCAGTTTTCAAAATTCACCTTACACTGCGTGTCACGTCTCCGAATTGATGTTTCTGGAGACTCTGCAACACTATCGCGCACCAGAGCCACATTTTCAGTATTACGAGATGTCAGCTGTCTTCCAGAACGAGGTTTATATGCTGTCGTATACCATACTGTCAAAAATTAGCATGTAAATGATAAATTCTGGTTTTGTGAGGAACTGGACGATTAGGATATTTTTGACGCAATTTCCGCTGAGTGGCAATAATGGAACGATTATTTTCAATAAATATTGTCACTATTTCTGCTCGTTCTTCTGACGTATATTTATTCATTATAAAATTGGGGCGTCTGCACAACACAATGGTTAAAGCGAAACTGATCTAAAGGTCACATAACCAAGATGGCGCGCAATTAAAATGGTAGCGGGACTTTAACCCCACCCGTTACAAGGTGGAAAAGAACCTCGACTACTGGAACTTCTAATGTGCCAACAAAAACACCAAACGAAGTGAATGTAAGGAACACAATGAAAATATTCTTGGTGGTGGAACAGACAGCTGCAACCACATAGCGCACTGCATCAACGCGTATGACGAGCAGACAACTGGAAATTACCTAATATAGCACCAATCAGAAAATCTTCAAATTAACATATGACAGTAATAACGAAAGTATCGACACCTAGGCTTATGAAAAGGTTTTTTTAATGGACAATGTACCACCTGAAATAGTCAAAGCAAATGTTCCTACAACTGAAAGAGGTTTTGCAACAGTAATGACTGATATATGGAGTTCATTTGTGTACAACACCGTGAAAATAGGAATTATATTTTCATTAAACGATCCCCAAAGTCATGATAATCCTGGATTGAATTTCACCAACAATGAACTCGAAATTATGAAACGAGTCTGAAGCCAGATTAGACTTGGACGATGTGCCACTAATCATATAAGCACATCATAAAACAGTCCAACTGATGCGATTAGCTTCTATTCTACTCTGTCTGTGCTTCGAATGGAAATTCGATAAAATGCACAGGAACGTAAGAGAGAATACACTTCGAACTCACACAAGTAGTAAATATACACAGATAAGGAAGACGAATATAATACACATTAACAGTCAAGGATATGTGTAATCTCACCACTTCTGTTACCATTATTTCTAGGCAGTGCCATGAAACAATTAAAAGGTACATCTCTCAACGGCATCCCATTAGGATCGATGTTGAAACCCAATGAATTGGATTGGGAAGATGGCATACTCCTGCTAGTACTCTAACACAGCGACATATGCAACAAAATGTACAGACGTTATTAGATTTAGTGAAAGAAGGTTACACAAGTTGGCAAATCAAAAAAAATAGCGCAGTCGACAGAGTTATATGGTTCGTCTTTGTCAACGGTCTATAGTCTTAATTCGGAACTAATGGGAAAAATAAATAGTATCTGCTATATGTAGTTGAAACGAGTATTTGCTATATGTAGTGAAATATTCACGTTCTGTAAATAGTCGATAGTCCTAAATGCAGTCAGGTTACATACATTTTATCTGTGTTGCAAAGAATGGCGAGGAAACCAAGTCCAATTCTAGAAAAATTCAGGCGGATTAAAATTATCTGGCAGAATAATTCGATAATTTTAGGTTGCCCAAACTTCGTTGGCACCATGTAGCCCAAGTTACCAAACCATCTTGTATATGAATTCGTCTTCTTGTGGAACGTATTGTCTAGTTTTGACAGACACAATAATGGCATGTTCCTCCAGACTATATAATCATGCCAAAACTGATTTTTTTGGAATCGATTAAGTTTTAGACTGCCGCTTCGATTTATCGATTCCAAGAAGATCTATGATAGTGATTATGGTCAGTAACGTTCCTATATGATTCGCTTTAAATTATTACATTAATGAAAGAGATGTTTCACCTGCAAAACCCAAAAAAGTATTTTTATCGTTTGATTATACGATCGGTGTATGTAGATGAAAACATCACTAATCGCAATTAAGATCTAACACCAACGAGGAACATTACATCATAAAGTACGTGTAGAAGGTTGGAAGATATCAGTGAGTTTGGACAGCAAAATCAATTGTATAGATTGTAGATAAGTTGTAAGCCAATTAGATCACGAGATCCAGGTTTCATTAAAGATTCGGTATAGAAGTACAGGTTTGGTCCCAAAATCAGATAGCAGATAGTAGGGCTAACAATCAAACCAGACGTTTATTCAAGAATGTCTCATAACTTTAATTACAGCAAACGTTACATAAAAGAAAGTCTCAACAAGTGTATATACAAGTAGATACGACAAAGTTAATTAAATATAAATTATTTATTTTAATTATTATTCCAAACATAATCGAGACGAACAATAAACAATTTTTCTCGTCGCAGCATGTTGATGAAATCGCCGCAGAAACGAGATGAAATAGGTATACATACATAACAATGGTGTTTCTATAAGATTTGTTTATGCGAGTATATATTTCTCAGCCTCATCATCATTATCATTATAATAGTAATGAAGTGTTTCCATGAATTTTTATTATTCATATGCGAGAGAGATTAATTTGAAAGTAAAATTGATAATTTAAATATTTTTTATTAATAATGGAAATTGTTTTCCATTTTGGTACATTTTTATGGATGTTGTATTATTTTATTGTTTTATTATACATGAAAAACTCACATAATTAGGTAAGTAGATATATAAGAAATTATCACTATGTATGAATCGATTGAATGTATCGCCGCATCATATTTATGTGTATATATAGGGAAAGTTATGGGATTTTAATTAACTTCTCTGAGGGCTACACACCTTATAGTTTTGAAAAGATTTTAGAAAGCATACAATAGTTGCTTTCCAATCGACCAACCGTTAGTAGTTCGATTCTTATCTTTGCTAAATAAACCATAACAAATTTACCAAAGCTAAGAACCGAATTACTAGCGGTTCATTAGCGGATACTAGAGGTTGGTCGATTAGGATGCAACTAATAGTGCGAAGAGTGAAATGAGGTTGAATGGATTTTCCATTATTTTATGGAACAGTTTTATTGTTTCAAGATGTAAAGTACTGCAAAAAATAAGATGGTCCTTACTTAAGTTTCGATGATTGTCTGTGGATGTATTTAACTAGGTTTTATATTGCTTTTTAAAGATACAAGAAGCACCTAAATTAGTATTATCAGTTCACTTAAATTTTTAAAATTATATCGCTGTTGGCTTAGAATAACCGCAGTTCAAAATTTATCTGGTATACTCCAATACACGATCTGTTACATCCGATTAATTCAACATCCATTTACAGGCTATCATATTTCAATTATAGTGACTATATTGTGGTGCATATGGCAGTCGTTATATGATATATAGTCGTATACAAGAAGATTAGTCAATTAGTTCATCTATAAGATTTCAACGATTCAAGTAGATGAACTGACTGAACTAGACTGTTGAATCCATGAGGATAGGTTAAAGCGAAAAGAAAATATAAATCGAATGTCGGTTGAAAAGGTCACTTAAATCTAGCACGTTTGATGGCCTTATCACAGCTCCGTATTTCGCAGCTTCTACAAGTGCTTGTGTTACCTCCTCAAATACCGGGCAACTGGCTAACCACTTTAAGTGGGGAGCCAAGAAAAAACACTGCGATTAACAACTGAACCGGGTAAAGGTGTCAATTGTACCATACCGATAACCAACCTGCCTCTGGACCCAGTCTAAAAACTAGCAAACTAGCTCTGCCTTGAACGGTATATGCGGATACCAGGCGCCCTACGGATGACAGCCTTATCTGTGCATCGGAACTCTGTGGAAATATACATCGGAAATATTCTGAATGGGCTAGAAAATCAAAACCTGGGTCTATAGAGAACAACAAATGGACCATCTTTGCCAAAAAGTGGGAGCTGAAAGGCAAACTTATTCACCTTGGCCTAAATGAGCCAGCTGTTCCAAGGCTGGAAGCACTTGGTTTTAAACCCTTCTTAGATTTGAGTAGGGTTACACTAAATTTGACGCAAAAAGAGCTATGGAGGGCCAACGAAAAACTGTCCTCCACCATCCCAACTTGATTGGCATGTTTGGCGTACAGTTTATACAGATACACTTGCAGCATTCAAAGGCGTCAGTCTCTCTCATAACGACGCATATGAAAAACTGCAATACTATCTAAATATGTCTTTATGATTCAGGAGCCGTGGATTGACGGGAACAAAATCAAAGGACTCAATACAGAGACTTCAGTTTCTCTCCTGGTTAGTGACACCTGCTCGAGACCAAGAGCCTATATGCTTTTGATAGTGATAACATGAATTACAGACTCCTAAATGACCTTACAGCAGTCGTCGTTGAAGTAAAAGAACAGGGTATTCGACATAAGGTTTTAGTGATCTCTGTATATTTCCCATATATTTGGAACTTTATCCTCCAACTCAGGAATTTATTAAAGCAATAGAGTACACAAACCGTATAATGATACCCAAATCATTCTTATTGAGGATCAATTGACGACCTTGAGGATATCAAATATCTTGGACGTCATTAGAAGAACAAACAGATTCCAGGACTAAGACTGTGCGTCTGGGAAGGGATGTCACAATAGACCAATTGAGCCTGAGTGACTGGAAAAAATAGGTTGGAACTCGGTTCACACCAAAAACCGATGGCCTATTCTACACATTGCTACACAGTGAAGATGGGCTCAACAATCATAGAGTTGCAGATTTCTTATTTGGTCACGGTATAAGAACTGTATATTGAATGTATAAACGCTACCTTGTGTATAAACCACCTAGTGAGCCAATCTATTCATTGTGTGAGTATATTCGCCCACTGACGTAAGCTAATCATAGTTTAGATAATGACAGTTAAATTCCTTACCAACGAAACAATTGGAATTCAACTTTAACTTACATTATTTGAATACATCCCAGCTTGCAAATATGGAGTTACCAGTGAGATGAGCCACCAGTTTGATGAAGTGAGCTCTTAGATTGTCGATGCCACCTAGTAGACTTACACGGTGTGATAAAAACTTATACCAAAAATGGTTGGTTTGATGTGGAATGTCGTCTTGCAACGTACATAATTCGTATAGGCTGTAAAAAAGCGATAACTTGGTATAAAGTTCTCCTTCGGACGACATCTAATGAATGGTGAATGGTAAAATTCTAAAGTCTTCAGGCTGTAATTACTCAGTAATGAATAGAATTCGCATTGTTTCTTTAAGGAGTTATTGAATTGCACCATACCTTAAATACTCTATTGACTGCCATTAGACCTGGATGGAACTCTTCGTGATAACACCGATGCGATACTCGACACATAACGAGAACATTTTTCTAATCGACTATAATTGATTACTGTCAGATAAAGATCGTGGAGATGATCATTTAAATATTCAACTAAAGAAAATAAGTTTATCTGCACTTAAGTTAAATTAACTAAGACAGAACTGTTGCTCTTTGGAATAGTAACCTTATGGAACTTTATTTCCGTCTGGATTCGATTGCTATGGAGAAATGGAGTTATTTTCGATCTTCAGAAAAGGTGATCAGTTACAATCGTGTATTAGTTTGAAAAGAATCATATACCTCTTAGCGATGGATTATCGGATTCTGTCGAAATCTGTTAAACTGATTTAGTTCAAAACCAAATATATTTGATTTCTGGTTTTAGAATCAAAATACGTTGTGATCACATACAAGTATCTATCTCACATCAAATATCTTGCAAATGTGGATAAACTGAAAGCGTACAGAGTGGCCCGATGTCTTGTATATGGATGTCAAAGTTGAATTTTGACGGAAGGGTATGAGAGTTGAAACTTGCGTAAAACACAAGAATATAAATTCGTATAATATCGCAGATTGAATGAATGAATGCGTCCTGTTCCGGAGCAAATATTCCAGTGACTTCTTGCAAGAGGATCACCTTTCAATAAAGGACAGTTGTTTACTTCAATAATAGGAGCTGAATTGTGATTAAATGACAGATGGAGGATGTAAACACACAATGACCAGTGAGAACCACCATTATTGTTATAAAAATATTTCAACTAAGTCCATCATGACCCAAATTAATCATACAGTAAACCGTTTAATCTGGTATTCATATACGTGTATACCACATAGTTACATCATCTTGTTAATTTTAACTTTAATTCGATTCGCGTCTCCTGCATATATACATTGTATTTCCACTCGAAACACCAAATTATATAGTAATCTTTCAATCAGCATGTCAATTTACCATTTAACCACGATGTATAATTTTTGTATTATTATAGTTTCTTATATTCGTCGACTTCTTCTTCTTCTTCTTCTTAATCCACTTGTTATGGACAATTTCATCTTACAACATGTATTCATAACAAAAATCCTATTTGTCATTCATAAAATTGTTGTACAAAATGCAATGACACATGACCATACAGAATGACTCTCATACATCTCATTAACAATCCGATTTTACCAATTTTACGATCGAACGTGTACCACGAGTTGGTATAACGAAAGTGTTTGATATTTTGTTGGTTAATCGTTGGTTTGGTCAATTTATACTGTACCGAATAAATAAATAATCAAAGCTTTTTATACTTTCACTTTGGTTTTTTTGTGGTGTGTGCATGGTTATACACCAAAAGTACACACTTTCGTGATTCAATTACAGATTAAATTGGAATTATAGTGGATATATGTATGTACATATGTAGGCGCTTAATAAATATATTTATACGCGATATAGTTGTTTGGTTAAGCGACGTAAATTGAGATATTTCCAAGTTAATGGGTTCGTTGAAATAAATTTTGTTTGACTTTTTGATAAGATCAGTCTGTTTAGATGTAACATGTAGCTATATATGAAATTATCACCTTTACGATTGGGTAATATAGATTAACATGTTTAATCATATGCTGTCCCGCGCATAAAGGCGTAAATCACGTTTTGACATACTAATCAACTGTGATATTTATTGGAATGCCAATTAGCGAGGCTGATATATAGAATATGGCTTATCACTGGGGTAGGGAACAGTGATTTAATTCGAGTTTATTATACACTATACATCATTATACATTATACAATATAGTCATACGGTGTCTGCAGTGTTACAGGTTGAATGGAGTAGTGTAGGTTAGACTGCTACAGGGAAGTACACAATATCCCCCTTTTCTGTTCAATCTTTATCCCGCTGCTGTTCACCGAGTTAAAGCGACTGATTAAATTGTCTTATATTTTGTAGAAATTGGCTATGGCCACTATTTTGAACATGCACAGCGGAACGCGCAAATTGGAGTAAATAATCGAACAATGAAATGAGCAAAGGGATTTGGGTGTGTGGATTGATCGACGGTTAAATTTTGACATGAATATGAAGTTTTTGATAGTCCAATAGGTGGGGACATTCGTGTTTCGTAAATATTGCGAACGAAACATGAGACCCATAGAATACCACCACAGTATCCAGAGCTTGTCGTAGAAGGCGAGTAAATCTAGTTGGATCGCTGGGCTGACGACGCGCATCCATAAAACACAACAACTGTTTAAAATGTCAACAGGCAAAAACAAATCGGATACTACCGAAACAACAATGACTCTCCGCTTAAGTACCCGGAAACGAGAATAAGGATTGGCACGTGGAACACTTAGAAAACTTGGTGCCTTTGACGACCTTATCACATGTTTGAAAGAGTATTGGCTGGAACTCGTAGCGCTACAAGAAACTCGATGGCCTATAAAAATGGAGACTATGCGTGTCCCAAGGCTATACGTTGCTACACAGTGGATATGACCTCGGTAATCTTGAAGTTGGATTTCTCATTGGGCCACAAGTAAACAGGGAAGTACTGAACTCAGGCAATCGATAATCGACTGTATAAGCGTATGGGATGTAATGGCGTATGGAATTAGCATATTTGAAAATGAACCGAAAGAGGATTTTAGTCAATTAATGATCATTGAGAATCCATGTGCAAGGGTGGTATTGGGTGCGATAAGGTCGACGCCAATACACACTCTAAGTTCAGAGATGGGTGATCTGCAATTTAAATTAAACACATGTTTGAGAGAGAAAAATAGAGTAACTATACAGATGCTAGCGTTGGAAGAACGAGAGGAGGACGAAAATAATTATATTTACCAACTCCCCGAGTGGCATTTTAATGTTAAATAATGGAGGAAGCAGAAAGAAATGAAAGAGGCGATATGCTTGCGAAACGGGTAAATAAATATGAAATATTATAACGTATGAGAAGATGGATACAAGAGATGGACTTTGTTTGTTTCAGCAGAATTCGTGGAATCAATTCGAGAAATTCAATTTTGGAGCAGAATAAAATGTAAGTACAGTGATTTGTGCAGTACTTTCCGAAAACTCTTTTTTATAGAAGGAGTTTCAAGGAAGTACGAGAATGTTAAGGACGTTTAAGATAATCAGATTGAATCATAGGAATAGGAAGGAGTGTTTATTTAAACATCATATTGAGTACCTTCTTAACTATGTACCAAATACAGCAGAAGTAGAGCAGATTACGATATCGTTAAGTAAAATAGAGTAAATAGTAGTGGCCATTCTTTGTATTTACAGCAAGATCTTCAAATATCCTATAGTTTTTCGACGAGACTATAATAAATTCAAAGTATTTGCTGAATTCGAACGGAAAGCTTTTGCCATATATTTCGATTAATTTAGATACAAACGTATGACAAAGTAAAACTAACTTAGTTTACGTCTATGCTCGGGTGAGTTAGTATAATCGGGAATTGAAATAATCGGGCACGAGATAAGATAAATCGTTTTTGAACCAAAGGGAAACTGAACACTGTTCCATTGGATCAAGTATCTCTTTCACGCCGTTGCCATTTAATCCAATCACACAGATATCACCTGCATATACGATTAAAGTTGATTGGATTGTCGGAATAAGATATTGTCTTGAGGTGTTTTACAAAGGATCTATTCAAACATGAGTTGAAAAAGTATCGGGAACAACGTCCTTCTCGAACACCAGAAGTAATTGCGAAAATTTTTGATAGCCTGTTCTCAACTTTACCGCAGCATTGTGACTGTGTTATACTGTCATTTTACACAGATGTACGTATTTGTTTGGTATTCCTAAATATTCAAGCGCATACCATAGGCCCTCTCGATCGATCGAGTCATATAGGCTGCTTGCTTGAAATCTAGAAATATTTGGTGTACATCGCGAGATGCTTCGTAGTACTTGGAAAGAATCATTCTTAGCGAACAAAACTTGAACAGTGACTGACTTTTTTGGACGGAATCCTCATTGGTAGTCACCAATAATTTTCTATGCCAGAGGAGTAATTATTCCCAAGATAACGTATGACAGTAACTCGTATTGTGTTCAAATAATTCTCGCATTTCAAGCGATCACTCTTCTTGAATATTGTAAATAACGTGGTCACCCTGCGAATATCAAGAGCTCTGGATTAATAATACAATCATATCTTGATGAACGAATTTTCTTTAATCTCTGCATGGCCATGTTGAATTCCTTGTAGGATCGATCCTCAATGAACATTTCTGCGGTCTGTATTTGAGGGTATTAAAATACAGTTTGTAACACATGTGGAACATTATGTAAGGCAGAAAAATGTTAACGCCATGTATCGAGTATCGCATCGATGTGAACACAGTGGTTTCCATCTTGGTCCCGAAAGAAGTTAACCGAGATCTTAAGCTATGGTGCGCTTCTTCTGTCTACAAATGCATTTAGCTGCCCTCATATAGCAAGAACTGTGTTGAAGTGTGATAATGATGCAGGGAGCTGTAATCGTGACAGCTAATGATGAATGGCGGGAGTTAAACTTTGAACTCCACAGAGTGGCATTGATTGACAGCTAGGGCGCTGGATCAACCAGCCGATGAAGACGTTTGTCTTGGAATGTATGGCATCTTTGTATGTGGTCTGTAATATTCGTTTCGCTAGACCGGTTTCGATCTGATGACGTCATTGATTCGTTGAGTGATCGAAAAGATCAAATCCATCTCATCAGGCATATGCGACCGGACTTGATGTATGTTGCATTTCGGTTCTATATATACTGTGAGGCTATGTTGCAACAGTTCTAGCGAATTTACAGAATTTGACTCGAAATCTTTTTTCGATTATTTTTGTTTATACTACACTATTGTGGCGTGACTATTCGTCGTATTTGTGAACGCCACAACTGCTTTATTTTTTTTTTTGATATTGTAAACCGTGTTTGCGCTTCATTGTGGGCTATATTTCGTTGCTCAACAGCAATCATTTTCAAAGCAATCATTTTCAAACCAATCATCATTTTCAAACCAATCATCAAACCAATCATTTTTGGGCGTAGTTTTCACTATTCCGAGAATGAGATTTTCAACATTTCCCAGACACTGTTCACTTCTTCAGTTTGATAATTAGATCGCAAAATGCTATTGAAAATAATTTAATGTAATATAATGTATGATGACCTAATCCAAATAGATGAAGAAGGCTATAATCGGTTTCCTAGGTGACTTTTAACAAACGCAATGATAGTCACATATTGGAGAAGAGAAAGAGAGAAAAAAAAGGTCTGGTAATCGTCTTGGGTGGATCTGCATATATGTAGTCTCATGTATATCGTTAAAGTTTTTTTGATCTAATGTATTTAATCCTAAAGAGACACAATCCGGCATGATTTTGGACCGTCATCATACATTCAAAATCAATTAAGCTGCGGGAATTGTCAATTGAATGAGTCAGCTATTCCGAAACGTGATATTATAATAGTTCATTGTATACCCGAAAAAACTATAATAATAGTTACATTTTTCCCAAGACCATAACTAACTAATTTATTCGACATAATACATATAGAATAATGATATAAAAATTATACATAATTATGATTGGCCGCACGGAACCGTCAAAGGACAGACAGCACATATACACAAAGACATTAGACTTAAACCGAAACAAAATCTTGAACAATTCACATCACAAAAATGCGCATGCACCGTAATCCAACCCAAATAGAACCGTAATAAAATTTTCTTAAATCCATCCATTGTACATAAATTGATCTTAGAGCAGCAGCATACATTGAACGCGATAATTTGCGCAAATTATCTCGAGTACAATAAAAAATTGTAATGCATGGATGTCTATTGTTTGTCCAATGAACCTTTAAATTAAAAAAAATACAAATAATAACAACTATACACTCATATATTCAATAACTATAAATATTTATTTATGCAGACGCGAATTGAATTTTAAATTGGCAAAACGAAAAAAAATTAATTAAAAACTAACAAATTAGAAATTTAATTTTAGCTGATTGGTTTACGATCAACTCGTTTGGACTCATAAGTACAAAATTATTGTAAATGAAAGCATATAATTTTATACGAGGTTCGTATGATAAGTGCCTAGCTTATAAAAAACCGCGTCGTTATAGAACTGTACATATGCGAAGCCTATGTCATAATTTCATATGTAGCTCCCGCTAGCTTAGACGAGGATATGATCGCATCCTCGGCTTTAGTCCTGATCCTTGATAAGCTGCACGATCAAAATATTAAGAATAAGGAATAGTTTAATAACAAATTAAAATTTGAAGCAGGCCAACACTGTCGAGCAGTACAACCAAAGGTTTCACATGCCTGTCGTATTTCTAAATTGGGAAAAAATTGATAACTTATTACCAAAGTCAGTCGCTGGAATTGCTTCAAAATTGCATACACAATGTGGTCCAAATGAAGAGCCAACTAATAAAACAGTATGCCATCCAGTTCGATCGAATGAAAATATTGCTGATATAGCTAAAAGTGTACGTCAACATCTCACCCCACCATCGTTCACAAGAATTGAACTAACATTTTTACAGAAATACATCGGTATGAAGGCCTACCAAGTTCAATTGGCTTAAGAAAGCAGTTGATTATTTGAGGTTTCGCGTAGATGATTCGAACAGTTATCAGTTGGATGAAGATGAACAATTGAAGATGTTGACCTGATGATAATTGAAAACTTATTGAAAATATTCGTGTGTATCCAATGATAGACAGATACGTATAGGCCTTTTGTGAATCTTACCGTGAGTTAAGAGTCACTCGGACATATTTTAAACCGACTAACCTCTGCGCGGGTAACACTGTTTTGGAGGTGCAATGCTGATTTATAAACACAAAATAAAGATCGAGTGAACCATCATCTAGCCACTATAAGTTGAAATGGTGCTGTCCAATGCACAGATGACAATACGTATATGGTGTAGGTGGGAAAGGTATAGTCACAATGGGCCAAATGATATTATTTTAAAAAAAAATACCAACCAATAATTCATTAAGATTACCCACATTCATCAAAAGGATCATTACTGGAGACGAGACGTGGGTTTATGAGTACGACAGGCAATCCAAACGTCAGGCAAGTGAATGGCGTTCACCAAATGAGCCGAGACCAAAAAACCACGTCGTTTTCAGTCACAAAAGAAGGAAATTCTCATGGTTTTCATTGATTACAACGGTGTAGTGCATCATGAATTTTTGCCAGAAGGCCAGACCGTAAACATAGAGTATTATTTGGGCGTTTGTGTGAAGCATCTCGCCGAAAAAGACAAGAATTGTGGGCAGAAAACTCGTGGATTTTGCACCATAATAACACACCATCGCACAGTGCCATCATTATTCGTAATTTTTTGGCGAAAAATGCAACAAATACCCATCCAACAGCCACTTAATTGATTTGGCTCCCTGTGACTTATTTCTGTTCAAACGAGTTAGAAACCCATTACGAGGAACGCGTTTCAGCAGACGAGAGGAAATAATGGAAAAATCGCCGGAAGCACTGATGCACATACCGAAAACCGAATATAAAAAATGTTTCGAGGATTGGGTCAGGCGTTGGTATAAGTGTGCTGTAGTCACACAGATGGGGATTACTTTGAAGGGGACAATATATGATTTAGATTAATAAACTTGTATTTATAATTTTCTGAATAAATTCCGGAATTTTTTTTGATCAAGGAAATCGAAGATGTTGATAAGATGGACGGGCGATGTAGAACTAATTGGTGACACCAATTATGATAGTATTAAGCATTCCAACGTAATATAGTGTTCATGGATTAATACCCGCACCATCGAATGACAATGATCCTAAACTGAATATGGAAATGATAGATCCAGGTCGATATGTTTTTTAAAATTGTACCCATCTAAAGTAGAACCTTTCTAAGCTGGATGGTTCAAATTGTTACATTCTACTCCTCCTTCTTTTAGTTCGATAAACCATCAGATTAGAAAGTATTATGATGAGGGTTTGACACCATCAAAATATAAATGAACTGGTCGGAAAAATGAATGTTACAATTTCTTATTGAAGGGCAGCTAATATCGAAATATAGTTGGAAAAGCGAGCATTATAAAGTAACGTTAATGGGTGATAACCTTGAGAGGGACTTGATAGTATCTGATATCGTCGCGGATTTATCGGTAAAACTTAAGGCAACATATTCAAATTCGAATTATCACCAATCAAAGTATAAGTAAAGAAAAAGTGACATAGTGAAGCTGTGATGAGGTGACTTGATGATGATGCTGTTATTAAATGAATTTTAAAATACAATATACACTGATAAACCCGATATAGAATATTACAGCAATGATACCCAATTTACGTTTGATTTACCTCCAACTAGATTAAAACGTGATCTGTAATTTATCCGCTTCCCAGTGTACACTACTTAAACAAAGTGTAGCCGGTATGAGTAAAATTTAGACTTTTATTGAATAATTTTTGACCGACTTGTAGTTTTAATTGTGCAGTGGCTGAATTCTTGACCGCACTCTACTTGGTATGAGGTTAATGAAGTCACCATAGCAATTGCAAGGAAGTGACAGTTGAATTTTATTAGTGTTGCAGTCCAAGTTGCAAATCTGAGATAGCTAATAAGTTTCAACAAGTTCTTATGTTCTTATTTCCTTGGAATTGAATCACTGCCTCTATTAAAATTGTTATGCACGTCATGAATTTTGAGAAACATTTCTGACTTATTTTCAGAAAATCTAGGAACCCATCTTGCGGCAAACTAAAGTATTTTCCAAATTTCCGACGACTACAAGTTCATAATAGCGTTGGGTCATCATGAGGCTAGGAACATATCATACGACTCTCGTAATTTATTGGGTAAAACCTATATCATAAGACGGTTGATTAGTTTCATATCTACACGCATGCGGTACCCAAATGGTTATAAGCTTCTTAAAAATTTTAATATTTCGATTGTTAAACAATTTGTATGGTTTTACATGAGAATTACAACCCAAAAGACATTTGTATATTGTTTCTTAAAGAATACATAATAGAATTCATAATATGTTTCTATTACTTACTGTCATTTTAAAATTATAAAACTAAAGATGACGATGTCGAAATATCTTAATTTTGTTAAATGAACAAAACGAAATAACAACTATAAAAATTTTATGAATAGAATATGTAATTTACCTTGGATTTTTGTAAGATTTGTACGGTTTAATGGACGGGGTGAATGGTATCTTTGTATTTCGATCTCAATGTGTAGATAGTTAGTAAGTGCATCGCGTTAAATGTATATATAGTTACTTGTTCTTTGATCTACTTATATTTAACCTGTTTTCTGGGTGTCTTATTCTGACATACTGCCCAAATTACGAGTCTACGATATTGCGTCTGAAATTGTGGTGATCGTGCATTTAGAAACTAAATTTCTCTTAATAAAGCACTTTCAGCTACGAATATCCGACAAGCAAGTGTACACGAAGGATATACAATCAAACGTATTCGAAAAGTACTAATCGAGATGGATTGTGATAGGAACGATCCGATTGACTCTTTGGCGTTCACAACAAAACATTATTTCAGTCAAAATATCTGCCTTCGCCAGCACTGTTGCAACAAAGAATCACAACATATATACAAACAAAGTGCAACATACATCAAGTAAGATCGCATATACTTGATCGGATGGATTTGATCTTTTCGATATCACAGCCAAGCAATGACGTCATCAGATCGCAACCGTTCTAGCGAACGACACATTACAGAATACATAAAAGATGCCATACAACCTAGCTGTCCTAGCTGTCAATCAATGCCACTTCGAAGTTCTGGTAAAACTACCATCAGCTGTCACGTTCACAGCTATCTCAGCAACATATCAATTATCATATCCTACAACTCCATTCAGGCAACCCTAAGAAAATAGACAGCTGATTACAACGTACTTTTGTGAAGTACCGCAGGTAAGTAGGAGTTTTGTGTAATTAAATATTAAGAGATCCTAAGGCAAAATCATCATACCAGTTAATTGCACTACGTGATGCGCGAATGGATACTGGGCCGCGTTATATCATAATTGCGAAAGAATTAATGAACGCTGTGTTTGCGATAATGGTCTCATTACCAAGATGAAGGCTTCTATATATTCTGTTTGCAACAAAGATGATCCTGACCAGGCTGAGAAAACATAACTACTGTTATGTAAATTATAACTAAAGTACTCAATCAACTAAACGACTTCTGTTACGAGAAGGAAAATAAAATATGATTAATGGAATAGTGACGGTGCGATTAAACTTATTTACATAGATAGCTGTCGAACTACTTCTCCTGCGTGGAGCTACTTTACTATCAACTGAAACGAACCACTTGATCTAATTCAAAAATCCCTCGTTGACTGAGTCAAATTTAGCGTACTGACTTTGTCAGCAAGGATTACCCAACAATTCAAAACAAAATGCGATTGATTCAACATTTTAAAAGTTTGGGGCTAGTTCCAAAAAAACGGGGAATGAACTTTATTATTTAAGAAAGAAAGTGATTTTCGGCAGCCTCTCAGTATACTTTCTTACAAACTACTCCAGTTCAGATTCAACAATCTTATATTTTATAAGGTTGTTTAGGATTTTGTCTACTTAGTTAGATTCTTGGTGCGCTGAACATACAATGATCTAGGTTAGGTTATAGATTGAACACATTTATACCGGCGACGGTCCGTTGTGATACCACAGGATCTTATTTCTCTATTATCTTTATGAAAACCAGTTTGAGCTACTTCTGTAACGTGACTAGTCTCGCACCTTACAGTTTTCGATATCACAGAGGCAGTCTATTAAGAATTTACCCAAATATTCATGTTTTTTGTGTGCCAAAGCCGGGCATGAGCATAGGAGAATGACTTCCGTCTCTTCCTCCTCCTCGTCCATACAGCTTCTGCAAAAGTCATTAGCTTCTAGTCCTAGCCTCCTCGTATGTTCTTGAAGTAGACAGTGTCCTGTAAGCATCCCCGTACGATCGTTTTTAGTTCACGTCTTCACGTCGTAGTGTCTTTGAGAGTTTCAAGTTCAGCTTTGGCCTGACATGCCTTGCTTCCCTACATGAGAGGGTGTTCGTCCACCTTTTATTCGCTGAAGCTACTACCTCCTTATAAAGCACAGGCTTGAGTGCTTCAATGGGCCTTCCCAACTTATCCCCTTTTAAAGGGGCCGGTGACCCAGATCTGAATGTTAAAATGCTCACTCATCTTATTCAGAGACAAGTGTCAACCCAATGTCACTCTAGACGTTAGAAAAACAGAGTCCAGTGACTTGATTGCCACCTGACTGTCCACATAAATTGCGATATCAGTCGAGGATATCACTTGTGTCTCAACCAATTCAGGATTTTCTCAATCGCTATCACCTCTGCCTGGTACACTCTGCAATGATCAGGGAGACAAACTGATATATCTACTTCAAATTTATCACAGAACAGTTCAGGTCCTACTTTACCGTGTAGTTTAGAGCCATCCATAAAGAACTGCAGTGCTTCTGTTTCCGCTACCAAACCGCTCTTCCAAGATTCCCTTGAGGAACAGAAAGTTCGGAAACTTTTCTCAAAGCACAAAGTCGGTGTAACATAAGGTCGAAGTACTTCGACCTTCCGTATAGCTATTACGACCTTACGTAAAGGATTAAACTCAATCAATACCAATGCCAAATTCTATTGTATTCTGGAGTCAGAGGGAGTTTGTCTACTCCATTACATTAATAAACTATCCGGTGTCAGAGTTTAAACGAAGCCATACGAACTGCAAAGGGAAGTATCACAGTAGTCAACCTAATGTAGCCAATTACACCAAAAATGGATAGAAAATATCCACAAAAAGGTATTAGATGCCCATCGACTGAAAGTGTTCGAGCTAACAAATACGATATAGGTACTTCATAAAGTTGTTTGAGTAATTGCAACTCACAACAGAACCAATACTGTGTCATCAGAGTATCGCCAATTGAACATTCAACGAGAAGACTGGAAATTTTACGTTTTCAGATGTATGTATTTATCTTCAAATAGTTGAAGTTTACAATGAAAATCGACAGATTTTTAACAGACTTTACTTTCATTTGTGATTAGGTTGGAGATACAGAAATACTAAATTGATTTTTAAGTCATTTATTATTTGGAACGAACATGTATTTAGTTCGTTCTAAATAACAAATTCCGCATACATAATTAAGATCATTTATCTTCGATTATTGTATACAACAAGTGTTTCCGTATCTATATACAAGTTCGAGATTTAATTAATCAAATAAAAATATCCATGAAAACTGACAATCACCTTACATGTATTCGTGTACGAAAGCCAATCGAAATTGCATGTTTTAAAAGCTAACAAATATTGAAAGTCCAACAAACTTTGATTTACTAAAATTCGATCGCGTACAAAGATATTCAATATGTAAGGCACAAACATACACAAATTTGATAAATCTCAATCTACAATAGGAATTGAGAAACCGATCGAAAAATTAAGGTCAATACTTAATAAAATTAATAAGACAACAAAACATTTCAGGTGTTGCAATCCCGTACATTCATACAGGTGAATTCATAAAATCATATAATTTTATCACAATCTTATGTAATTCGGATATCCCTGAGGGGCACAAAAAAAACATTTATGATTTCTTAAATAAAACAAGTTCTTGTCTTTGATTCGCGATTCAACATACCACACATACATGTTCATACGATCGTCGTGAATATTCAATTATTATGCAAAATATTAGATGTAGCGAAAAGGGTCAAATGTTAAACGAACACCATTCACTTTAACCATAATGGTCTTTGCGAAAATAATCTGCATGCGATGATCAACAAATAAATATAATAACAAGCCACCGAATAAGATTACGATTGAGATTCAAGTTTTGTAAATTTTTTGATTGGATTGTGTTTAATTTGCATATCTTGTTTGTAAATCGATACGTTTTTGGACCAACGAAATATTTAAAGGTCATTAAGTGTACTTATATTATATATGTATATGTATGTAGATAGCTTACCAGTGTAAAACAAGCTGCGACACAGCATAGTATAAATAAATTAGCTTTTGAAAAATAATCCATGCACGTGTCGTCGCCACAAAATCGACTTTTCCACGCGATCCAAAAGTTATTCCAGCCTTGTTTTTCCTCCCCGTTAGCACTCCTGCTGCCCATACTTGTACTGTCGATTTTAACCGATTTTAAATTATATCCATTCGCACCTTGTGTTCCATCCATGTTATCTTTGTGTGTGTGTTCCTTAAATACCTAATCTTAATGTTATAAATATTATTGCACAGTAACTATTTACTAAATAAAATCGTTATCAGTTAATCATCTGAATTTCGTTGTTAAAAATATAAAAAAAAAATTAATTTTTCCGTTTAAGATCACATTTCTTATGTTTTAATTTCACTTTCACATTTTTTGGCGTTTGAGATCGTTAAAAATTCACAAAAATTACGAATTTCATTTTGCGATTATTTAAGGCGTCTTGTTTGTGATGACGTCGTGGTGATTGACTTTATTGTATCTGAAAATAAATAAAATTAAGATTTAGTAAGTGAAATTCATATAGGTACGTGTATACAACACAAGATGAAATGTATAGTAAATCTGACAAAAGGTACGGTTTCACATCTTAGGAGCCCAACTCGTAATAAAAACTATCGAAATGCCTTACAAGTTTGCTTCTATGATTTTTTTTTAAAGAATCTGTATAATACTACAACTAATCTGAGTGAATATCTAGTAAATTTTGAAAGGGTGTAGCATCTTATGGGATGAGAATAAATTGGTTCGTCCCAGTTCATTCAGTCCTTTGATTCCAGAAAACCATGAATTCTAAAGACTGATCGTTTTAGGCGCTTTGGTCCATTGATGTGATCCATTAGGTTCCGCAGCTTCTCGTTGTCATGCTGCTGCAGACGCAGTACGTGACTCCTAGTAAATTTAAGTATTTCATCGCTGACGTTTTCCATGTTGTCTCCATGGAGGTTGTAAATTCAAATATACAATGGAACATTCACAATGCTTCGTAGTACTTTGTTTTGAACTGTTTGTATGATTTTAACTGTAGTTTTCTTTGCAGCCCTAAAGTTGAATAACGTATGTCCAGATAGGTTGAAGGTTTTGTTTATATAACAGTTGTTTGTTTTACGTTGTCAGCTCACAGTTTCTTCCAATAAGCCACTGCATTTTTCTGAATTTAAAATTTATTTCTTGCCTTTTCTTTTTAACATGCGCTTTCAACCTGAGCTTAGTGTCTATGATCATACCAAGGTATTTCGCTTTGTCAGAGTACGGAATTCGTTGGTAATTCACCCTAAACGGGATGTATTCTATTTTCTTGTATGTGAAGTTGATGTGTGTTGATTGTGATTCGTTTAGCATTATTCTCCAAATTTTTGTCCAAGTGTTCACTGTATTACCAGCATTTTGAAGTTTCCGTATTGACTGGACAATACTAGTATCAGTGGTCATAACTGCAATGTCATAAGCAAATGTCTCTATTCTGGCTTCTACTATATTTGGTAAATCATTTGTATACGCAGAAGGTATAACACAGGGCCAAGCACACTACCTTGTGGGACTCCTGCCAATATTTTCTGTGGTTCCAAACCGTATGCTTGGGCTACGTCTAGGAATACTGCTAAACATACCTTCTTCTCCTCCAGCGCCTTTCAATCGTATCAGTGATCTAATGTACCTGTTCTATGTGGTGGGATTTAATCTCTTGAGAAACAATCTTTCGAAAAAATTTGATGTGGTTGTTAATAAAGAGATTGGGCAATAAGATGTTTTGTCATTTAACGGTTTAGGCATAGGAATCATTTTGATTTCTGCTACTTTCCAATGTGCTGTAGTTTCCGTAGTGCTTTTTCTGGTAGTGCTTTGATTATTTTCGCTGATATCACGTCGTATCCAGGGGCATTTTTACCTTTAAGATTTTTTACTTCTGGTGTTATTTCTTTCACAGAGACAGGTAGAACTAACTCTTCTATTTTGCTTACCGATGTTAAATATTTATTCTCTGCCTGCCCAGTTAGTGGTTTAATGGTAATTTCTAAACAGATCAGCTTTTTTTATCGCTAAGAGCCCAGGTTCCATCAACCATTTTTACTTGTAGAAGGTCTTTTTAGACCTTTAGTGGCCACAACGAATAGTCTGTGACAGGTTTACCTGTCAGGTTACTTAGAAAGCTAGCTACTGACTCATTTTTAATCTCTTTTATAGGCAGTTTAAGTTTTTTACACAATTGTTTCGGATTGTTTTGTCTTCAGGGGCTCTAGTTCTTTGCCATATCTTGCGGACTCGTCTTTTCTCGCTAACCAAGTCTCTCACTTCAACTGGGTAGCTAATACTTTTCGGTAATATACATGTATTGATGAGGATACTTTCTCATACCACTCTCTTATATTTTCCAGGTCTCTTTATACTCTTTGTATTTCCCAGGTCTTCTATCATATAAGCGTTCGAGATGCTTTCTTCGACTAGCTGTCGAAAGTATTCACAGTTTGTTTTGTTATTTATTAGCTTTGGAGGGCTTGCTTTCCTTATTGCCGTGGAACTTATTGTCATTAAGACTGGAGAATGAACCGATGGTAGTAGACTTCTTCATTTTCGACTGCTAAGTAATATTCGGAGATATATCTTGATATATATAGAAGTCTAAAAGGTCAGAAATTTTATTTGGGTCCGTATAGGTCATTAGGTTAGCTTTCTACTGGAATGGAACTCACTCCAGTAGAAAGCCAACCTAATGACCTATACGGACTCTCTATGTTCTGTCTGCTTCAAATAGGTCTCTTTGGGAGAAGTTCGATTTGATCCCCAGAATATGTTTTTTGCATTAAAGTCGCCTTCAATAATGAAATGGTTACCAAGCGATTTAAAAAGTTCGATGTAGTTTTTCTTTTTTGGGTTATATCTGGGTGGACAGTGGATTGCGATTGTTGATATAGTGTAACTCTTGTTGTTGGTTCCAATAGAAAATGTTGCTACTTGCATTGCTTCTTCCTCTATTTTAAGTTCTTTTTGATGTTTAATATTTTCCTTGATGAAGATCACTGTCCCGCCTCTAGCTCTTTCTGCTGGATGAAGAGCTTGATATCACCGGTATCCACATATTTTGAAATACGAGATTCTAGTAGAGTGACTTTCTGAGATTAGGCATGTTCAATTTTGTTTTGTGTTTAAAATACTTCTAATTCTGAAATGCGTTGCGCAAGACCATTTACATTCCAGGTAGCAATTCTTAAATAGTTGGTCATTATTTTTTGTTTTTTAATTTGTATGGATAAGTATTAAGGTAGTCAATGACTTCTCTAGTTTAACCTGTCGTTTCTGTAATTTTTGTATTTTTGGCCATCGATATAATTTCCACTGTTCATAGTCTTTGTTCTTGTTTTTATAGTAGCTCATAGCTTCTAGTCTTTGATCTTGCGCCGCCAGATGAGAATTTATAGTGGTTAACTGCAGTATTTCTTGTAGGACACGATTTTCCTGTCTGGGTACTTTCTTGATATTTTCCTTTTGGCTGGCCATTTGGGCGTATGTCGTGCATTCTCTTACTTTCGCGCTCTTTAGAGGGATTTGGTTTGCAAAGGATGGCGTCCTAGGTTGTGAATTTAGAGTTCTGATGAGAATTAAGATTTCCTTATCTTTCTCCACCTACAGGTTATTCATATTGTTTACTTTTATGCTCCAATTTGTGGTTTAGCGATAGTTCGGTTTACTTTGTTCTACACGCCATCAGTCAAAGTTGCCTTCATAATTCATCATTAAGTTTCCAGTTAGGTTTTTTTTTTGCTTTATTTTTATTACGACTGAGACTGCGCTCATCTAGCAATTTTTCTTTTGAATACAAATTTTTTATGTTTCTAGTACAATTCACTTTTGTTGGGATCTAACCCACTGGTTAGTCCCATAATTAATTAAACCTATTTATTAATTTTAATTTGGTAAGTTCACTAGGTCAAGTGGCCTCGTTCTTTTCTTTCAACGATAGGGTTATCTATCATACGGCGAATATAGGGGTTTCCATGTTCCTGGAGCCTTATTTCATGTTTTGTGGCATGCATTTTTATTTCATCTTTGATGTATTCCATCCGAAGGTCTCTGTGAAGGTTTTCATTTCTTATGTACCACGGAGCATTGACGATGCTACGAAGAACCTTGTTTTGAAACGTCTGTATCATTTTGGCGTTTCTTTGCTTGGTACAACCCCAGCGTTGTATACCGTAGGTTCATATCGGTTTGCCGATATAGCAGCAGCTTATTATGAATAGTAAGCTCAGAGCCTCTATGTTAAGTTCTTTTTTTTTAAATGCTCTCTCCACTTGAGTTTGAGGTCGAGGGTCATGCCAAGATATTTAGCTGTATTTGCATATGGCACGTGTCACGAGTTAATTTCTATATATAGGTAGATGGAAAGCCTTTTGATATGTAAAGTTAATATGCGTGGATTTTGTCTCATTAAGCTTGATTCGCCAACGCTTTGTCCAGTTATAAACCGCATTGTTCATCCTCTGGAGTTTGCTCGTTGCATCGGCGACATTATTTCCAATTGCCATAATTGTTGTGTCATCTGCAAAGGTGGCTTTGGTTCCTACATTTGTGGTTGGTATGTCTCTTGTATATAGTAAATACAGGATTGGTCCTAATACACTCTCCTGCGGAACACCGGCAGATATTTTCTTTAGCTCAGAGTTTTCATCCTCATATTTCACTCGAAAATGTCTACTGAATAAATAAGATCTTAGTATGACGTAGAATTGCCTCGGCAGATCTCTATGCAGCTTATATTCCAGACCACTGTGCCAAACTTATTCGAATACATGCGCGACGTCTAGGAATATGCTTGAGCAAACTTTTTTATGTTCTAACATTCTTTCAATTATATTTGTTATTCTATGCACCTGTTCAATTGTAGAATGCTTTTTTTCTGTTAGATCATAAAGTTCTCTTTTTTCATCCTGTCCATATATGTTGGTATCCCAACACGGTCTTAATTAGGTCTGTTTTGTATATAGTTACGTTAGACGTTTTATATATGATCAATTAAGACGTCGGATTTGGAGTAATTACAATTCGAAGGCGACAATTCACTATATGTACTCGTATATTTCATTTAAAACAGGAAACTGAGTTTTGTAGAGATTGTTCTTCGAACAAGACCAAAGCCGCATAAAATCTGTGGTTATACAAAACAAATAACTTCTATAACCCTCGTAACAGAGAAAGTAGAGTACTTGCTTTGTCATACAGAGGTCTCAGGTATCCGGCGATCACCTAAAAATCACGATTGGATAATTTCAATGTGTAAGTGTATGTTTGTACTACACCGTCATAATTTATAGAAACAAGATTATCATTAAATCTCTAAATCAACATCAGTTTCTTTTATATAGCAAGATCTCTCTTATAAACAATTATTAACTTTTAATGTATCAATTATCTCGATCAAGACGATATAGAAAATAAAATCTGTAACGGAAGAAGTAAAAACCTTATCATCATAAGATTTCAGAAATAATTAAGAAACTGTTAGAATATAAAAAAAATCGAATAAGAACGATATACCATATATAATTAAAAGTTAAAGAGCGAACGAAGAAGTTTTTACAACTAAACCAATCGCATATATAAGAAATCGATGGGAAGAAGAAGAAGATCGTTGTATAAGATGAAACAGTTTTATTATTCTAAGATTTTTCTATTTTATATTTATGCTCCAGAATTTAGGTTATTGTGGGATTTAAATTTTAAGTCTAGAACAGTATAGGTTAGTCACACCAAGGTTATACGTACATATGTAAGTAAATTACAAGAATATAATCATGACGTATGTTCGCGTATCGAATTGGTTTTATATGTATGTATGTATCGTATTGTGCGAAGTGTTTAGAAATTTGGAACAATACTGTTTCTAATGAAGCTTTTTACTAGTGATTTGCGGTTTTAATTTTATTAGACACAGGTGGTATGATGCAATTGCCGGTGTAAAATAATTTGTAGAAAAGCAATTTGAAATGAGAAATCGCGAATTTCAATTAATAATTTTATAGTAGCGATATATGTACTATATACATAATGTATGTATTGCGGCACGTGTTGCATTTGGCGGTCGTTTGAACGATTAACAGTAGGACAATTAACAAATAGTTGTTAATTTTGTGCTGGACATGAAACTCATTAAGCTATAGAGTTTTGAGTCGAGTTTCGTTTGAACTTTTATATCCCAAATGTCTATCACGACACCATCAAAACTACTATCATGACATGTGCAACCATCACGATAGACTTTATATTAAAGTTTGATAGATTGGAACGACTGATATTACTTGTAAAGGTATTTCTTCGCGGTTTCTTCAAACTTTCTCGTTTGATCTTAACTCAACATATGATGTCTTATATTTTAAAGACAATCAAGCGAGGTTTCATGTACATATCACAATAGTAAACACTTAATGACCGACATCGAATACTCAATTTTAGTGTGGATTATAATAAGCTCAAACATAATGTTGGTAAGAGTGATAAAAGATGGGTTTCTATACCCACAGAAGGAAAACTAGAATACATAGCTGATGGTTGTGTTCATTCACATATTTAATTTGTCTATTAGTAACATATGACTATTGTTCGGTTAATATTTCCTTATAAATAAAATTGTGTGTTACTTATTTTGGGGGCTTATGATTCACCACCCTATAAAACTGTGTCTATATATACAAGAAGCAGAAACTTGATATAAATGTGTCTCATTGTTCAAAGACTCTTCGAAATTATAATATACTACATCTGGGTTAAATACCCACAAACAAGATCTAAAGTGTTTGAATATTATCAAGGATCAGCTTACTAGAGAACTGCTTACTAGAGAATAATCGGTTAAGTTTCAGCCAGTCTATTCTAGCAGGCAAACTGAAACATTATGTTACAAATTTTCAAATAGGTGAATAGGTGTGATATATTTATCTTAAGGCGGGATCATTTCTCTCCAGAAATCGTCGTGTCATTTCGTTGAAGTGAAAACAACCAATTTTTTGTACTCTATAACCATGTCAATCTTTGTGCCAAAAAAATTTAAAGACTTTGAGTTATTAGACCAAGATTCATGCCAGATTCAGGAGAAGCGCGGAAAAACTTTGGAAGTGACTCAAAAAGCGATTGTAAACCAACTCATGACTATGAGTATGGTGCAAAAAGAAGGAAATTGGAGTCCGTAGGAACAACAACCAACAAGAGACCTATCATTCCACGTGAGAACAACTACGCCAACTGATGCCAATAAATAACTTTACAATCATCGAACATACATTTATGTTGCCCGTGTGCATCTGGACACACTATTCTATACCTTATGCCAGGGTTTGTTTCACTCAGGCTCTATTGGCCTATAGTGACATTCCTTCCCAGACGTACACTCTCAGTCCCGAAATATATTTGGCTTCAATTTTAACTAAAATCTTTCTCCTTTCTGCAAGATAAATACCTGAACGCCTGGAAGAGAGCGATGGTGCAACCAATTCTTAAACGTGGTTGTGATAGAACTGACCCCTCAAACTACCTGCCAATATCAATTGTGTCAGGCTTGACTAAAGTAATTTCAGATAAACAATATGGCTTCCGCGAAAGCTGCTCCACAACCGATATATTACGGATATCTGACGGTCAAGCTGAAACCACGAACTGAAAACGCAAAGTGCGAATTTATTTATCGAACATCTAAGAAGTGGAATTCGTTGGCCGGTTTTCATTTTTCGTTGGAGTATAAAACGCACAAGTTTAAGGTGGCTATCAACTTTTACTTGAAAGATCGCGCGTTGGGTGCAGGAGCTTTGACAGTAACAAGTAGCTAGGACAGTCTAAAAATCCGCCCTGCAGCAAAATAAAACTAAACGTAAAAAAAATGAGATCCAATATATCTGCGGTATCCTCAATGTCGGCAGGAGTCAGTTTTTTTAGTTTATAATTTCTGATATAATTTTACACCAATTCCTACTAAAACTATAGAAGTTTTAGATATTTCGATACCTGTCTTCTGTGAAACTAGTGGGTTGGAAATTATTTCCTATACGTCTTTTGTTGCACTGCATTGGCTCTAATTGGTGCGCTATACATCAGGATAAGAGTAAACGCTAGCAATACTCATTAATTTATCGAGCTCCTCTCGTATTTGGCATTACCAGTGCCAATGCAACATTTATTCTGCTATCTCTTTCACTGGAGGTATAATGAGAAACATCTTATGTGACAGACTAGCATCAATCTTTACTCTTAAGGGCTTAATGGTCGGTTGTGTGACTATGTTTGGGAAACCAACCTCTAACATTATGTAGTTGAAAGTTTCCCTGCTAGTGGTTATGGGTGCTTCTGTCTCATGTTCTTCTAACTCCGAGCAAGCAGGAGTTAACCATTGTTGAATGTTTTTTTTTATACCACTTGATCTTCACATGGTAAAAAAGTAGAGCTTGAGATGGTAAAGTACAGTATTATTTTTAACGTTCTAAAATGTACGACCTAGAACGAACTGTTGTGTATCACACAACGATTATCACATAAGTTTTCGTCCCATCACTGGTTTTATACATCAAAATCCTGTGATTGAAGTAGCTCACCACTACTGGCAATAGGCATTTCGAAACCTCCATCAGGAAAAATATCTAAAATTTCGAATTCAATTTAGTCGTATGGATGGCATTATTCAGTTTCAATGCTACCACTGCATAGTATTTTTGCTGCCACGCAACCAGATGTCGCATCTTATGCTGTATCGATAACACATTTAATCGCATTCACTAGGAACGTACCTTTCTGCAATCATTTTGGTGCTCCAGAATGGATCTTTTATATTTACTGGAGTAGATCGATCACCTAAAATAACAAGAATCTTTTCTGATCCACTATAGGTTCTCAGGAGACAGGTTCCAAGATATCGATAATTTCACATGCTTAAGTTTATGACAACACTCTTACTCGAATTTCTGTATACTCGTATGGTCCACAACTATTTTATAAAACTGCAAATATATTTTGTGTTCATATCAAAACAAATGAATTTCACTTGATCAATGATCTTAAAAAATTTTCTCATGTTTTTATATCAAAATACTAAGATATTTGAAATTAGATTTGAAAACAACCTCAAGGATAAATCGAATATACATACGTACATAAATTAAGTGAGGTATAAGTAAGCAAATCTGTGTAATACTTTTCAATTGATTTTCTTATTATAGTTTCTGCTTACTTTCAATTCTTACATTGCATGTATGGTATTACAACTATAAGACTATAACGCTTATAGCAGTATAGTTCATTCACTTGGGTTAATTAAATCAATGTGTATCTAAGCATATTTATAGCTGTGTGTAAAAATAGCCATTTACAAATCTAATCGCCGCGATAAAATTTGTGTAACAAATATGATGACATATTTTATAGAAGTCACAAGATTTTTAAACGCAGATGCCTCAAGGTTAGTCGCTAAATATTATAATACAAAATTGTTGTAATGCCAATAAATTTTATTTGCTTCATCGCGCATCACCTTATATTTATTTATCAAGATATCTCGTTTGATTATCATCATTAAACTTAGCTATTACTATTGTATGTATATATGAAATCTTTGAATCGTGCGGGGTGTGGCATTATTAGCTCAAATCGATTACACAATATAGTATTGCTGTGTCGTGTATATACGGGTACATAATATTTGTATATGGAATAATTGACCGCGCCACCAAATTAATTAGTAAAAGTTAATCAGTTATGTGATTTGAAGGACGTGGGATTAATCGAAAGTGAAATGTGAAATATACTGAAATTGGCTATACACCGATAGTATTGCCTCTTTATAGGTTCAGTTTTACATAGAGGTTAAGGACAAAAACACCTATTTGGATCTAGTTGGTGTGAAAGTACCACCAATTTCAGGGCCAAACCATTGCTTTTCCTATTCAAGACAGTTACTTTTCGATGTAAGGTACAGGTGTTGACGAGTATTTTAATCTATATCAGCAGGAAAATGGAGAATCAAAGGAGAGGAGTTTTTCAATCTCTTTGGTTCTGCACTGGCACTGGATGTCTAGTATTATTTTTATAAAAGTGGTCGTTGAGCCATAGATCATTCAGAAGCAAATGTACCTTCCTGCTAGATGTTTCCTTATAGCTAGTCGTTCAATATATGTTCGTGATTTAAATGAACCCGATTAGAAATATAGTCATACGTCGGTATAAACATTATTTCTATTTGGAATTATTGTTCGGTTAAGATGCTGTCGTAAACGGATCATATCTATGAAAAAACACAAATTTCACAATGAGCCCATTTTCTTAAAAAAATAGTATCTTAAATTAAGTACAGAATCCAGTGAGTATTCAACTTTGTATTTGCTGAGAATTATGAGAACTCTTTGATTCTAACGATCAATATGTGCCGCATTTTGAAGCAACCCAGCAACTCGTCAACTATTTGTGGTGGTCTTTTATTACTCAACAAAAAGAGTCTGGTTCAACGAATATCTGTGCCACACAAGCACGACCTAGACCATCAGCAGCATAATTTCTCTCAGTTTGAGTATGGCCCGACCACCACATAAGTTTTAACTAACTCGATTGCTATTGCTAAGTTGCTTAATTGAGTTAAGTCATAGACGGGACAGTCACAAATTTTTGAAGCCCAATACTCTTTTTGAAGTATATACCTTTGTTTATTGCTATTTTTTCTTTTTTCGAAGATCATTAAAATTTGAAAGCTTCCACTTTTGCGTCCATGTTAATTATGTTGCCTCAACAAATCAATAGATTCTCCTTCCAGTTTCAAAATTCTTGATCAACGAAATATTAGACCTTGATAAATAGATTAAATAAAGGTATGGATGGTTGGGGTTAAACACCCCAGTCAAGTTAATATATTTCTACATTAAAACATGTTTTGACTACATCACAAACATCCTTTAGTTGCCAAGAGAAATCTTCCTTAGCAGCTTAGTCTCCCAAAAACGGTACAAATTTAAATTGGTTGATGTTAATAGAAAAAAAACTTGAATGCGTTTGATGGCCACATATATGAACGAGAATCGGCTTGAACTCGGTTGCCCTGCAAGGAAGTTGATGGTTTCAGAGTGTAGACCGAGAAACCCAACTTTCCATGGCTATTTATCAAGACTTTACAGTGAAGATGACTTTGGGTGCTTTAAAGTGGGATTTTTCAGTACTACATAGATAAAAAAGACATTATTGGACTTCCAAGCTTTCGGTAATCGAATATATGTAAGATTTGTTTATGTATAAAATAAGCCATTTTAACAATTGTACATATACTCGCTAAAGCGTCCTGTCCTATACGATAGAACCTAATTTTACAATAATTCTGAATGCCTCATTACAGAAGAATTTATTATTAATTTTAGTGACAGAAATCAAACCGATTTATCGAGGACGTACGGCTATAGGACCGATTTACGTAGAACCATCAGCACATTGCATAGCTCCATGCCAGCTTATAGTACTGGAATGGAAATATGGGTTGGTTCATGAGTTCTGCACTCCAACCGGGGGTCATAGATGTGTTCATTGACACCACCGATCGTAATCAGATGGTGAAATATCCTTTTTGCACCCCGCTCCTATCGGGATTCGAACCTCCCGCTCCAACTGCAGCAGCTTTAACCACTGCGCTATTTGGTCGGTGACGAAAATTTTCTTACAAGTCAAGGAACATATACAATGCAGTTCTTGTGGGTAGTGTTAAATAAAGAATGCGAACATAGTCTTGCCAGCTATAGCGGTTAGCGATCTAGTTACCAAGTTTTGGAGAAATGAAAACTAATAATAAAAATTTGGTTGGAAGAAACCTATTGGGAAATAAAAAATATTGATGCTATTGGGAAATAAAAAATATTGGCTAATTATGCGCAAACTAAATCTTCATTGTATGATATATAATAAGAAATAGTAAGAGAAGTTCGAGCCAATTCCGATAAGCCAAATTACGATAAGCTAACATTGTACAAAGTATTTATCAGATCAATTGTCATATGTATGGAGGTTAGAGTTGGTATATGGCGAATGAGGTTCGAGAGGTATAACTTCTTACATTCGAGAGGAGAATCATCCTTATTTGCTTAAAATCAAAGGACGAGTACACTAGATTGGTCTTCTTCTGTGTGTTGATCCTAAGCACTGGTACGATCTAGCATTATCTAAATGTTTACAATAATATATGAAGTCCTGACTCATGTTTAAAATTGATACTATGGCCAATGACCTGTAAACGCCATCTTTATTTATTTTGATCTTAGGTAAACTAAAGGTGAATCGTTCAATAAGATACAATAGTCTTCGTAAACAAACAATTCAATTGAATATTTTTGTTAATTTTCCGAACAATGCAACATATACAAGACAATTTAATTAGTTTCATTAGCACTTGATAGACCAATCAAAGGTGCTAAATTGTTTTGTTTAAAAACTAAAATAAAATATGACCGAGAAATGGATTCAAGCGATGCATTGAACATTGAAAAAAAAATCAATCAATCAATGGCTTATGTATCGATTAGAAATTTATTCAATGTACTCTCGCACCCATATCTAAGAGGAAAGCAAATTACGCATATAAACTGCATTGTATGTATCGTATGCCCTGATTCCATTTTGATATACATAAACATTATGTTCATGCTGCATACAATTGTTTTATGTATCTACATAAAAAACATAATTACGATCATCGTTTTATTCTTTAGAAAATTAAAATACAAAACAATTACCTTTATATATATAGATGTAATTATATATGTGATGTACATACTTATATATACGAACACCTAAGTAACTTATGTTGTAAGCTAGACACCTTTAAGCAACTCATATGTACATACGATACTTGCTTTTAATTGTGATTTTCAATTAGTAATTTTCTTTTATAGTATCATACATAAAGGTGTACATATATAAGACCTACTCATATATGAAAAACAAGCGAAGACATTGAAAAACGTTGGGATCACTTGACAATATAATCTTTGGGAGTTACATCACGATTTTTGCGCGACTTAGTCATTTTTGTATAGTTTATAAATCATCTTCACATGTATAGTCGCGTATATATGTATACATTACAATGTATCTCTATATACAGTTTGGTGGGCTGCTTCACGAGGTTGGATATTGTTTTGTTTTGATTTAAAATTCTGCACAATAAAGTCAATTTATGCTAATTTCATCTTATAATGTTGTGATTTGAATTTTGAATTTTTAACCTTTTCGTGTCAAAATATAAATTTGCATAAGAATTAGTTGTTGGGTGATTTTTTTTGTTATTTATGAACCATTCCTATGTTTATGATGTGCGTGTGCACCATTATATCAAGGTTAACGACGGTTTTTATCGTGGTTACTCGATCCTTTCAACAACGAAACAAGCACCTAATAACACCTTTCAGTTATGTATAATGCTTTCGGCCACGAATTTTTACACCATCCTTTTAAAAGTTTACCACTTCTGAATAATCAACTGTTTTTTCAAGTCTGGTCTCTCTCTGGGTGGACATGATTATTGGTCGATAATAACATTTAAGACGGTGAACCACTATAGCCACCATATAGGTACAAACATTTAAAGAAGTTTGTATTACTAGTCAAAATCTTAAATCATGGGTGACATTAGCTTGCAGGTAACCGACAAACCAAGTTCTCTCTTATTGCACGTTATATATAGGACAAGGATGTCTGATTACTGTGTCGCAGCATTCCAACATTAATTTTCAGAAATATAAAATACACAAGTTTAAGGCAGCTATATCAACCTTTACTTGAAGGATCGCGAATTGGGTGCAGGAGCTCTGACAAGGATCTAGGACAGTCTAAAAGTCCGCCCTGCACCCAGGTGAAACTTAACGTAAAAAAAAAATTTATTGCTTCAGTATTATTCCGGAGTACACTAATCCTAAATTTAATCTTTTTCTGGTCCAAATTAAAACTTTTAACATCAAAAGCTATTAGCCACGCTGTGAATATTAAAGACTCATTTCTCGTCATTTCTTGAATCCCAAACTTTGGATGAATTAGTTCGCACCTCACATAGACCAAATTTCGACAGTGTCTCAGAAAAATAAAGCTACTGGCAGATCAACCAGGATGTGTAGATTTTCAATCAAGTTGAAAATTACCAGAGGTTCAAAATGTTCGGGTATAATTTTTTAGCCAGTATTAGCCAGATTACAAAATTCACCAACGCCATAAGTGCAGTTTCAATAGATTTATTTTTCTGGTTGCTGGCTTCTCTAGAGCTCCGATAGTGGCCTTTATATCTAATAAGCTCATTAGTTGCGATGAGATTATTAATTTCCATTTGTTTTCACTAAGTCAATATGTTAGTAGCAATGTGGATATAAATAACCAGAGTTGTAGTCTAAAACCTAGCCCAGACTCAATCAATACAATGGATATGGATGTATCTAAATACCATTTGCCATGGGACAAGTCTTATTTGTGAATAGGACATTTCAACACAGACGGATAGACTCCACTTCTCGTAAAATATCGTTAGTGAAGTTACTTAAACCTATAAAATTAGAACTTAAAAACTTAGAGGTGGCTTCTAGAATTTGTTTTGTGGAACAACCATATACAAGGGGTACGAGGACTAAATACCTCTTCTGAGCAAATAATATGCTTTAATGATGTCTGATATGGCCAAACAGAACTATAAATCTAGTAGAACGATGTGTGAAAAATTGTGAAATTCAAGCCCAATTATGTTTTCTTAATCTATAAATAGCAGGACTACTAGCTTGTGAAGCAAAGAAATAGAGTATTGAAATACTTATGATCTCTGCCTACTTCCCATTTTATTCAGATCACTCTCTAATCTTATCTGAATCATTGCCGTATGCCTTATACATCATGTACACCATGAGATCCTTGAATATAAGTTAGGTATCTAGGCCCTGGAATACCTACTCTAACTGACTTCTTCATAAATGTTGAAAATGTACCAACCTTCCGACACCTTCAAGTTAGGAAATAATTTTCATTACTCTTGCCTCACAAAGTGTAAGTGAAATAGTCTAAAATTGATAATTTAGGATACGGTAGATAATTTAGAAAACTGAGAGATAAAGTGTAAAACCAGACAGCACGCAATGATAAGTAATAAACTATATCTATATCGCATAATGAGTGTTGATATTTTAAATAATTTAGAAAGCTTACATTAATCTTATATACACAGAGGAACTGTTCACTTGGTTTTACATTACGACCACACTGTACTTTCGATTTCTATTTGTACGCGCCAAGAATACTTAAAGAAATATGTAACTACTTGTCAATCGTGCTGACATTACAGGTCCTAATGATATCATATATTGTCAGTCGTATATCGCAAAGCACGTGACGTAATAAACTTAAGTATCGTGCTTCGAATAAACTTCATTATATTTACAACTATACACGAATTTAATTCAACCATATATACAGAGATGCTGTCTTATATTGTGTACCGCAAATCAAGTTTATATATCAAGAAATTATCACAGTCACTGGGACACGATAACGACCCAATAAAAAGTAATCTAAATAATTATTATACCAATTATCGCAACTTCTTTTCTAAACTTATATACGATAATTAATTGAATATAATGCAAACACTATTCGTTCGTTATGTTGGTATCTTTCAAAAATGTATGTCAACTATATATATACACTGTTGACCCGATATAATCCATATAGGAGATATTTATATGATCACATGTGCAAAATTCGAGAGATCTCAGCCACCTCAATTATTATACTTTTTCTTCTAACAGTCTCTTCATATACATTTTATTACTGTTATGATTATAATTTATCTTATAACTATTATATCCATTTTATATTTGGTTAATGCAAAGTAGATTCTCTCTAGGTTAAAAATAGAAGAAAAAATCCAATTCGCTTAACATGTGTGTCACAACACTGTGCAAAATTTGTTATGTGGAAGATTTCAAGTTATATCCAAAATAAATCACCGCTTTCATATTTTTTTATGTCTATCCACGGAGCATATATATATATATATATGTAATATGTAGTGTTTAAATCATAATTCATAATCAATCATTATGTTAGTGATGAGATAGATGGTGAGTTATGTCCAGTCAAATTGTTGAATACATAATTAAACGTTACATCTATATGTATAATATAGTTTGGTATGCAATTTGTATATGGAAACTACTTGATTTGATCTTTTGTTGTCATTGACGATGAAACTATTCAGATCGATAGGTAAAAGTGGCAACGAGTTGTTAACAAGAGATAGAATGAATTTGTTTCGAAGATTATGAAATCATATAGAGCTACGGGGAGACGATACAATGTCAATCAGAACGCGACTTATTTTAGACACGCCAGACGATTAAGTGTTGAGGTTTCCCACTGCTATTATGTGTGCATAACGCCAATATAAACTAAAAGTAGTCATAGTCTAGCTCGCAGTATAATGAATCGACAGTGCAAGATGTTTATAGACACTGATCATGCATAACCTATTGTAATAAGAGATCATCTATTAACGATCGACTATATATACATACAATGACTAACTAACTTCTATCATTCTGTTAATGTTAAAGAAGAAGATTTCATAGAACTTAATTAATGTCAACAACTTTATCAACAATGTCATACAAACTTGTTTATTATCAAAATTTTCAAAATTATTTTTATACCACCAGTGAAGTCGCTTATTTAAACGGAAACTTTCCACAAAATTACACAGTATACACTGTAGTTACAGAGGTCTATGCACTACTAAATATTAACAAACTGACATCAAAAGCATTACACAGCACACTTTAAATTTAATTAAAAAACAAGCAAATTCCTACTGTTCAAATTGTTGGTCTAGAGAAATAATTGGCTCTTATACTTATTTGAAGATGAACGTGGCGTTATTGCAGTTAATAATGGGCAATATTATGATAACAAGGTTGATAACCTTTTCATAATTTTCTATTCCTGAAGAATGGAAAGTGGCCGCGTTATGCCCAATATTCAAGTATGGTGATCGCTTGAAGTGCAAGAATTATCGCGGTATAGCTCTTCTTTGCACAGCATACAAGTTACTGTCATATATTATCTTGGGAAGTCACTGATCAACTTTTTTCGCTACGGATGATTCTTTCCAAGTACTACGAAACATATCGCGATGTACACCAGATATTCCTAGATTTCGAGCAAGCCTATGACTCGATTAATCGAGAGGGACTATGGAAGCGCTTGAATATTTTGGAATACCAAACAGTATCTCTTTCACTCCGTTGCCATTTAATCCAATCACACAGATATCATCTGCATTTATTGTCTTGAGGTGTTCAACTTTTACGAAGGATGTATTCCAACATAAGATAAAAAAGTATCGGAGACAACGCATCTCCTTGTCTAACACCAAAAGTAATTGCAAAAGTTCTCGATAACCTGTTCTCAACTTTAACACAGCATTGTGACTGTGTTTTTGTCATTTTATACAAATGTACGTATGTATTTGTTTGGTATTCCTATTCAAATTTCGCTTACCTTAGCCTCTCTCGATTGACCGAGCCATAGGCTTGCTTGAAATCTAGGAATACGTGGGTTCGTTGTTTTTTTGTCGTTGTCCGATTTTTGTTTGCTTGTTGATATTTTTAATATTTGTTTTTTTACGGAGCTCATCGATCCAACCAGATTTTGTCGCCTCCTACGACAAGCTCTGGATTATCTTTCGTTCGAAATATTTACACAACATGGATGTCACCACCCAAAGGGAGTTCTGGGACCTACTTATAAAATTTAAACTTAGGTATATATCCCAAACATAAACGTGTCTTTTCTAAAACACAGTGAGGAATTTTAAACCATATCAATCACTCAGGATGTGGATATTGAACGACATACCTCATCTGTACCGTTTACGAGCATATTGGTCAACTCATTATGCAAAATAGTAAATAATCAAAACGAATTTAATAGCTAGGCTAATGACCAATCAAAACTTATTTGAATATTTATAAATGCAAAATTATGCACTGAGTTTCAAAAATAGCTTATAATATAACCGATTTGGTAGTAACTTTTACGAAGTTATAGACATATTGTATTGGAAAAACTAACACCGTGTTTGGATTTGTCTAACAATCTACTGAAGTTATATACTATTTGCACTCCTATCAAGAGACGAACAGCTTGAATACCTTAGCCAAGACTTCAAAGAGACCGTTTTGTCTACATGCTCCAACAATTTATCTCGAAGAATAGTATAGTCAGATATATATAACCTTGTTGTTACCATTTAAGGAAATTAACTGCGCTGCGATGTTTATGATAAAATAATGTTTCACTCGTGTCGAATTCATGGCAAAAATCCTAACCCATTCAAAATATATATACTGAATTTCAATCGATCGATCATATCTTATATAATAATACTATGCGAAGACGTAAAATGCCATGGTCAGTATTTACAATAAATTATCGTATTTATAATATATTGAACGTAGCCCAAAATCGATGTGTTGACTCTATAGAGTTGTTACCATAGAGAAGTCACTCACCCGGACTTGACCTCTTACATATATAATCGTTCTGGTGCATAAACCACCCTATATAATATCAAGCATGACTTTCAAACACACATGTACATATATTCAAGTGTATATACTTATATATTCTGTTATAAATACTAATTAAAAATTCAACAATTCCATCATAAATTTCCAGTCGCAATTTTTAATACAAGTATTATGACTCACTATTTAAAAACTATTTTTAAAAGTTTAAATTCTTCTACTTTTCTTTAACGAACGCATAACACAAAATATTGAACTTTATATATAAACAAATATGAAATGTTGTTACCATTAAAAATTATAGTTTAAAGTTGTTTGTTTTGATTTAGTTTAGTACCAAAAACTAGATATGTATGTATGTATATAAATAACTATGACAACAACAACACCACTTAAGTTTTTAATTTTCCTAATTATAATCTTAAACTTAAGAACTGTATAATAACTGTAAGCACTTTAATTTTTAAATCCAATCACTATAAAATTATATGTAAAACTATAAACTATATATATTTATAGTCATGCACTTATTTAAATGTTACTGTTTAATTAAAACATTAAAATTCGCGTCTCGAACAACGCATTCAAAAGACTTCAATTTCGAATTATATACACGTAACGTGGAGTAAGCGACGAACCGTTTCAATTCATTTCTTTCGTTGTACTGAACGTGAATAGTTTTTTTTGGTTTGTTTGTAAACCGACGACAAGCTCGTGTTTGATACAATAGTGTGTTCGTATTGTTTATATTTTTTCTTCGATTTGCTCAGCTGTTTGAGAAATGTTTGTTTTAAAGCGATGAGAGATGTATTTTAATTATTTGTTAACCCTTCGTTTAATGGGTATTCAAAAGATGCGAGGTAGATAGATATTCAAAAATTGTTTATAAATTTGTTTTCATCTATCCCCAATATTAGGAGCGAAGGGCGTCTAGTAGACTGGGCCATCTTTCTCTATTGGTGTTACAGCTTTTATCTCTTCCCATGATTTACCAAGTTGTTCCACTTCAGGTATACATAGCATTATTCTCTTCCTTGTCACCGCTGGTCTTCCTATTTTCCTTTTATATTTATGTTGACTGATTTGTTTTTCTATGTAGTTCAATGTTAGGCCAGAAGCATTTTACTTGTTTACAGACACCTGTAGTCCTCACTTTTTCTGTGAGTTTCCATGTCTCACATCCATACAGCAGTACTGATTTCACACACGAGTTAAAATTTCGTATCGTGGTCTTCAATGACAGAACTGAAGAATTCCAGACTTAATGTAACATCAAAGACAATGTACTTGTCTTTGGTAACATGTTAAATATATATCTGAATTTATTAATATCTTACTCTGCCCCTCCGGTTTTGGCTATTGTGCAGACAAGGTATATAAATTCATTTACATCTTCAATTTGTACATTGTTGATGTGTGGTTTATATTTGTATTGAATCTCGTCTAGTTTTTGCGGATGTTTATCTTGAGACCTCGTTAGCTAAATCTGATGACTGTATTTTCTGCTGCATATCTGAGAGTTCGGCCTTTCAGCATGGGATGCCTATTTCGTATAATGTTGAATTCCATTCACTTGATTGTTCAATGATGATACGGATTGAGTTGATGTGATCAGTACAAGTTCTCTCTGGTTTAAAGCCAAGTTATGTTGTGTTTTAAATTGATCTGTCAGTTTGATCATCCTCATTTTTTAGATTTGTTCCCAAGAGGTCGCCTAAATTTGTTGCTTAACGTTAGTGGTGAACTTGTTATAGTTTTAACTGTCTCTGTCACTCACTTCACAAAATGATGGCATATTGATTATCGTATATGTTCTGACATCTCAATAATATTGGTTAGCCACCGATTTCATTATTCTAATTGATTGTGTGCTGATATCCGTTTCTCCTTTATCGAATGAATTAGATCCAAGCTTAACTTTTAGCGAAGTAAATGATATTGTTTTTTTTAAACAATGGACAAAATATATATGATTATCTATGTTTCTTCATTTGATTTAGATGTTCTGGATATAGGTATGTCAGACACTTGCTCTACGTTATAAATCGATTTAATATTGCTATAAACGACTATAGTTAGATATACATAGTTTATCGGTTCCCAAGAAGAACAATGATGTTAGTCATGAGAAACCAACACTACGAGAATAGGAAATTTATCAAAAGTTTCCAAAACTTAACATTTAGGTGAGTATGTTTAATTTTGAAATGGATACAGCAATATTACTCAAGGTTCAAATGGTGTCAACCGTTTTATAATTTTTCAAACAAGTAACGATCTTATATTCATGCTCAAACCAGCTGACTAATATTATATAAATACTACCTGTATGTAAACCATAAATTCCCAATCGTCATTTAATAAAATAGCCCACCCCATCTTCTATCACTATATCCTAAGGAACCTCTGTTCAAACCTCTCTGTACAGTCAAACTTATGAAATACGTCCTTATGGTTCAATTCATTCTAAGATTAAGATATCGATTTAGTCTAGCTTTTGCCGCCTGAGAAAAAAGACGAAGTCTTAAATATAAAATAAACATTGTTGAGAGCCCTACTGAAACCCCTATTTGTAAAAACTGTTAAATTTTATTCTACAGTAATTAATTGTATTTAGAAGTAAACGTTTAGCATTCTGCAAATAGAGGTATGTCGATTTCTGACTAAAGGTTTTTCCTGTTGTGTGCTATGTAAACTTTATCAATCTTTGCAACCACTTACTCAGTAGGAAGATACTGGTTTGTTCTCGTTCATTTGTATTTAGCATAATATTCTTGTTTTCGTTCTAAATTTATTCTTGTTACTGCAGCGTGTTCAGATTAAACCATACAGTGGGATGTCTATATTTTAGTGTTTGACTAAGACACTTCACTGGAGGCCAGGCCAACTTTCTTCTCTATGTTACTACTTTTCTCATAGGATTCAATTTTGATCCTATAAACGACTGTTTGATGGTACCAATTTATTAGCACCATTCCATTGATAGTACAACCCACATCATATGCTCTGCTTATAATTGTTCCAACTAGCTTTTAGTTTATTTAATTCCTATTTTGTTCTCTAATTCTAATAGTTTCCTTTCAAACTGCCCAGAAGACATCTTGCTTGGTTTTAATTAGCTTTCTATATCTTAAAATTATAAAACAAGAGCTCTCTCATAATAACACTTGATAGATAATTTTATTATTATCCTTTAAAGACTACAAGCTATAATTTTATTTGAGCTTACAATAGAACTGATTTCAATCTGATCATAGTTGGAAGTAGACTCTATTACGATGGGAATCATTTGTTAGTTTAATTGTGTTATATCTTAATCTGGCCTAACAATCTGTCTGCATTAAAATTTAGCTAGAACTGTCTAACCTTTAAAAAAGTAGTGAAACAGCAAGCCAATCAGCCACAGATGTGTGGTTGGTAAATTGTTTTTCAATTAAATAGATTTCGACTAATTTCCCCTGTTTCTGAACCAACTTACGGATGTCCCTTTAGAGTTCATTTATTTTGTTAATGTTTAAGCTGTTACAGACATAAATCGAAAACAATATGATGGACAGAAGTTTGAATTCATTAAATCTCGAAATTCAAAAAATCTTTAGAAAGAAGCAGATACTGAATTGATCTAGTTCAAAGTTGAAATGACGAAACAGATCTATTATCATAATCATAGTGAATACGTTGATGCTTTACTTTTGATACTATTCATTATAGCTTGTACTTTGATAAAGTATACTGTTCTAGGGTTCATGTGTTATCGTTTAACATAATTAAGAGCTATCTAGACGAGCACAAGCGATATCTCATAATTGATGTTATATGCAGTAATGTGAGTAAAATGGACTATTGTGTTCCTTGGTAATTTCGCTACTTCTTTGTTAGTACGATTAATGCCTTGAAATATTTAGTATTAGGTTTCATTCATGTCTTGGAGAGATCAGTTTTAACTTTGTTAACAAAGAGATTTCAATGTGTCGCGCGTTTTGCTCTAACAATATTTTCCCCAGACAATAAAAAGATAAAACAAATTTTAAACATTCAAAAATAATTATTTTTTATGCAACGTAAACATTTATAATTTCATTTTAATTATCTCCATCGCATTTTGAATGTCTTCAGTCGGATTTTTAACTCTATTCAACGACTCCAATGCTGATTTATAATTTCGATTACAGATATTCCTAGAATGACGAATAAAACATCGAAATCAAATTCATTAATAATATAATCGATCGAACAACAACACTTACAGTAATGCTAATCCTACAAAATTTCCACAGTAGGTTAAATAATTTGACCACTTGTCGAAAATGCTAACCAACAATGGATCATCCGATTCTTTGTGTAATTTCGCAAGAATCCATGCTTCACGATAATAATTTCCTTGGCACAGAGATTCAATGGCATCGTTAATCTCGTGCGTCGCCATAAGATATTGGACCGCACTTAGCGCATGTCCCTTTTCAATACATTGATAACCATATGCCTTGCAGGTGACTCGCCAAAATTCATGTGAAATGTGTGGTGACACGGCGACATGATATTCAGTCAATTGTTTCTTTTCTATTTTATCCAGAATTTCGGATTTTAGTTCGCCCATTATTTGTGGAAGTAAAATATTGCCGATTGTATTCGTCATTGAAGTTTTTAAGTTTTTCACTGGAAATAGAATATAAAAATTGGAATATTAAACGATTTGATTATTTATTACAATGCTTACACTCGGTTTGCAGTAACTCATTTATTTCGTTCCGGTTCCCAAATAATTTCCGATGATACACATATCTATCTTTATCACCATCTCCAATTTCACGTTTGTCATCCAATAAATGTTGAATCGCTTTTAGTGCATCTCGATTTAATTCAACATTGGTTAAGTAACATAGTGTTGTATTGACCCCTTGAGACGCCTCTACCGACCCTGATTTCGTTACAGTTGCGTCTTCATCAACTGTAATTGTTTCGAGTTTAGTCGATAGTTCATCTAATTTTAAATTATGTCGCTGCTCCTTACGCTTATTTGGATTTACCGTTTCCAATTGGGTTGCCCATTTCAAAGCGACATCACCACCGCTTGTATGTTTTCTTGATTTTGTTTCACGCACATCACTCATTTGATAGGTTGTCGTGCGAAAATCATAAATCGTAAGTGGATCACGATTTCCCGCACAAATAATAAAATTATCGTCGAGTGGTGAAAATATAGCGGTGAACATTAAATCATGAAAAATGTTGATGGATAATGCTGCCAAGGTATTTAAGTCCCATACACGAACAGTTAAATCAAACGAGGCTGAGACCAATTTATTCAGGGAATTATTACTCCATTTGATTGAAGCAACACCCATCAAATGGCCGACTAATTTTCGCTTCTCGGACGGTTTTGTAATATCCATAATCGTTATACTCCCATCGTCAGATGAAATGGCGAGAAGATTTTTATTTATCGGATTCCACGATATGCACGAAATGTACTTTCTTGTTAAATTATCTTCAGAGTACACCACATCGAAGTTATTTCTCAGGTTAAGAATCAAAAGGCGGCCGTTTGTTGTACCAACTCCCATTAAATTATTATAACATGATACTTCGGATACTTTAATAATGTCTTTAATCGGAATGGGCTCTATAAAGTTTAAAAAAAAAATAGTTATCACTTTAAAATCTACTCAGTTGTTCCTGAATTACTTACGATGTTTTCGATCGCCACTATCCGGGATGTAGACAAATTTTCCTACTTTATCCGAAGCGAATAGGGATAATACGGGTTTTTTATTATCCGTAACGACTTCACCCCAACTTAATGTGTACACAGGTAACCCAGTAAATGTTTTTATCCGTATAGGAACATTAGTAGGTTTGGTAGTATCGTATATCCCAACTTGCCCTTCGGTTGTGCTATACGCTAATATGTGCTCTTTGGTTGGATGCCAAGCGAGCGATAAAACTTTATTTTGAATTTTATTCACAAGCGATGTGATTGGAATCGAATTCGACTTCAGATTTGATACGTTTACAACACATATTCGTTTATCACAGCAGGCAATAGCAATTTTATTCAAATCCATTGGACATTCGACAATATAATTGATGGGAGTTCCGGTCGACCCAAACAAAAATATATTTTCATTGTCTTTGAGTCTTGTACAATATCCATTTCGAGAGAATGACAACGACCAGAGTAACGGGCATTTTACCGCATCAGGACTTATTTTGTTCGTTGATAGCGCATACACTGAATTTTCAATAAAACTCTTATCAGTCAGATTTATCTTAATTTTACCTTCATTCATGAAATTTAAGTTCCATTCGCATATATCACCATTAGGATTTGTTGAAATCAAAGTTGTTTCATTCAACCATGAAACGATTATCACAGGTTCTGAAATTAAATTGCAATTAATTACCTAGATGATCATGAACATAAAAGCTTCGTTCTTACTTGATATATTCGAATGGCGTGCCGTATTCATAATGATTTTATCGACCCCCGTTCCGTTCTCAACGTCCCAAAACCAGATTACGTTTTCACGTGCACCAGACACAAGATAAACCTTGGTATTTTCCACTTCAATCGGTCTAGTGACGAACGTATCAACCATAATAAAATCTTTGGCGTTCTCATCTGAAATCGCTTCTGGCTCTGGTTTAAACTCCCCCATTTCGTCGCTCGAGATGTCTTCACGTGAGGAAACCGAACGGTTACTATCATCCATCGTACGATTTGATCGATCACAGTCCAAATTATATGTATCTTTGATTTCATCGGCCGTTGGTCGATTTATACTTTCATCCCCATCGTATTCTGGTTTGGCGAGTATTTCCTCTTTGAGCGTTTGGCAAGCCTCAACAAAATTAAAATTCTCATTTTCTGTTATAACATCTTTTGACGAATAACTATTTTCCAATGTCATATTAACGGCATCCTGGCTATCAGTCTCGACCCCGAATTCATTCTCCAGATCATCATATGAATAAATATCGAATAATTCGGTTGTATCGTCGTGTAGTGGTTTCAAATTTTTCGGCTCCTTTGGGAAGAACTTTGATTTTTCCTTAACTTTAGGCGTCCGAACAGTCATCCAATCGAGCGAAGTGATTTCCTTATCGTGCGCCCGAAGCGTATACAACAATGTTTTCTTTTTTAAATCGCCAATCATAATCAGTCCAGCTCGAGTACCAAGTGCCACTATATTAGGATCGTATGGTGATGATTTCATAATGGTTGGATGGTTTTTGTTCAAACGAAAATTCACCTTTTCGACAACCCACGTATTTGAACGGACACAGTAATTGATGAAAACATCGTTGTATATCGAGTAAATCCGTTTATTCGTCGTGAAACATAATACACCTTGTTGATTTTCTTCTTGTGAGGATTTTGAAGTGTTCGGCCGTGATTTTTCATCGCCAACAACACCGCCGTCTATATGACCGGTGTGCCCCAGAACAGGTTCATTTTTCGCTACATCGAATATCAGTATCGTGTTTTGGTGTGTAAATGCAGCAAAATATCGTGTCTCGCTCCAATCAGGATCACAAGCCAATCCTTTTATAAAATTCTTAACGTGGAATATTTTGACGCGTGATTTTTCGGCCCCATTTGTTGCTCCGCATACATAAACAATTGAAAATGTTGAAACATATAAAAACCCATTGTCTGGTGTCGCAGCAAATCCATTTAACAAAAACCATTTTGGTGCGTGTGGTATTATTTGTGACTCCATATTTAAATTTTTGTATATTTATGCACTTACAACAATTATTATTTATTGCTCGCTTTCGGTTTAGTTTGAAAAACGTTTTTCGGTGAACGATCAACAAACATGTCAAATTTGAAGTATAGTACCTTTATTTGTGTTTTGTTATGTTGGCAACAGTTTCTATCGTTTTAAGCTACATTTGCAAATGGTATAAAATTGATGTACAGTTGCCCAATAATTTAAAAAACCAATACTAAATTTACACTAAATAATATTATTATCTAACTAAATCGTATTATCTTGGTTACTTAGTTGTATTTCACACAAATTTATTTTAATATATTTTTCAAAATCATAATTAGATAAATTTAAAGAAATTACCATAATATTTTATATTTTGTACGAATAATTTCACTAACACTGTAAATCGTTTCGTGTAGCTCAAATTGTTACCAATCGATTTTGGTCGAAAAACACGATATAATTTTATGCGAAGTAGAGTAGAAATAAGTTTTCCGAAACAGTTTTTATTGTGCGTTTCACGGTTAAAGTTGGTAATAGTGTTAACTCGTATTAATCCAAAAAATACAAAATAAATAAAAAAAGTTGAAAAATTAATTTGAAATTGAATTAACATACATACGTGGACTATACAGTAGTTTTTTGTTAGTTTATTTAATAAACAGTTAATTGTGCGCTCATCATAATACGTTATAATTTTTAAAAATAAAATGTAAAAAATAGCTATATAATTATTTACAAAATTTTCCATTTTTCTCTTGACTTATTTACTATTTTGCATAATTAAATAGCCCTGTCGTATATATATGCTATTTCTGATATAAAAGTTGTACTCTATAGAATAAATTAGAATTTAAATTTTTTATCATTATTTTGTGGTAGATATTTGTGAATTTAATTTTTATTTTTTTTTATTTCAATTTTATAATAACAATAGAGCACTTATATTTTTGCAAAAATAAAATTTCTTACGTGGATTCGAGAGCGAGAGAAAAAGGCCCTAATATTTTTATTTTATTATTAAGCCGGGATGCCGAAATATGTCAAAATAAACATGTTTGTGAATAAACAACATATATCTGTTTTTCTCTTTTATTATAGATATTAATTAGTTCGGATAGTTAAAATACTTTTCTTTGGATAAATTCATTAACGGTAAGTGATTTAATATTTAAATACTTTCCCTAATGTGTGTGTGTGTATGGTTTGTAAAATTTATTTTTGAGCGACCTTGATAATCAAAATGCTTCATATTGGTTGGCTCAAAATTATCACGTCATTTTTTTTTTATTTGCTTCATTCATATTTCATAAAGCGAATTATTATGTATTTTCTCTTAATTCTCAGATTAGTCTAACCAAATTTAAATTAGAAAATTTCCTATACACACTCACTCTCGTTTTATAATTAAATTAATTTTATTGTGTTATTTATTTGTTAGTATGTATGATTTACGGTATTTTGTTGATAAAAAAATACAGTTAATTTGGACAACGTCATTGTCCGCAACTAATATTGTTGAAAATTTACTCTATTAAATATTGTTTTTGTTGTAATATAGTCTGAAGTTTCTTGAGAAACCAAATTTAAAAAACAACATCGTCTCCAACCTTCCACGATCCAATTGATTTTTGTTTTTATCTTATTCATAAATGTATGTCGCTGTTGCATAATAAAATGCATCATCTGATTTAAATGTTGAATGTGACAACGTGGTTAATTGGTTTATTGATAACAGTACTTTTGTAAAATCAGCTGAATATTGTTATCTCGCTCACTATATGAGAATATACAGATATGAGCAGAGAGCTCAATTTAATTTATTGATGAATGGGTGGCGCTTCTGTTGGACTCGTTTCGATATTCTAATAAGATTTAAATCACTGCTAATTCTTATAAGATCATTGTTACATACTTGGATTTCCTTAACAATTTAAAAGCTTTCACATTCATAGAAAATTTAGGGTATTGCTCACTGGCACTAACGATTATTGCAATGAAATGATGGATATACATATTTATGCAGATCGGGCAGTGAAAAGAATAGATATCCATAAAGACTGCAACGCAGTTAGACGGTTTATAAGTCGACAAAATAAAAGTTGTTCACTCTTTTCAGTAAATTATTAAAAAACTCTAATCTGTAAATGACTGATATAGTCAATGTAAACCATAGATTATAGTTCTTTTTGAAATTGTTAGTCACGATTGGGTGTTTTGTAATGTGTACCTGGATTGACGCGTAAGTCTCCGTGGCATTGAGTTCTGGAATGCTTTTCTGCCTTTAATTTTTTTATTCACAACAGTTTCAAATAGCTGCACTCTCTCATAGGCGCCAAGTTTCTTTAATATAAGTAATACTCTTTAGTTATCAATTGTGATGCAGCGAACGAGGTTGTCAATAATATTTGCAGGCAAAAAACGGAGGAGTGATTTTGATACAGTATTTATTAATTGTTTAAAAATTAAAAGTTGGATCATTAGTTCTAAAAACTCATTTTATAAAGTGTATTATTATGTTTATTCAAAATCTCTTGAAAGTTCAGAGAGCAGCTTCCTTGTGTGTTTGTGGTGTATCTTATCGCTCAATCATTAGGGATGCTTCTTCATCTCAGTTCTTTTGCAATTTTAACAAGTAACTGCAAGGACAGCTATGAGATATGAGCCAAATCTTTTTCCATACGGCCTACTAGAAAACTCAGGATGAGAAGAATCGTGATTCAAGTTCTACACAGAAATTTAGAGAACTAAATGTATACATTTTTGTCGCTTCCTCAACGATTTCTTTCTAGGTGGACCGACTGATGTATTTAGAAAGTTCTATAATCAGGCTTAATCATATCTAAAGTAGTCTAGTTGTTCATCTCTTAACCAGGCTGCTAGTCAGTTGAATGCACATGTTACATGGGTGTCTTTTTGCTTGCACGACAGGGCTCTTCGTACATTACATTGACTAGGCTCGGTCAGTTTTTAGTGTAACATCTCATGCAATCGTTTGTCGTATTTAATCGCACAGCGAATAGCATGATGTGTGAACATTTCTTAGCAACGGTGTAGCAAATGTATTCGATAACTAGTGGATATATTATGCTTCGTCACGTGGTCTACTTTAATCATGTATCAAACTACCAACTAATTTAATATCCGGTTTATGTACAACTGATACTAATAGTTTAAATGAAGTCTGTAATATATAGCCCAAAAGAGTTATACAACCTCTTAAGAGTTTCTAAAGGATCCGCCTTTTTAATAACATTTCACGAGGTCATACAAAGTCGATGAAACATCTTTCCATTAGAAATGTTATCCCAAACATTCATGGGGGTGCAATAATAAGGTAAAAAGCTATTTAACTCCTTGGGAGCTAAGCCGAAATTCGAATTTAAACCAGTCACTCAGCCATACAAATATTTAATAAATTCTGTTTCACTGTAAGCTGGCACACAACCTTCATGAATGTATATATAATATGCAAGACAAGGATCGAATTGCTATTTATAAGGAATATGCTCGAAATTTCTGTTTGAATAACGTCAATCAAACTAAGCACGTGACTATCAACATAGAATTTTATCAGCTCCGACCATTAAATTGTCAATTATGAATGGGTTAGGTCAGCACACATTACCTATTTAGTTGTATATATTGCAAAATAGTGTTAAACAATAAACATTTTAAGTGTGCACTAGAAGCTATTAGTTTTGTTTACTGTTGCAATTCGTAATAATAAATGCACTGACGTCAAAATCGAATGATTTATAAAAAAATATCGAGATAGTTATAGTTAGTTGTAGAAAAATAGTGTTCGGAGTTTTCGCTTATCACTCAAGAAAGAGTTTGTTTGTTTGTTTGTTTTTATCTCTACAATCTGTTTTGGGGCTCGAGGCACTTCCAACTCTTTCGCGGTTCGCTTATTTACGTCCTTACCTTACGCCATTACAGCCAAATCGAGGACGTACGACTATAGGTCCGATTTACGTAGAACCATCTGCTCATTGCATAGCTCCATGCCAGCCTATAGTACTGACATGGAAGATGGGTTGGCCCATGAATTATTTACGCACTCCAACAGGGGGTCATAGATGTGTTCATTTACACCACCGATCGTAATCGTATGGTGAAAAATCCCTTTGCCATCCTGCCCCTATCGGGATTCGAACCCGGTACCTCCGCAGCTTTAACAACTGCGCCACCTGGGCGGTAAGAAAGAGTTGTGGTTCCATAATTTTAACAATTTTATGCATTTTATAGGTATTTAGGAAATTTGGATATTTAGAATTTTACTTATGGCTTTCGAAATATTATAAATATTAGAGAACCAACCAATTGTCTAAAGTAACAGTTTAAATTACTAAAATTAATGGACAATATGGTTTCTTTAATTGCAAATTAAAATTAGACTTCCAACTTGATGTGTACTCTACTTAGCGTACAATTAACACAATGTTGCTATGTAGGCCAGAATCTAAACCGGATCTACTCTAGAAATTTTGGCTTGCCACCCATTGCTAAAACCTATTTGGTATAGTTTATCTGAAAGTAAAAATTATAAGTCAGATTAGTTTACCAATATTATTCCACTTTACATGCCCTATAGAAACATACTATTGTCGACGTTTACATTGATAAGCTATATAAATGTCGACAGCATAATCTATTTTTGCTTAGTGAATATTTTCTAATCATAAAATGTCGAAAGGGCAAATAAATATTTTATTTTTGAATATAAGTCATTAACGAAGAAATAGCCAAGGCTATTTTACAATTACGTAAACTAAATCTAGGTATATCCTTTAACTAGAGATTAGATTTCTGATTAAATTTCAATGAATCTTTGACGTTCTCTATATTGAATAATAATATTTTCACTTTCGAATATAGTTTTCAGCTGATCAATCGAATCTCAAATGAACTAATTTTGGATTAGGTGTTTTTTACCACCAAGTCATGGTGGATGCATTACATTGGTTAAAAGTTACCCTCTGATAAGCTAACACGATACATACTGATCAATCTTTTTACAAAGATTAATATTAGCACAGTTTGCTAGTGCAGTATCGCAATACCGTAGATCTGTTATAATTCTACATCATGTTTAATATCCCAGCGAAACATGATGATACATAAAATAAAGTTGATTGATGATTAGACTTCTTACAATTAAATTGATTTGGACCCATTTTCCATTAGGTATTATTTGATATGTAACGTTATAGCTAATTTGGGTTGGTTGGTTGATCAAAAAAGCTGATTTTACGAGTTTACTACAATAGTAAGATAAGCTTATGGCTTAACATGAGAATATGTATATTAAATATTCTGGTTTCTCCATTGAAAAAATCGACGTGAATTTTCGGCCTTTGAGACATTGAGTTTATTAACCATCGAGCAATGAAAAATACAAAGATGAAACAAATTTAAATAAAGTTTTGAACTTTGCACCTACCCACTTTTGAACAGCTTAATGACGTTTCATCTTCAACTGGTTTCATTGATTTTGTATTTTTATAGATTTATAATTAAAAATAAACAATTCTTACTAATTACGTATTTATCAAATTAAACACAAATATCCAAAAGTTAAAAGAGAAAATTTAAGATAGTTTTACTACTAAAGTTTGTAAAATACTAAGATCTAAAATGTATATTTTACACTGCATGGTTTAAAGGCACCCATCAACCTTATCTAAATGGAGACCATCTTACGTGTCAGTTTTCGGTTAACGACGATAGTCGAAATCGTTGCCGTTTTATGATTCGAAATTCTTAAACAATTGACTACACTTGGCGAAATATTTTATACATTTAATCTAAATTATTCATTGACAAACATGCATGCTTGTATAGTTTTGTTAAAAATAGTGGGTCTTCATTATGACTGTTAATACTGTGACCTGCGTCCGAAGTTGTATTCATTAGCGCTTCAGCGTTTATTATGTTTAATTTATCGACAAAAAATTGACATGTTTTTTTCAATTATTGACATGTTTTTGGGATCAATACGAAACGATTGAAAAGATAAAGGATCTGTTCGAGTAGATTATCTATTAATTGATTATTTCTTGGTCATTTGAAAATTTCATAGAATGATTTGAACCGTGAATTCTTCCTCCTAAAGAGATAAATTTATCAGAGAAACTTCATTTGAGATCACTTCATAGTAAGCTTCATCATAGTATCACTTCATAGTAAACTTCATTTGAGATCACTTCATAGATCATTTCCTTCGATGGCGACCAATTACAATATTCGTTACTTGCACGTTCACTTTTTATGCCATAAGCTCGCTGTCTCCTTAAGTATTTTAAATAAAAACATTTATGGTATAGAAATACATAACCACACCTAAAATAAAACGATTATCAAGTGTGGCAATCGGTGTTGTAGCATCGTTATCGCTTTTGTTGTATGATAATTATTGTTGCTATTGAATAGGGTTTCGTTTTCACTGGTTTCAGTAAAATGACGATTTTTATTCGACCACTTGTTTGTCATTTGAATTAGAAGCAACGTTTCGAAGTAGTATTCTTAGTTACTCATCCCAAAGGACCGAAAATAAGTGTCAAAATATGCAAAAACAACTGCAGAATTTTTGAAGAAGTGGGTTAAGCTATATCAATAGTATGGAAATCTGGGAGTCAACTTGAGTGACAAAGTGTCATCAACACAATTAGACAAAATCTATCATAATTCGACACTACCGATCTTTGTTGATAGAGAGGCACATCGAAAGAAGACTGACATTGGCAAAGGAAAATGTGGACCATGATTTGAATAATATGATGTTTATAGACGCGTTATCTTTTGTGGGCTAACTATTGGCGGAAATCTTGGACAACTGTCGAACGAACTGTTAAGCGCACACAAAAGGTTATGGTTACTTTTTTCCAAGGGCTTGGAAGACTAGTCCTCTTCACAAAAAATCTGAATGCTCAATACATTTGTATTGATGCAGTTATACATAAATGTTTTACTGAAGTCCGATGTAAATCTTTTCGGATATAGAAATAGACAATAGGATCTACCAGAATAAAACGATCCTAAGTTGCCTTTATACACTGTGGAAAGATTAAAATTATATTGAAACAATAAATTAGCCGTCAAAGAGTCCAGATCATAATCCAATCGAAAATGTCTGGCATCTTATGAAGACAAAGCTCAAAGGAAAACGAGTTATAACCAAACAGCAGAATGTTAGCGTTTCCAAAAAAAAATTGGAAAGAGTTTACTACAGACTGAAACTAGGCTATGTCAGTCTATAATAGAAAACAATGGCAACTGAACTACGTACTAAAATAACTGCGAAATAGCTTTTGTTATTTTATTTGAGATACTTTCTTTTGGAACATACTGTAACATCTATATTGAAATAAGATAAAATTAATCTTTATTCAAACAAGTTGTTCAACAAGACTACCAAAGCTTGTAAGTAATAAGACGATTTAACCACTTATTTTACCCCTTCAAAGTTCATTAGGTACAAAGAATTTGTTGAACGTTTTGGTCTGTAATTCCAATAAATTATTTGCCTTACCTCAGTCAATCGGAAAAAGGTGATGAATTTATAAGATTAAAGTCAGTATCTTAATTGATGACTAAATAACGTGAAAATCTTCCCCATAAAAAATGTATCTTTCAATTATTGCATCCTAAAATTACAGCCCGATTATACGACGCCAATATTATCACATTTTTAATCAATAATTTTACTTGGCAACTGTAACTGGCTTTATTCAATGGAATTATGTTATTTTCACCATTATCAAATAGTTTAAAGTTCTAACGAAATTCATAAGCTATTATATAAGATTTATAACAAAACTGTCTATTACATGTGACAAATTTTGAAATTAACTAATTCGACATTTTTCGTATATTTTTTAGTAATTATATTATAGCTTCGGTCGCCAGTTATAGCTTAATGGTTACTTTAAGTTCGATTATCTTTGTTGACCAAACATAACATGCTACAAATGGCTCCAAAAACGATTATGTGTAAAAGCATTCGTTGAGCTGACCACCTATAATGTGCACCATTTCGCATTAATGGTTCGTAAGGTTTCACTTAAGACGCGGTTAGGGTCGTTTAGGGCCTTTTAGCCATAGATTATTATTAATTATAGCTTCTGACACTATCTAAGGCTAATAAAATCTACTTATGATATATCTTATCTCGATTTAACAATCTTTAAGCATCCATCGAAATCAGAAATCGGTTGTTCATTTTTCATTATCGAACTATTCAGTTCACTGCACAGTGAGTTCCTGATCATGTTCATTACTGTTTACCAAAACGGGAAAGCTAATTAATTTAATTTTTAATTTATAATTAAATAGTAATGTGCTTTATAATATTATCAGTAATGGCGTGATCAGTCGTTTTGGTAACTTGTGTTTTTTAAAAAGTACGAACTAACAGCAGGTAATGGACACGAATGTTGTTCTGTTAAAAATTCAAGGTGTCTGCTTTTTTTGAGGAGATTTGATAAGTGAGTCCATCTGATTACGACCGACTGGTTATGTACTCCTAGAAGTTTGTTACTTGAGCTCAATTTGTCGATAATCATTTTGATAACTTTTACCGTCTACATTCCCATTTATGTGTTATTAAACAACAAATACAGACGATCGACTTGACATTTTATTTCTTATTTATTTAAAAAATTTTGTCTTAGTTTCCAAAATTCGAAATTCGCTTTTAGTAAAGGTATTCGTGTTCGATGACAAGAAAACTAAATAGTAAACAACTTTCACTACACAAAAATCGAATGGCGATTGGGTTGGGTATGCGATAGCTTATGCATTCAATATGTTCAATTTAAATTGTCTTGTTTGTTGAGAATAAGTCCGAAGTATAAACTTGAGTGTTTGGTTGTAAAATGAAAGTGTATATCAGTAAAACGTGATTCTAGTATATTGTAAAATTTAAATGAGGTTTAGTTTTATTCATAAATATTTTACAATCGCCAATATTTTTCTAATGAATATTTAATTTGAATAATAGTTTGCACCATTATTAAACATGGTATTTATATTACCCCGAAGTACAAGAGTACTCCACAAAGTGGGCTCAAAATGGGCGCACTGTAATAATGTTGGCAACCCCCATAAATTTTCCAATCGAGACTCGATATACGTTGCGCGGTATCAGAACAATAGGTAGACTTTAGACTCGTTACGTTTAATTCATTTTAATCTATTGTGAATATTTGAAGTTTGGACTGCTTTGTCATACTGTACAAAATGTGACTGATATGTAATAATTTTTTTCCCACATCAACCAGGTTATCTTTTATAATTGATTTGCACAGATTGTTTTTCAAAATTATTTAATTAATTATAATCAAAAGTATTCGAAATATGTCAATTTAAATTTGATTCCCAAATTCTTAAGATTACTAAAAACTTTCTTTTTATAAGATATGTTGTTATATTAAAACACAAACTCACGAATATATTGAACAAAATTATCGCGATTTTTCCCCCCTTTTTACCTTTCAGCCGCGAATTTATTTTGGGTTATCATATCGATGAGTAATAATTTTTGATTTTGTTTATATTGCCGGCGAATTAAGTTGGTTTTTGATTGGTTGTTTCAACTTCTAGAGCAATTCAACAATGTTGCTTTGTATTGTAAAAGCAGTGCACTTGTACGACTTAAAATTTAATTAATTTTTCTTTTCTTTTGTTACAGAATTACAGTATAATATATAGGCCAATATGTCCGCCAAAGCGATCCGAGAAGCAACTGGGAAAGATATAATAAATCGTCATTTAAGCGCCGAAAGTCAAGCAGCAAAATGTTGTTTTGCTTCAGTAGATGAAACAACCGATTGGAATCAATTGTTTGCCAGCAATCCATGGTTACAGAATGTGGTGAGTAGTAAAATAAATCACAGATCAATTAATAAAGGAAGTAGGAGTATATATAGAAATGGGATATGTGTACTCAATCATTTTTTATTTTGTGTATTCGTAACGTGATAAGATAACGTGAGGAAATTGATTTATTTGAGTATATTGCAATTTTTTTTATTCTCTTATCAATTATTTTTTTCAATTGATTTTTTAACGATTTTATTATACAATAAGCGAAACAAGCGAATTAAAATGTACACGTGCGATTAAAAACTATACTTATTGGTTTCTGAGACTGGATGCACTCTTAAAGAAAGTTAATTCATTTAAACTGATTTATTGGAGTTTAGAATGCGGGCTATAATTTTCGTGAGCGAGATGTGTCATCAAGGGTTTCCAATAAAGGGTGTCCCCAAATTCACATAAGTAATTAAATAGAAAACATTATCTCATTTAATGACCTGATTGAAGGTGTTGGTGGTCGTTTGCCTGTTGGCATTAAGCCTAGCATTAAAAAACTAGAAAGAAATTTTCTTATGGATCTGGCACCGTCTTGTTGAAGCTCATGTTGTTCACATCCGTATCCTGCAATTTAGGCACAACTATTATTGATCGACTTTTGTTGTTGAACTGTCTTGTATTTCGTGGCACAAAATTTAAATCTTGTGTGAATTTTGGGACACCCCTTAGAATGTAAACGGAATTAAATGTGTATTATATATCTCAATGAATCTATAAGTACGTGTAATTTATGACATATTTGGCGAATGTAGAAGTTTATAATTTTGATACTGTCTGTACTAATAATAATTAACAAATATTTTTTTATGTTTTATTACTGTGTATGATGTGTTTTTGTGATAACACAGATATACGATTAGTGTCAGTTTAATTAATTTTTTGCTTGCTTTGGTGTTTGAGAAGTGTATTGGTTATATGTATTGCTGAATTGACTGATTTGAGCATTCCTTTTATCAAAATCAATAAGTACTCATTAGTTTTAACTGTGATTAATTATTTAGATCTCCTATAATGATCTGAACACAAAAGCAAAGAAGAATCTTTCAATTAATTTTTTTAACGGATTTACAGGCCCGTACCGTGTCAACAATCTGATTCCATCGGTTTCGGTCATGAGTGAGCTCTTCATACCTCGCCGTTGTGCCATCAGCGAACTCTTCAACTAACAAAAGGTGGCCCTCAGCTTACTCTCTGTCCTTTGATTTCATGCACGATATTAGGAATTCGCATTAAATTCCTGATTTCGTGATTAAAAAGAACTCGGAATGTGACGTCGCATTTTGGGCGATATATCATACGAGTGATTCTTCTCTCGAATGTTAGAAGCCACCTCTCATACTCATCCGTCAAAATCCAAATTTCACATACATACATGACAATAGGTCTGATCAATACTGTACAATTTCAACTTATTTGCATTAGCAAGATATTTTATTTCAAAAGTGGACGTAGACGATATAAAGTGTGTAATTTCGTGAGTAATCCAAGATACTTGAGTCTCCTCACTTCTTCAAACATGTGATTGCCGCTATTGAAATCAAATGCGGCTTGGTCTCGAAAACCAGAGATCAGTTAGTTGGGTTTGGACTCGTTGATTTTGAGTTCCAGTGGATCAAGTATCTCTTGATAACATGTTGCCATGTTAACCAATGACACAGATATCATCTGCATAATGCAAAAAGTTGATTGGATTGTCGGAATAAGATATTGTCTTGAGGTGTTTCACTTTTAGGAAGGATGTATTCCGACATGAGATTAAATAGTATCGGGGCCCAGAAGTAATTGGAAAAGTTCTCGATAGCCTGTTCTCGATAGTCATTTTACACAGATGTATGTATTTGTTTGGTATTCCTAAATATTCAAGCGCATACCATAGTCTCTCGATTGATCGAGTCATAGGCTTGTTTGAAATCTAGGAATACCTGGTACACATCGCGAGATGTTTCGTGTATGTACTTGGATAAAATCATCTGTAGCGAAAAAACAGTGACTGACGGATTTGTACGGAATCCTCCTTGATAGTCACCGATAATTTCGTAACGATAACTTGTATGCTGTGCAAAAGAGAGCTATACCGGCATAATTCTCGCATTTCATATCGAACAATAAATTATCGAATATCGAACAATAAATTATTCATTTAATTAGTCTCAAATGTCTTTGAACAGGTCTGATATACATAAACTCGTCATTGTTTATCTTGCATCGTACTCCATCAAATTTTTGATGATCTTGTGATGTAGCTTTTACAGCCTAAAAAGTGCACATGTCTTTAAGTCAATACAAATATGATACCCATTGAAATATTAAGTGAAAGTCAGATTATAATGTATTGGTGATCATCGAAAGTAACAACACAGAACACACGTTATTGTGTAATCGCGCAAATAATATATATGTTTTAAAGTTTGAGCCGGAAATTAAAGATTCTTGTCACGATAATAAATGTATTTTTTTAAGTACAAAGCTTCCTTGTAATATTAAACCAATCAAAGCTACCATCAGCACATCATACCATAGTCAAGAATTACGTTCAATAATGTATATAAAAACATTCTTTTGAACTATTGGACTTTTGTTTGAAAATAATTTGATTTTTAAATACTTCACATTCAATATTCCGTGTATTCTGTGTATATTCTGTGTAATTTTTAATTTATGTTCTTGAAAACAATCTCTAAGATATCTTGTTCTATTCAAATTATGTAACAATTGCTTAATCATGTTAACTACTTTGTATTAACTCAGTAATTCTATTAATTGCATATTTACTGTGCTTTACTGTATATTATATACATTCGCCATTGTATGATAGTTATAAAATAATACTCGTGTGTGATATCAATGACCTACGAGTAAACCTTAAAATATTTTATTAAAGTAAAGTAAAGAAATTAAAAAATCTATTCTTTCAATTAATTGGAAGTATAAAATAGAATTTATTTTGACAGTTGTTTTGGTTTTTGTCATCCTCTCCCATCAAATTTGTCATTAAAATATAATGTTATGTATGTCAGATGGCAAGGATCTCGTGTAGCTTTTAAACTATCACTCTTGCACTACACATATTAAAAGAAGAGAAGACAACATTCAACTCCTACAACCTTCTAAAACGCATGAAACGAGTGATTAAATATTGGTGGCTCAATATGTTAATGACAGATGGGAAAAAATTGTTGAATTTAAGATTTTATTCCAAGAAGTCGCTGGACGGATTGAAAAATGTCGGAAAAAACACGTAATCTGCCTTGGGAGCATTTCTGAACATCAAAGGTGTGTTTGATAAGGCTCTGTGGTAGGACTACGATTACCGACCGAAAGAGATTTCATCAGAATGGAGTTCTGGCTACCTACGCGTGGTGTGTTGTGGTCAACTTTCTGCTAGTCCAAGTAAATAACCACGGGTCTTACTGTCCGGGTTATGCCGATGCTATCGCCATAACACTGGTTAGTAAATATACGGTTGTACTATGTGATCACATACAAATAGAGATTAACATAGTTATCTAGCCAAAATACTTGAAGGTGACATGCAATAAAGATGGAACATTTACTAGGAAGAAAAACTCAGACACGGTACGGCATACGTTTCGGTTATGAGACCCATAATTACGTTTGCCGCACTTATTTGCTGGTCTAGAACATTGAGTGAAGTTGGAGAAAAATCTCTAAACCGCCTTTAAAGACTTGTCTGTGTATTGTGAAAGAGACAATCAAGTTAGCCTTTGTGGGCACGGTCCACATATTGTCAGATGGTCAAATGGAACTACAATAGCCCATCATACATATCTTTACTGATGGACCAGTATGCTGCAATCTGGCTAGTGTCGGGTTATACAAGATTAATCCTAAGGTGAGGATTATCTCTCTTGGTAGATACGCTATTGTGTTTCAGGCGGAAAGTGGTATCATTTTGAGAGCATCACTTTACGCAAATGAGATGAATTACAGAGTACGCCGTATCTGCATCCTTTTTGACACCGAAGCTGCTCTAAATGCATTTGACTCCAATACTGTTTTTCAATTTGTTTTAAATACGATTTTTGCCTTGAATCGTCTAGACAGTCTGAATGAAATTAGACTTCCCTGGATACCCAGTCACATGGGTATCAAAGGAAACGTATTGACTGATAAACTTGGGTCGGTATGGTGCATATTCCACTTTGGTGGAGCTAGGAGTAACTTTATTATCTCTTAGAGTGATATCGACTGTCACTTTGGTGGTGTGCACCTGAAGAGATGGGACAAATTTATGTCTTGTTGCCTATCCAATAAATCAGCAAAGATCTCAGTATTTATCCACTAAATCAGCAAAGATCTCAGGCCTTGGATTATGATAGACGCATTTTGGGGATCTTACTGGGTATTCTCACGTCGTATTGTTTCCTGAATAATCGCATATTGGGAATGAAAATTCGGACTAACGCAAACTGCGAACTGTGCGTGGGAGAAGAGACAGACATTTTTGAGCACTTTTTGTGCACCTGTCCTTCATACTTTCTCTATAAACTGCACTGCTTTGAATCACGATTCTTATTTGTGAATCAAAAGAGGACGTCGGTGATACTGGCTATCAGTTGGGCTTCATTCAAAGAACAAACAGATTTCAGGACTTAGAGTTTATGTACGTCTGGGAGAATGGGTTAATCGAGCTTGAGTAACGGTGAAAAAATATATCGTTTCGTTACTGCAATGCGAATAAAAACTTATATGAAATTTTGTCACAAAGTGTGTTGCCACACCGGCTTTCACTTAAAACAAGAGGCAGATGGTATATTTTTCGGAGCAATCGTTAGCCCAGTCCTTTTTTATATTTAATCAGTTTATATTTGCTTTAACTCCACATTCTTTGTGTGTAGATATCACTGCTACTTTTAATCAATAACCTTTTGATGTTGTCCTTGAATTATTTTAATTTTAACATCCAACTGGCAACATAATATGTCAGATAAGTTTATCTCCATAAGTTTGTCTTGCAACATCGATCAATATTAAAGAGTTCTTGAAGTTAAGGTTTCTATATGAGGAACTACCATTTCTCCCAACATAATTAGATGTTTTGGACATACGTTTCAATTTTTATTGAAAATGACTTGTTTAAAAGTTTGAAAGTGTCTGACATGTTACATCTGTTATCAAATTTTTGAATGCACCTCTATATAATTTAAGACAACCAAATAAAAATTCTCATATTAAAGGTATTGCTCGTTAGGACATATGAGGAAATGTAGAGCATCACTGAGATGTTGACAATTTTACAGGTTTGATTAAAAATCAAATTTTACAAAAGGTAAGGGGGCCCGTGAGAATGTTTTCTCGGCATTGATATAAAAATTACATTTATAAGCTAAAGATAAGCTTTACATTAGCTGATGTAAAGCTTATCTTTAGAAAAATACCTCCTGCCATTGTAGCCTTGCTTTTAATTATCCAAATCTGCTGATTTTTACTGTGAAAACTTTTTATTGACCGTAATGTTTTTCTTTTTAATAATATATAAGGTGACTGACACGAAATGTTACCAAAACAAAACGCCACAGAATTTTTATGTTCATAAATTTATAAATTTTCGAAATGCATTAGTAGTTTTCGATTTGGCCACCCTTAGCCGCGATTATGGTCTTCAAACGGCCGACAATGCTTTTGCATGTAGCACGAAAGTGGTTCTGCGGTATTTTGGCCCGTTTTGACCCACACTTTGGTACTTTTTGTCTCAACCTTGCTCTTCATAATATCCCAAAACGAGAAATCTAGCGGATTTGCATCCGGTGAATTTGGTGCCATTGGGCAGTGAAAATGAATCCCAAGGAACGTTGTTTCTCAGAAAATCTTGATTGACGCGCACTTTATGACTTAGCGCCGAGTCCTGTTGAAATGTCCAGGCTTTGCGGCCGAAATGTTTTCGTGCCCAAGGCTTAAACGGTTCTCCAACACATGATCCCGATAAATTTGACCATTTATCTTGATGCCACGGTAAAAAAAAACACGAGCGGCGGCGCTCGGTTTCGAGTAGCAATCCGTTGGTCCAAATTGCTCAATGAACGGTGACTCATCGGAGAAAACCAAATTTGGCAAATCACCACTTACGTGTAAGCGTAACAACTCTTTTGCTCCTTCCACTTTAACTTTTTTTAAGCATCGGTGAGACCATGCTTTTTATGGAATTTCAAGGCCCTTAGTCCAAGATTATCTTTCAATATGTGTTTCGGAGCTAATTTCAACTTCACCGTCCGAATGATATCCGGCGATGTTGCAGTGCGTTAATCGTTATAACAATTTATGGAGCAATACACAAACATTATATTCACATGCAGATGTTATAACTGGTTAACAATTTGCGGCTCTGGTTTTCCAGCCAAATATAGTACAATCACACTATTACGCTTGAATTCCATTGTGCTTGTAAACGATGGAATGAGCTGTCATTAATGCAAATTTGTTGCTGTCATTATGGCAAATACTTCTTGTCAGTCACCTTGTAATCTGCGAGGTTTATTGTTCTGCTTAAATCTCATGATAAAGAGTAATTTATGGTACCATCCGGTCGTTGGAGATTACTGATTACGTAGTATTATCGTAGTACGTCCCAAGATCTTCATTTCTTACCTCATATTTATATGTTTTAAGTTTCTTATAGGAATCTCAATATAATCAGACACTTTCAAATTTATTATTTTGTTTACTGTTATTGAAAGAAGATTTACTTTCTCAAATTTTTCACGTTAAATTGTATCGAAACATTAACCTCCTTGAAGACTCTTAGAGTGGCTCCACTTAAACCATAGATTACCGTAACATCACTCTTAGGAAATATTTTCTTATCTTTATTTATAGACAGTTACATTTGCATCCCGATTCATTTATTCAAATTTATAATCAATAACTGAACTTAAATACAATTTTTAGGTGAAACAAGTTCTTTGGCTGATTAGTTTTCTTTCATAATCATTCCACCGTCTTCGAAATTATGTTAGTTGAAAACGAGTTATTACATTAAGTTTTGTAGAATCTATAAATATTTGAAAATTGACATGAAACCCAAACAAGAATTATCGGTTATTCCAATAAATTGTGTCAGAATTGTGGTACGTTGATTACATAAACGGTTTCGACTATTCGAATAAATAAGAAATGTTATTGCTATCGTTAATTTAAGATAAAATATTTTTTATAAAATCCCTTAATTGTTACACCATGTTTTTTATTTGATGTCTGATAGCGAATAGAACGCGCGGCCATACCAAAATTGTTTCTGATATCTTTGTGGTTTGGCACATAAAATAGGTTTTAGTTTTTTTTTGTGAGTTTGCAACTGCATGCGCACAACAAAACAATGCTTCTCATGAATTTATAAAGATTTTTAACCTTGATGAACAACAAATAGAACTTTAGAAGTTTTTACGTCATAAAATAATAAACAATTTTTTCAATAAATACATAAAACCACTATCGTCATTCACTAATACTTAACCTTAGATTAAGATTATATTGCTTAGTTAATATGTAAATACAAAAGACGAATATTATTTAAGTTTTTTTTTATGAAACTATTGTGTGTCGCGTGATATTAACAATTTTGTTTTTGTATCTTCAGCCTTTGGTAGTTAAACCAGATCAATTAATTAAACGACGTGGAAAATTAGGTCTAATCGCCGTGAATAAAAATGCAAAAGAGGTGAAACAATGGGTTACTGAACGGATTGGTAAAGATCAAAAAGTTGGTACCGCAGTTGGTAAACTTCGAAATTTTATTATTGAACCATTTATACCACATAAAGATGTAAGTTTGAATTATGTAATACATAGATCTTATGTTTGACTTAATATATGTTATGTTTATTTTGTGTAGAATGAAGAAGCGTACGTTTGTATATATTCACATCGGACCGCTGATACTATACTATTCTATCATCAAGGTGGTGTTGATATTGGTGATGTTGACGCGAAAGCGGTTAAATTAGAAATTCCAGTTGGTGAGGAAACAAGTGTTGAACAAATCGAAAAGGTTTTGTTGGGTGCAGTCGCTGATAAAAAGAAAAAGTAATTAATAATTTTTATACTCAAATTTAGAATATTTATTAAAAATTGACTAATTATTTATTTTATAGGAGAATCGCTAATTTTGTATATGGATTATACGAGCTCTATGTAAATTTATATTTTACGTATTTAGAAATTAATCCCCTTGTAGTGACAGATGAACAAATCTTTATACTAGATTTAGCAGCAAAAATTGATGCAACAGCTGATTTTATATGCCGGCCAAAATGGGGTGAAATTGATTATCCGCCACCGTTTGGACGTGATGCCTATCCCGAGGAAGCGTATATTGCTGATTTGGATGCGAAAAGTGGTGCTTCGCTCAAACTTACGATTTTAAATCGTAATGGACGAATATGGACAATGGTTGCTGGCGGCGGTGCCAGTGTTATATATTCCGATACAATTTGTGATTTGGGCGGTGCCTCCGAATTGGCTAACTATGGTGAATACAGTGGAGCTCCATCCGAGCAACAAACTTATGAATACGCTAAAACGATATTGAATTTAATGACATCGTCGCCGAAACATCCCGAAGGAAAAGTTTTGATTACAGGTGGAGGTATTGCAAATTTTACAAATGTAGCGGCCACATTTAAAGGTATAATTACGGCATTAAATGAATTCCATTCGAAATTGATTGAACACAACATTGCGATATATGTTCGGCGAGCGGGTCCAAACTATCAAGAAGGTTTGCGACGAATGCGAGAAATTGGTGGCCTACTTAATATTCCGTTATATGTTTTTGGCCCCGAAACACATATGACCGCCATTTGTGGCATGGCCTTGGGTAAAAAACCAATTCCCCAATGTAATAATGTTGATTTTGCTACGGCAAACTTTTTATTGCCCGGTGGTCAACAAGAAATAAGTAAAACCTCTGGAAATGGTAGCGATTCAGGTATGTTTTTAACCAATTATTTTTTGACCTATCAGTGATGCTTGCTCTAAATTATTCGGTAAAAATACAATAACGTTAAAATAGGAGCTTGTGAAGTAAAAGTTTGGGAATTCGTAAACTTTACTTTACAAATCAAAGGAATTTAGATGTGGCATCACTGATGTATACTATTGCACTATGGTTTTCGAAAATGGAATGCTTTTATGATAAGCTGGAAAGTGTTTGGCTAGGTAATATGTCGCTTCGAACCAAAATACGTTTTAAGTGTGTTATGAGGTTAAGGTAATTAGAGAGGTTCGAAGCTCCTAAATTTTAAAAAGCTTGTTGCTAACAAAATATGAAATTGGTATTTGTTTTGGTTAGTATGTAGTTAAATAGTAGTGTACGAAGAGATATTTGAAAACTTAAAATCATCAGAATCCTGCTTATTCTATCATCATTCCGAAAACACAAAAATGCATTTTGGTAAATAAAATAAAATTTATATTTCATTAAATTATATTTTTTTATTTTTTTTTATATTTATTTTATTCGATATAATTGCTTGATACACGTGTGTGCGGTCACACGATATAATATGTGAAATTGGAATTTTCATTTGTGTGTGTACTGTCCAAAATTATATAAACTTATACATTGCATAAAAATATGTTGTATCTCTTTTGCAATTTGGTGGTTCATTAAAATACAATATTAGTAGCATCCACAACTAGTCAAGCTTCTAAAACCATTGAATTAAAATCACCTATCTCTCCAGAGGATTCAATTTCATTCCAACAACCAGCCGTCAATGCAGCACAATATAAGCAAATGTTCTCGAAACGTACAAAAGCTATTGTTTGGGGAATGCAAACGCGGGCTGTACAATCTATGCTCGATTTTGATTTTATATGTCGGTAAGTACAACTTCGTAGTGTCTTTGCTTATACTATAATACGTTTAGTCGAGACTAAAACCGAGTGAAATTAGTACTATCGCGATAGTAAATACATTTTTAATTTATTTTTAGACGCGATGAACCATCGGTGGTAGCAATGATCTATCCGTTTACTGGTGATCATCAACAAAAATTCTATTGGGGTCATAAGGAAGTACTAATTCCGGTGTATAAGAAAATGTCAGATGCCATGAATAAATTTAAGAGTGCCGATGTTCTTGTGAATTTCGCATCACTTCGATCCGCATACGAGAGTACGATCGAAGTATTGGAATATCCGCAAATTCGTACCGTTGCAATTATTGCCGAAGGAATACCTGAGAATATGACAAGGAAACTAATCAAAATGGCAAATGAAAAAAGTGTTACAATTATTGGACCAGCAACTGTTGGTGGTGTTAAGCCGGGCTGTTTTAAAATTGGCAATACAGGTGGTATGTTGGATAATATCCTGCATTCAAAACTCTATCGACCAGGTAGCGTTGCATATGTTTCACGTTCGGGTGGTATGTCAAACGAATTAAACAATATCGTGTCGAAAGCAACGAATGGTGTGTACGAGGGTGTCGCAATTGGTGGAGATCGTTATCCAGCTACAACATTTATGGATCATATTATTCGTTATCAAAATGATCCAGAAGCGAAATTAATTGTTTTATTGGGTGAGGTTGGTGGTACCGAAGAATATGAAGTGTGTGATGCATTAAAAGATGGCCGAATTACAAAACCATTGATTGCATGGTGTATTGGTACGTGCGCAGGTATGTTTACCGCGGAAGTACAATTTGGACATGCTGGATCGTGTGCAAATAGTGATCGTGAAACAGCATTGGCTAAAAATAAGGCACTAGTTGAAGCAGGTGCATATGTTCCCGACTCATTTGATAATTTAGGCGATGTAGTAGAATCAGTTTATAATAAATTGGTGTCCAGTGGATTTATTATACCAAGTGAGGAAGTGCCACCACCAACTGTCCCCATGGACTATTCATGGGCTCGCGAACTTGGATTAATTCGTAAACCGGCGTCATTTATGACTTCAATTTGTGATGAACGCGGACAGGAGCTTTTGTACGCGGGCATGCCAATCAGTGATGTTTTAAATAAAAATGTTGGTATTGGTGGTGTTATTTCGTTGTTGTGGTTCCAAAAATGTCTCCCACCATATGTATGCAAATTTATCGAAATTTGTTTAATGGTCACAGCCGATCATGGTCCAGCTGTATCCGGTGCTCACAATACAATAGTTTGTGCACGTGCTGGTAAAGATTTAGTATCGTCATTAGTGAGTGGATTGTTAACAATTGGAGATCGATTTGGTGGTGCACTCGATGCATCAGCCCGCCAATTTTCCGAGGCATACGATAGTAATTTACATCCAATGGAGTTTGTTAATCAAATGCGAAAGAAGGGACAACTTATAATGGGTATTGGTCATCGTGTTAAATCGATTAATAATCCTGATGTACGTGTCAAGATTATTAAGGAGTTTGTGCTCGAGAATTTCCCAGCTACCCCACTGTTGCAGTATGCGCTTGAAGTTGAGAAAATAACAACGAGTAAGAAACCAAATCTTATATTAAACGTTGATGGTGTAATTGCTACATCGTTTGTAGATATGTTGAGAAGTTGTGGCTCGTTCACAAGGTAAAACACTTGGATTATATTGTACCAATTATAGAGATTATAATATAATATTTTTTTCAGTGAGGAAGCTCAGGAGTATATAAATATTGGTGCAATAAATTCATTATTCGTGCTTGGTCGTTCGATTGGATTTATTGGTCATTACATGGACCAGAAACGTCTCAAACAAGGTTTATATCGTCATCCATGGGACGATATCTCCTATGTTATTCCAGAACATTTAAATTTTAATTAAATTTAAGAATATTTCTTCATCTCTCAGTTATTTAAAAAAAGAATAGAAACCAACAAAGTTATTTAGAATAATTAAACTGCGATGCTTTCTTATCCCGCATCTTTAAAAGAAACTCCCACACAGGACATAAAATATCGTTCCATTAACAAAATATATATTTTTACATTAGAACTATTTATTCCAATAAAAAAAACAATTACACACAACTATAATAGAAATCATGTTTGAAAAACAAAACAAATACAAAATAAGAGTTAAAAGTCTAAATAAAATAATAAATAAAAATTAGAAAAAATTGTTGCTGTAATAAAAATTTAATTAAAAATCACGGTTTATGTTAATTGCACCTCTCTATATATACAACATATAATTGGGTCATTTTGAAGCTGTACCGCGATTCAGAGGTACCAGCATTTTCATTAATTTCGAGTATTATTAGAATGGGACATTTCGTAACGGAAATTGTTTAAAAAATATTTTAGATTTTGCACAATACTTGTAGTTGTTTGGTAGACGACAGATTGGGACACGACGAGAACATTCTCCGCCAACCACAATAAACCATATTTTCTTGTAACAGAATTTTTATTTTATTAATTAAAATAATTATATATATAAATTCCATTTTTAACTTCATTTAATTTAAATTATTTTGTCGCTCAAAAAATTATTTTTATTTAAGTATTTTTATGTGTATGTACGTACTTTTATATAATATTATTTTTCGGTTGATTTAGTTTTTTATTCTCAAAAAATTTATTTAAGTAAAATGATGCACTCTTATAAATAAAAATAAATAGAAAAAAATTAAATAAAACAAGAAGTTATTATTAAATAAATTTGGTTTTTATAAGTTTTTATGTCAGCGAAGATTCATCGGGATAAACACAATGCTACAATAATATGTTAATGTATTAAGTTGAACTTTAATTTTGAATTAGCAAAATATTTTCAAATATATGATAATGAGCCGAGAAATGTCGATGGACCGAGGAATTTTTATCTCGAGCTTAATTTGTGTGTTTGCTTTTCAGTGTGGAATTAGAGTAGCCAGGATTATTGATTAGATTTTTAAGTTATTTTTCGAAATTATATCTAGCTCGATAGACTCTACTGTATATTTTTCGATATAAAGTGGTTCTTGTAACGTGGTGGAATGTCGAAGGGTAAGATAACTTTTATTCGCCAAATGGAGCCGCTTTCCTATCAATTCAACTTAACAACCCGATTATGTTGATCAATAAACATAACTATTTGATTCTTTTAAATTATTTCGAAAGCTTTCGATAATGAAGGTAGTAAGTAAATGATTGGCCTATAGTCTGAGAATACTTCAGGATTAGAACATCATGATCTTTTCAAGTTTTCAACTCAAGGTATAACTTGAGGATTAAATTGTAGAATTAAATATATTGGGAACATAGGGTAACTGAGTGGATATGCAATTTTTAAGAATTTATTTAACTTATGTAAGTTATAACACCAGCTATATCTTTCAAGATGATGGAGTTAATATTAAAGATGTGATTGAAATTGAGATTAAAAGTTAGACTTATGCTAGGAGCAGACGAATTCAAGGAAAAATATTGAAATCTTCAGATTTAAATGGGATTGCTAATTTAAGATTTCCCTATTCCAGGTGATTAATACTCTAGAGTAACCGAAAAGCTAAGGATGGATCACATTGTTTTCTAGATAATCAATTACCTATTTATTTATATATTAACAATACATTTTTAAACTGCACTTCTCATTTTTGGCTTATACGCTCCGTCGTAATGAGAATGTGGTTGATCGGTTTCAAAAATATTTATTAAAATATTTTAGTTTATTCTCGAATCGCCTTTGTTTCGTTTTACCCCGCTGAAGAAACCACGTTCTCATAGTTATAGATTTTGGTGACTGATTGTCCATTTCCGTTGCCATCTACTCCACGTATTCAGTGTTTGGTGTATTGCTGGTTCTTGATACTCTAAATCTATCGGTACATATATGCATGTTATCACTAAACAATTAAGTCGTTCCATTTCCCTCTTTACAATTATGACCGCTACTCCTCTCCAGGAGACCGTTATCGAACAATTACACAACTCACTTAGCCGAGTACACCTCATCTTTGTTCTCCCTTCCAAGCTGGCACTCATTGTTGTTACTCTCAGCTAATTACTAAATCCGTAACTATTTCTGTTCTTTGGATACACTTAGGTTCACGGATTTGGCGATATTAAGTAGTTTCCTTCTGGCAACAGTAGTTTCTCTCCAATTTCGACAACATTCTCCTGAAGGATGACACCGATAGACAAAATTCACTGATGCATTGGTCGTGCACAACCTCTCCTTTAAATAGATCCTCGTAAAAGTATAGAATTTATTTCCAAACCCAGCCATCACCAATCGTTTCGACCGCTTGTTGAATCATTGTACGTCACAGGTCGAGTATAATTGTTTTGTGGCTTTTGAATATTTCTAATTGAATAATAGCTGCTATAAAGCAGTACATGGTTGTACACCTCGAAAATCTTTTTAACTTGACTCATTACTTCTTGTCTTGGAACTCGTCATTACCCTTTTATATCAATCTGTAATGTTCAGAAAAGCAATTCTCAAGCAAACTATGGTCTGGATACTAAATATAGATCCCAAGAAAATATTTTCTCAGTAATTTTCTATTCTATCTTCGTGTATGTTTACCATATAAACATCTAGTTATCAATTAGTCCTTCCATAAGCATAAAGAAATTAGCAAATAAGCAATTTATTTGAAAATTTCTTTGTTTTGGTCCAATAAGCTCACTGTTTGAGTAATTAGTATGAACTTCACACGACGAGTTCTTCATAAAAAAATAGATGTGAACCTCCTTTTGACGAGAAACTTATTGAAATGTGCAGATGAAAAAAATATAACTGAAAGATAACTCTTTTTTCGATATAACCAAAAGTTTGTAGTACTCAGCAAACTCGAATTGAGACTACCTATGTGGAATTGTACTGCTATTGTTTATTAACCACTTCACCATAAATTCGAAAAACTACGATAACAATAAATGCGAATGAATTGATATAAATACAATCGAGGAATGTTGTTGTGCTTTGAGGTTCAACGCTCACTATCCTAGTAGATTTTAACGATATTAGTACGACAGGACGTTTCTTATTTGCGCTTATCAAACGCCGGTCGGTAAAATCAATGTATCATATTTCGTTTCATGACAGTTGGATTAAACAACTATGTAGGAAGGACTTGTACAGGTAAGATTAAACAAATTGCAGCAATATTTTACCTTCAAAGAGCTGCACCTTGCACTTTTATTGGTGTTTAATAAAAGCGGAGATCACAACGATTGAGACGCCACGATTTGTAAATTAAACATTAAATGAGGGAAATCCTTCTCAATGCAAAATGCTCTCAATCTTCAACCAACTAGAAAATGTGTTTTGATATCCAAAAAAAAAAGGAAAACAAGAAGATCGTCATATTCGAAAAAATAACATTGCTACTGGCTTAGAGCTTGAGATTTTTGCCACGAAAGTTCACAATAATCCGAAGAGCAGACGAGTAGATTGATTATTTTTTATATCAAGAAAAGCCGTTCGTAATTGTTGAAGGGATTGTCTTACATAATGGGAACATTGAAAAGAAACGCACTAGTCGATCCACGTTCCTAAAAGTAGTTTGGGTTTAAGAGTTAAATTAGTTGTGTTATTTTCAGAGAATGCGCCCAATCGAACTACACACGAATGCCTTAAACAGTCTTAATCCCCAATTGTACGAAATATTCGTCTGTGGTAGGTAGTATGAAATATCAATAAACCATGTAATGTGTGTATCCAACATGAATAAAGTACGACATAAATTATGCCCAATTTTATGTTTATGTGCAGATGAGACTGTCTCATCTCATTTCTGAAATAACTAACGATCTCAACACTAAGTAAACGAGATGTAGAAAGAGTTAATTTAAGCAATTAAACAGTGGATGAATGAAAATCAAGCGATGTAAGTTTTTAAAAACTATGATCCATAAAGCAAAAGTTTTAGGGGTCCTGGTAGCCCTCTATGTAAATTAAGATATTTGGTCCAACCAAATAACCTAATTTTAAAATCAAAACTAGAATATGTCGACTCGTTTTAATACCAAACGCGACATACATCGGAGTTTCTTTGTTACTGGTTCTATTATTCGTTTTGGAGCGGAAGCGCTCCCAACTCTTTCGCAGTTCCATTAAACGTCTTACTTTAACGCCGAAGTCAAATTGAGGACGTACAGTTCTACGTCCTAATAATGTAGATTTGCACACTGTATATTGTTCCATTGCATTGCATTCCCAGCCTATAGTGCTGACATGAAGATGGGTCAGCACATGAGTTGTGTACTCCAACATAGGCTCGTAAATATCGTAATCGAAAATATTTGAATACGAACCATCGGCTCCAACTGCCGCAGCTTCAACCACTGTGCCATTTGGTCGGTATGGTCTCAATTTTACAGCATAATCATGCTACGTTGAAATTTTTAAATAAACAGCTGAAATGTTATTTATAAAACAAAACAGTTGTTGTAAAGAGTTGGTGGACCACTCACCTTTCAAACTCTTAGATTATTTCAAAACACTCAAATCAAATATTTCCAACATAATGCATCATTTTAAAATAATTTTTTAAAGGCATTTTATTTAAATTTCTTTGATTTTAAATCATAATAATAAGAAGAAGATAGTATAAAACATAATCATAAATAAATAATTAATTCAATTTAATTTATAATGCAAATTTATATATTATTAAGAATGAATAGATTCAAGCAAAAGCATAATTTAAATCGAAAGCGATGAGTAAAGAAATAGAATAATTCAATTAAATCATACATAAATACTAAGGATAGAGGAAGACCAAGGATATACAAGAATAAAGCAATGAGGGAAAATAAGGAATAATTAATAATAAAATTACTTTTTCTATAGTTTTCGTTTAGAGGGACTAGAATGTTAACAGTAAACAATGTAAATGCTTTTTATGTATAGTAAAGAATCAACAAATAAAAATATGTATCTGAATCCCATCGTTCTATTATATAGTGGCCCAAATTAATGAATTTTGATTTATTTTAGTACGAGCTGACCTATTTTGTTGAACTCGATTAAGTATATTCAATCGTTTTTCTTCTCGATCGGTTCCTTTTCTTCCATTATTCTATCATTATTTACCTCTAGTTTACTACCACCCTCATCATCCCCGTTGTCAACAACGGGCGATGTCGCAATCAAATCATCGTCCTCACTATTTACATTATTAATTAAATTATCACCATCACCAATTTCACTATCATATTTATCCTCATCAGGTTGATGATGTAGGATATCTGTTGCCTCTCGAGGTGCGTCATCTGTATTTTGTTCGTCTTGATTTGACGACGATTGAATTTCTTCACTAAACCCAATATTTCGTTGTTCTTGTTGTTCTTTTATTTGTTCATTGGCAATGTCATTCGGTTTCGGTTCGTTTGCTGTAGCATCATCGCCCGAATCTGTCGTCGACGACGACGAAGATGAATATGTTCGCTGCAAACTAGCAATCGTATTAATTCCACCGCTAGAAGACGATGGCGGTTGGAGTGTTGGAAGTGATGGTGCAATAGGTCGTAATTTTTTCGCAGGATTCAGTGTATTACAAAAAATGCAATAGAATGCACTGTAATAGAATTCATCTTCGAGTGCCATACCATTATGTTTGTGACATTCTTTGCATATAAGTGCAAATCGATCGGATGGTCCGTCACCAATCAGTCGATCGATAATTTTTTCAAAAACGCCTTTATTCTCGAAATCTATAATCGGGAATGGTGTACGTTTTTGCGATAGATTATAGGGTGCTAATTGGCTGGTATTAAAATTGGCGCCAGGTGTATTTGGTCGCATACTGTCGTATCGCTGGATAAAACCAGGCGGTGGTGGAGTTCCGCCTACCGAACTCATTCGACCCGAATTGCTAAACGTTGATCTATTCATCATTGATTGATTCATACCGGCACCTGCACTAGGTGACCCACCACCTATCGGTCCCATACGACCCGATTGCATCATTCGATTTTGCAACGTGAGTTGTTGGCCGATTGGTACGTAACCCTGTGGCGGAGCCATTCTTGGTGCAGTTGCTGGAGCTTTTGGAGCACTTTGAACCTGCTTTGTTGATGTTGGTGTCATTGGTGGTTGTGGTGGACCTCTAAAATTGGGTTTATCGCCGAATCGATTTAAAATCTCTACAGCAACCTAAAATAAAATAAAAATGCATATCATAGATTTTATCACCGGATCATAACTATCACTACGATGCGCGTATTTCGCCACAAACTATCAATAACCTTTATTGCCCAAAATATCAATCAACAATGTGCTGAATCACATCAATACAAACGACAACAATCACAAACCCAAACAATTTTTTAACGATGAGGTCATTCCATATCTTATTTTGGTGTGAGATAGCTACTGATTAATTTGTGGTTCTTTGAATTAAGTAAACTAAAGTCAAAATACATTCTCCAAATCAACAGGTACGATCGCTTTCTCTGTTTCGAAAATGAAATTATTTTTCTGCTGTTCTCTGTTGTGTGAATTAGTTCATTACTGTACATAGACTTATGAATAATTTATGTGATCGAAATTCATTTCCAAAGTTCAAGTCGATATAAAACAAAATATTAATGTTTAAATTTGAGCATGTCTTACCTTATAGGTTTCGGTATCCATAACTTTTTCTAATAGATTTTTTTTCTCCTCCCTTAGATCACTTAATTTACTAGAGTTTCGAGATACTTTACGTTCAAAATACCAAGCGACTAAATTTTTCGATAAAATCATTCTGGAAAAAAAAATAAGAAAACATACAGCTTGAGGCATCTAATCAAAGTAGACGAGTCGAAAGTGTTTGACTTACACAAAAATAGATATTATGGATGGCGAAGCTTTAATGACCCGATCTCGCCATGTCGGTGGGAAAAATAGTATGTATATAATGATTGCAAAAACACTGAACCCCACAGAGAAGACCCGTATCCCTCCGACCCATCGTTTTTGTTTTCGTTGCGTGTTTATCGTATAGGTTTCGATATCTTTGATTTTTTCCTCCAACTTCTCCAATTTTTGATATGTTGAGATTTCTTTCTATAGAAAACAAGACGATTAGCCTAATCCTCGACCGTAATCTTATAATCCATACTTACACGAAATCTAGAAAATTTAATACCCATCACGGCACTGTTATTGTTGTGCCCACTGCTAATCCCCCTATGAAAGCGCAATAAATAATTTTTCGCGGTGTAAAATCAAAAAAAAAAAAAAAAACTTCCTACAAGTCGACCAAAAAAATACAACAAAATTAAAATAAAATTAATGTATATTTATAATTTGCATAATTTATTTATAGATATTTTAAAATATAGCCACTTTTTTTACAAATTTTATATTTACACGGGCTACAGCAAATTTTGTATGTCTCGCAATAAAAAAAATAATAAAAAGAACCGAGCTACTTGTCTAACCTCAAAAATTATTTTTGATTTATATTTTCACATTACGATTTTTTTCGGTAGGATCTCTATTAATTAAATAACATTTTCCTGTTTATAAATAAAAATATTAACATGGAATATCACTAATTTATTTTAAATTAAATTAAATGAACAACGAATAAAAATGAATTGACGTTTGCGTTAATATTTTTGATGACAACACTCGTCGTTTGACAGTTCACAGTTTCATATTCAGTCGAATGTTGTTTCTTCTTTAGTTCAAGTTTGATTAATCTAAGACTTTCGTTTTTTGTATTCTTATTTGATTTACAACTAGCTGTGTCTTTCATACATACTAATAATTGACATAGTAAAAGAGATGGCTATATAGAATTAATAAGATTTGTAACATTTGTGCTGAACAATAGATGGCTTATTTTTAAATTAAATTTTGTTTGTTTGTTTGTAGTTTTGTTTTGACACACGACACGACATATTTGAAATCCAACTAAGCAGTTGAGCTTGAGACAAACTGAAGACAGTTTGAATAAATTTGTTTTATATGAAGACTGAATAAGTCGTTATTCAACGGTTATCAGGTTTTGATTATTTTATTACTATCGATTAATGACCCTACTTGAGAAATAATAAGTGACACATGTTATTTTGGTGTTATCAAAGTCGAATGCAAGTGGAGTGGGAACAGTGAAATGGTTTACGTTGTCTTAGATTAGATAACATAAGATTATGTTGGAGCATGATTAGCTTATTTGTTGGTTGTAAATATTGTAGCGGACAACATTCGGAACAGAAATGTATTGGGTTTGATGCTTTATAAATACAACTTAAAGCTTTATTGAACTATTGTTCAAAATAATTTTTATGTATTAATCTGTTCAAACCAAGAAGGCAGAGGGTTATAAATTCATTGCAAAAGTTAGTAACGAGTCAAGTATGGAAAAGGTACTCTGACCTGATAGAAGCAATTGGAGGGAAATAAATCGTTGAGAACTTGGGCATAATGTCCTACGTCCGGATGCGCTTCATAACTAAAGAGATCGAAGAAACAAGACATTTTACATTTTCAATATCTAAAGATGAAATAAATTCTGTTCATGGAGAAAATGATCAGTTTCGGAGATCAGAAACATCGTTTCGTAGTATATTATTCGAAACCTGTTCTTGCAAAACTATTAATAGTAGAAATGAGAGCTGTAATGGTATGATATGATAGGATAGAAGAAGTACGAAACCAATCATTACTATTATTCTTAGATTTGTTACCATAATTCGGGAATATCCTTCAAGAAAGTACCAAATAGATACTTGAAAACTTATTATATTCCAAAATTATGCGAACGCAGGCTCTGCTTGCAACTCAACTCTGAAGGTTATAAGGAAATGGAATTTTAGTCACAGAAACTAGGGCCATTATCCGTAGCAGCGACATTTTTTAAACAACATACATTATTAGTAAGTAAAATATGATTTGTTATAGTTAAATATATATCATTCTTACATTAATGATTTAAGACGATCGTTCTTCTTATAATTGTTAGTTGGTTAGGTTAGAACATTTCTAGTTTAAAAATGTATTTGTCTTACATCAACATTTACTGGACTGGAGTACTTTAAATAAATATCGTGGAGTCTTCTCGAAAATGCTGTATTTAAGATGATATACTAATATTGTTTACGGGTACATCTAGACAACTGGACCAAATGCAAAATTATATAAATAATATACACGAAAACATAAAATTCACGTTAGAATTAGAACAAAATAATGCAATTAACTTTCTGGATCTAACAATTAAAAACATCAATAACAAACACAAATTCAAAATATTTAGAAAACCCACGCAAACGGACCAAACTATACATAAAAACTCAAACCACCCATACCAGCATAAAATAGCCGCATATAATCATATGACACACCGATTAAATAAGATCCCGATGTCAAAAGAAGATTATCAAAATGAACTTAAGATAATTAAATACATCGCACATAAAAATGGTTATACCACGGCCAAAGTGGACGAGATAAATCGAAAATATATATTCAGAACCAATTACCGACAGAACACAACGTTACAATTTGATGATAATATCCAAGAAAAATACGTTATTGTGGATTATAATAAAAACACCAGCCAACATATCCAGAAAATATTCAAAAACTTTGGATATAAAGTTGCATATAAAACGCGTAACAAATTAGAACAACAAGTTAGATCAAATAGTAACATTACATTAGACAGCGGAATTTATAAATTAACATGTTCAGACTGTCCATCATTTTACATAGGACAAACCGGTAGATCCTTTAAAATAAGATTTAACGAACATATAAAGGATATTGGTAAAATGAATACTGAGTCAAGATTTGCTCTCCATATCAATAATACTTTACACAACTACACAGATTTGGTTACAAACTTAAAAATTCTCTACAAGATGAATAAAAGCGACCAAATGAACAGGCTAGAAGAATTTGAAATATATAAAAACCGCAAAAATAAATTTCTACTTAACAACCAAATTAATACTATGACGAACAAACTTGACGAACTAGTTTTGAAAAATACGTCACAAAAGATTATACCTTGAAAATCAGAACACTCTACCCTGGAAAAAGTATAAAAAGGCATGGAAATAAAATTTATTTTTTAGTTCATGATAAATACTGAAGATGGCAACTTGATTGCCGAAATATATTTATAATATAAAAAATAAAAATTCCACTATAAGGAATATTTTTGAACTAAAAATATCAAATTTTTATTTGATTGAAGCTGTATTTAAGGTAACATTCCTATATACTTCCTAATCCATCTAACGTGAGGGGCAATATATATTTTTAAGCTGATTCGACAGCATTTTATATACATACATTATGACAATTGAATAAACTCTTAATTCATTTATAGGGCAAGTCTAGTTAAGCTATAACCTGCACGTGTGCAGCGTGAGATGAGATGAAACTATACTAGATAATTATAGTTTCATCTCATCTCACGCTGCATTCACATATTTGCCTCCATCCTCGTTGTATATGGAAATGCTGTCGGGTCATCGCGAAATTTATAACCTTCCACGCGTTATCCTCTTAATTTTAGATGACAGCATGTCATATACACAACACAACTCTAGGTTGCCCACGAGATAAACAGCATTCACTAGTCTACATCCCTCAAGTTGTATTGTAAAATGCTCCCACGATACACCCAGCTAATAGTAGAAGCTGAAATAAGTAGAATCATTATCTTATGGAAAAAATTATACAATGGCAACCAGAGAATTTTTCGTTTATAACCTGCTGTGTAACATTTTGGGTTATATACCAAATATCTTACATAAAATGGACGATCACCTACTACTTCAAGTAATTTCCAAGACCTATTATGTTACCTCCACCAGACTGAGCTGGGCCGTGAAGTAGTACCCAAAATGTAACATAATGACGCCCAAATTTTACCAATTGTTCGTTGCGGAACACCGTTCGCAGTTTTTACAATTCCAGGTAAATTAAAAATGAGGCTCAGACAAAATCCAATCACAAGCGGATCCCTAGTACAGTGATAGAGACACCACTATCCAGAAGTCTATTGAAAGGCCTATCGCCAACGAAAAAATTCAAATGGGGCCTGTTATCTATTCATCCGAAATAACAGTCTCAGATATTAACAATTTTAAATTGAATTTCTGACACCAATATGTCAGAACACCAGTATGTCTCAACGGTTTGTAGAGCAATTTATGGACCAATCAGAGTCATAAGTTGTATTATTTAGCATTTTAAAATTATAATCTGGTAAAATATTCTTACGAAAAGTAGTTAATGGTTCATTGTTAATTCAGGGTTGGGACTTGAAGCTCGGGTCGTGCAGCAATTCGAAACCTCGTGGATCCGTTTCCCGAACCACAACGTAAACAGTTGTCTATAATTATGCCCTTGCGTCCACAACCATAATAGAATTTGGTTCAATGTCATTACAATTCTAGCATACTTCCAATGACCGATTATAATTGGTCATATTAATCGATTTTAATTTACGATGTTGATAATTGTTAACATTGCGTTTATCCACGGTACTATTCATTGTTTTATTAGTAAACGAATTCAAAGCATTCATCATCAATTGGATATCGTTTAGAAACCCGGGGTTGATGTATGTTATCGGTGGTTCATTTAAACTTAGTCGGGTTATATCGGGTTCGTTCAAATGTCTCCCTCCTCTATATCCAAACACTTATTAATTAAAACCTCTAGACTAGTGATTGATTGTCCAGCTAAAGCAAATTGCAATTCAAATTGAATGTTTTCTTGAATAATTCTTAGAAATTTTCTGGTGGTAGAGGAACTCTGAAACGATTTCATATAGACTTTATAACTGAAATAAACTTTGAAAATGGTTCTTTAGCTTGTTGTTTACGGGATTCTAGACATCGTCTTATGTGAATATCTCCCCTTTGATCTTGAAACTCGTTTTCAAATACACACCGTAACTGTTCCCAAGGAGATCCTCGGTTGGGTAACAAATAACCACTGTGATGCAATATCTTTCAATATGTAATGAAAACCAGCTTTAATTTTAGTTTCAGTTGTTTGATGTGCATTGCCTTCGGTAGTGCCATCAAAAGTAGTTTTCCAGTGATATAATGGATTATTGTTAATTTGATTAGAATTTCGTACACGATTTTGGTTAGTGAACTAGAACCACTTGGTAAATTATGATCTACAATTTGATCGATCGTTGATTTGTCGTTATTTATAGGTTCTTTAAAAGTGGCAAATAACTTTCCGTTAATATTTTTCCTTGAGAAATATGATGTTTCAATACGGGTAACATTTCATCGTAGTCTGAAGAACATAATTCAAATTCATTCAATGACTGTTGTTTGAGGTGTTCAAGAGTTTTATTTAAGTCGGGTTAACCTTCAACAATTTGTTGTAATGCACTTAATACGGAATCACAACCAGCAATAAGTAGTTGGTGATCATCCATTTTATGTAACATTTTTGGTATATAACTCAAAATGTTACAGCTGTGATTGATGTGTTGACTACTATAATTCGTAAAAACTGTAACAGTTAATAGTTAAAAATATGTAACCCAAAATATTTAAAAAAAATGGACACGAGATTCTAAATCGGCACATAGAGCATGCATGGTAATTTAAAAACGATTTTCACAGCCTATACTGTTTAAACATCTTGCGCTTTCAAAGAAAAGTGGAGAGACTGCCCAAATGGCGCAGTGGTTAAGGTTACGACCGATTGAGTTCAATACATCTACGACCTAACGGATGGGCTATCCCATAATACATATAAGTGTCATCAAGTAATGCAATATTGGTATGGTTTACGCAAATCGGGTTCGGCCTATAGTCTTACGTCTTCGTTTTTTTTTTGGGATAATGCACTGTTATGTCGGATGGTTTGGGATAAAGAGTTGGGAGTTCTTCGATCTAAACCAGATATTATAAAAACATAAACAAACAAATAAATGTGGATACCATAGGAATAGCTTAAGTCACTGGCAACTCACAGTCTATCTTAGGGTAGAAAGTTCAACACCATAAAGCTTAAAGTCTTACCCTGAGTCCGTAAATTATCAGTAGTTCTAATCTAATACGAAACGTTAGAGAGTCGATACATTTGGTGTCAACAGTGAAACAGTTAACTGTTAATTAACAGTTAACAGTTAATTGAGTAATGAACTGTTCCGAAAAAATACGAGTAAGAATGGGGCAAAGGCGTAATTGATGATTAGCTTCAGTCAGAACCTTTGTTTATAACATGTTGGGATAGCTATATAAATAATCTATGGCTTAAGGCGTAAATCGGACTAACCAAACTATGCCGAAACCTTACGAGTCTATAATACGTATTGGTTCACATTATAGGTCACCGTAGCTTATTAAGAGAGTTTATCATCACGCCGCGGTCGACTTGAGTTCGATTCTCGCCGTTGACCAAAAATTAAAATGCACCGGATGACATAAGCTCCGTTTACGGCCTCTAAGCCATAAATTATTATTTACCTTATAGGTGGTTAGCAGAATGCTATTACACACAATTGACTTTTATGTTTTCCGGAGCATTTTAAGGATAACTATAATTCACCTAAATCACGTAACACCTATATAAACCGTGTGCAGCAACAATATAAACCTTAAGGCTGTTTGATTAATGTCCTGAATAATGATACAATGGCTCTACTGAGGTGTTTTATAATATAAAATATACCTATGGTATGTAGTGATGACTATCGAAGTCACTTCCTGATCATGTTCATTAGGTCTGTCGTAGAACATTCTTTTACGTAAAAAAATTAACTTTTACCTCAGTTACCCGAAACATGGCAAACCATTCAACTATTTTCTATCCTCGTTTGAACTTTCCTTCTCGATGTTCTAATGATTAATTATAATAAATAATCAATTGCCTATTGTCTTATAATTAAAATTAATATATTTATTTTTAAGTATTTGGTGTCAACAAAACTTTGGCTAAAAATTATTCAAATCTAAAATTAATTTATAAAATATTAAATATGAACTATAGGTAAACTACAAATAAAATGAATAAACTATACATAAATAGGTAGTAGGACGGTATAGAATAGGCCGCACTCCCGATCAACGGTTGAAATAACGATACGTCTTCGATATTTGAATTCCATCCGATAACTAATTCATTGCGATTTTGTACCTCTAACCAAGCTTCGAGTGGTCGGAAAAATAGTAGCATTGGTTCTGCCGATATTCTTGATGTTTTGCCTCGTGTTAGTATTTTCAAAAGTTGTCCTGGATTTAATGAAGCCCCCTTTTGCATTAGATCGATAAGTATGCGTCCAGCTTCTCGGGATCTATAAAAATCGCATGTGTGTAACGGTCCAATGTGATTGGCGGCCAAACATAGTTCTGAGTGTATCTGAAATTGTAGTATAGTAGCAACAAAGTATTTAATGTAATCCTGATCCGAAATTATATGATATTTGGAACCGGGATCGAAATGATCATTGTTTCGATATACAGGCGGTATGATTCCTTGATATCGTAGACGAAGCTCCCACCATCGTGAATTCATTCCGATAGGTCCTTTCTCAAACACATACCATCGCCACTTTTCGAGTGCCAAACTGAACGCCATAAATGGAAGTTTGTCGAGGGCAACATTCAATAAATATTCGATATTTATTTTCGAATTGCCCGACATAATTGTGATCTGTTGTGGTAGTAAACCGATTTTTTGTAGGTGAACTGGTCCTCCAACACTTAATCCAATTGCGTGGGCAATCGCTTCGTGAAATGCTAAAATACAATTTATAAACAGTTTTACATAATCAAGCGGAATATTAATTGTATATATTTACCTGGATTCGGTCCTTCACGATACACAAATGGTTGGGATGAATATTGCATATAGTATTGAATGTGAGCCATTTCGTGGTGAGAATTTATAAAATCTTCGATCGAGACTTGAGTACATTGTTTAATTCTAAAATCGATGTTATTGCAAAAGTCCCACGCAGATGCGGTACACTGTGTGTACACGTCGTTCGGTTTTTGGAGCATTGAATTACGCCAAAATTCTGGCGACATTGGTGGCATTCCGAGCGAGGTAAAAAATTCTTCAGCCGCCTGAAAAATTCGTAGCGGAGTATATCCCTGTCGTATCATTTCACCGGTCACATCCGGTGTTTCCGGTTCATCGACACGAATTAAATCCAAAATATTTTTCCAATTTTGTCCCCACATATTGCCAAGTAAATGTGCTGGAATTGGGCCATCCGGCCGAATAATATGTTCACCGTATTTTTTAACGAGACCGCGACGTACGAACGTAAATAATTGTTTGTAAAGTGGTTGAATTTTGCTCCATAAATCTTGGACAGTGAAGAAAAAATCGGGATCTTCGTAGACGGATCGCATTTGTTCACCAGCATCCTGGAAACCATGGAATTGTGCTGCTTGATTGGCGAGGTCGATATACCGCATGAACGTGTTTTTGATTGGTGGTCCGATTTTTTCTCGCCACGCAGTCCATGTATATCGTAACTCGGGTTCGTGTCGACTGCGCTCGATAATACGTAGTAGGTCAGGTTCAAGTTTTAGATCACAGTAGCCAGAATAGGTTGATACATAATTCGCACTTTTTGCTAGCTCTGATGTTTGGCCAAATATCGCTAGGTTATCGCCACGATATGGACAAATTTTCGCGTTGTTATAATTCTCCTTCATCTGACCGATAATATGTGATAGTTCCAAATACTTATCATCCATCAAGCCACATCGACCTTGTCTTCGAATTCGATTCAATTGGCGCATTGTATTTGTATCCGCCATTTGATTGATATCGAAATTGGCTGCTCGTTTCCAGCTCAAACACTCGAATTTCGTAGCGAGTGATTGTTGCTCCTTCATTCGACGCTTATTGTAATCGGTTGAATTTGTAGCGAATCGCCATTCACTAGTTGCAACTCGATTACACATTTCGGCCGCTTCTCGATCAAAATCTTGTAGAAATTGAAGGGCATCTTGTGGATTGTTGGTCTGTAATATCATGCGGAATAACAAGAAAATCTTACTTAATCTTGTGTCTGTATAGTGTGTGATATTTAGGCCACGCATGACCATTTCAAATTTAAATGTCTACTATATATATACACAATATACCCATTCAGATATACAAAATATGTCCAATAATCACATAATAAATACTTTAACATTCGGGCACACCCTTGACAATATATAAACGTTGTATGATTCTTATGTTTACGTCTATATGAATACGTAACTTCCTCCCTCAAGAAATTGAATTGTCATGGTTTAATGGTAAAATTAAAACAATTCTGTATTTATTTATGTAACATTGACAATTGAATCAGATTATACAAAAGTCGTATTTAAAGTAAAATCGAAAGTCTCAATGAATATGCAATCGAAGGGGTCGACTTTGTAGAGTTCGCATTATGAATGAATTATGGGTAAATTGTACGTCACCTCACCCAACAATCATAAGTTTCTGCTAAATAACGGATTTTAATTTGAGACAAATGTCTTTGCAACTAAACATGAGATTTACGTGTAGCAAACTGTTAAATAATCGCGATAATTCTATTGTGCGAAAGGTTAAGTATTTATATCGAGTTGGTTTTAAATCCAATTACATGCATTGCTTATTTTACAAAGTGTATTGCGGAATTTAATGTGCTAACAATTATTTGTATCAATTCATAATTTCTCTTTAAACCATATGCTTATGAAGATCCCGATCCGTAAGGAGTGTTACTACAACAATTTCGGAGAGGCTGATCGAAACGTGACCCAATTTTTGCTAAAACCTACAGTAACTATCCAATATACCGCCATGAACGTCATCAAAATCATAGTCCCTGATAGATCTGGAGGGACCAGTATATACAGCGAGCGTAAGAATTACCGCTGGCAATTGTTACGCTAGAGAACGATATGAAAAGCCTTTCTAAAAAGCTATAATTGAAAGTTTTCTTTCAAGAGACCAGCAAATTTGAATATAGATCATTAAGTATCATAACAATCAACTATAAACTCAACTACAAACAAAAGCAGCTCTCTAGTGCATATTAGGTATAAGGCTATCACGATACAAAATTAGTCGAATATACCGCAGTATAGAGTTGTTTAACCATTGAAAAGCACGTACAACTCGAAACAGTCTACATCGACTTCTGTAATGTTTTTGATTCCAATTGCAAAGTGTCATACCGGTTACATGGGTTTGGCACTCTACTCGTTTGAAATGGTTTTCCTCATCCCACTCTGATAGATCACAATTGATAGAAATTGGAGAAGAAAAGTGAGAAATAATAAAAGCTTCTTCCGAAGTTCACATATATCGGTTCGTGAGTTTTTATATAATATATTGCCAATGTCGAGCACATTGATCGACTTCAAAGTATCCGAATCAAGTTCTGGCTTTCACTATTATTAAAGCCGACTGGGACTATGATCACAACTAGATGTATATGATTTTGTAGTTAGTCATCAATCAAACTCCTTCAAAAAGGAAAAAAACCAAAGAAGAACTTTCAACTAGTCATAGAACGGAACGATTTCTTTTACGTAGGCATAAAAACCAGAAAAGTTATCTTACCGATCATAATTCGTTCACAATTAGGCAATGCTACAATCGCCAAAACGCCATGTGGTCAAAACAATACCTAGAGCCTCACAGTGTTGTCAGAAACCCTAATCGTTATTTTATTACGCGAGTTTGGTTTGATTCTTAATGTTGAACAGCTATCGTTCAAATTCATCAATGGCCCAGTCAACGTAAACCAATAAATTTGTTGTTATGAAGAGCAGTATATGGCGAATGGTGAGAATATCAACATAATGGTAATGAGGTTAAAACTGATGATCATCATTTCTCTAACCATAGAATTAATTAAGTTGGAATGCTCCAATTATAACCAGTTGGGTTTTGAGGAAAATATTTCGATGCAATATGTATATCAGTGTATAAAACAGCTGTAGACAGCTTCGTCTAGAAACTACCGATATTCATAAAACCGAGAAAGTGGATGAGTTAAAACATAGACCATTTTGCATATGGGATCATTCTGAAATACGACGCAAATTCTTATTAATAAGCGAGATTGTGTTGAAATTTAGAGACCGTCAATCAGACTGAGTGGTAATAGCTTAAGATTCGAATCAGGATTTTTATGACAATTCTCTGTATTTTGATCAATATGGTTAAAACTTCAATATAGGTTTTTATGGCCCTTATTTTTTTAGGAGGCATAACTTTAAATGGATTGATCTTCGAGATTCTCTAATTTTTTAGAATTCTGAAGCCACAAAGCAATGGCTTTTATTAATCATTAAAGAAGGCGGAAATAATTCCAGAACTCAATGCCATGTTCAAAACAATATACATATACAGATTAAAAACACCCAATCGTGATTGATGAATCGTCACCATCCCGTGAATCGAACCCGAGACCCCCGAATGACAGAGCAAGTACGCAACCTCCTCTGCCACGAGAGCGACAAATGATGGCGCTATTAGTTATCGATAAACTAGAACTTGTATCAACAGTTTGAATACAAAAATGATAAGAGAGTAGTGCCAGTTTACTGTATTCAAATACATTAGCCACTTGGGTAGTATGGAGATATATCTTTTAATAGACCAGGATCTAATGGTCTATTAGATATATAATGGTTTATTAGAAGATATATCTTTTAATCGACTATTAGATAACAAATATTAACATTAATAGGGTATTACTGATTAAATAAGTTTATAGTTGCTCAAAGTATATTGAAGCAGTCCAATGAGCATTGGACTGCTCAGTGCTCCTATATGGTATGAAAATGATTTAACAGAAACGTGCTGATTGAAGCCGGTATTTAGAGTAAGAACAACTCATGAATTTATGATAATTTGCGTTAAAAATCGATAGCCATAATATAGGTTCTGAGGAGTAAGGCAGGTTAGCCCACATAAAAAAAATTAATAAGTTAAATCAAAATTATATATATATATATATATATATATATATATATATATATATATATATATATATATATATATCGTGAAAAATTGTTTGATTAATTAATTATTAATTAACTGAAATATATTAAGGAGGTCACACGACAATCTAAAAAAATTCGAGGACATGCATAACATATGCAACTTGCTAAAACTTTAGACCCAAATTTTTGGCAATAAGATATTTAGAAAGTTATTACAGTTTATGCTACGATTGAATATACAGTTTTAATAGTTGTTATTTATATAACTTATTTTGGTTTTTGATTGCTCGGTACGATAATCTAGGATCAGTTAATCCAAATTATACACATATTTTGTCTCTGACATGTCTTCGTTTAAAAATAGTTTAAAATATAATCAACTTTATATGGTTAAGAGAGAGAGTTAAATCATAACGCACACACATAGTTTTAAGAAATATGCGAGACAATTGTTAAGAAACAAATTTATCAATTCACTGAATATTGTGATAAAACCGTTAAATTCTTGTGTGATACACCTTTCATATGTACAACAACAAATTAAGACACTTTTTTTTAACTATCTCAACAATCACATATGGTATACTTAAAACTATATTTTATTGATCGACCGGCCGACCGCACTTACAATTGGGTATTGTAAATTATTAATTTGTGAAAACACAACTTTGAAACAAAATATTATAACAATCTTTAAAGTTTTCATCTTAGAAAAAAAAAACTTTTATTTTCCAGTAAAGCACGAGAGTAGTTTAACGCGTTGGTTATAAAATGTAAACTGAATTGAAAATTTTATTCAAGCTTGTGTCTTGCATCAAATCTTAGAGATCAGTCAATGGAACGAACAAAATAAAACTACAACAATAAATTTGTATAATAATAACAGAAGACATTATGTACACAGAAAAGAAAATTTGGTTTAAAAATAGATACAGTCTGTACGAAAGAAGTGGATGTGGTGAGGGGAAAAATCACATACACCAAATGGCGCAGCGAAAAACGGAAATTTTACTACCTGATTACGATCGATGGTGTGGATGAACACATTTACACGACGCCCAGATAGAATGCGGAATTCATGGGACAACATATGTTTCATGTCCGTACTGTAGACTAGCATTGCTTCTATATATACATATGTCGGAAACCGCGAACCACGAAAGAGTAGGAAGTGCTTGGAGCTCCAAAAAAAATTACGAAAACAAACGACATCACATACACCAAAAATGTATTTCTTGGAATTCCAAATAAGCGAACCTGTTCGGTTATCCCATACATTTGTCCCAAAAAAATCGATTCTGTTCTAAGAGAAAAACTTGATCGATTCTGTTCTAAAAACTTGATCGTGTATAAATATCGAAAAATTGATAATGATATGGTTCAAATTGGTAGTACTGGTTGAAGTTGTCTGAGTGGATCACTTATGAAGGCCCAGTGTTTATTGATGGGTGCTTCAAACTTTACAAACAAATACTTTTTACACAACTCTTCGCCATAATGGCTAGGTATGCCAAAACTATATTAAACGATTCTGAGTATAAAGTCATATTCACATCATGAAGATATCAATATAAGGACAAAGATTTCATTCTTAATCTATAGATGCTACATTTAAGCTTATTCGAAAGCCTTATAAAACGTGCAGATCAGTGATGTATTATGCTGCTAGTTAAAAATACACTGTTTTTGCTGATTCACTGAGCGATATGATCAGCTCTAGTCACAATACTCGTACAGTATAGAGAATTGATTAATAAAATATCGATTTCCTGTATAAAGGAAACCCTAAAAATGTCGCCAATAATCAACTCGGTATAATACAGAAATCATCCTATTTTATTCAGATTCATGAAAAAATATGTTTACAGAAATTTCATCTTTTAATTCAGGGCACTATACCGAACATTTACATGCTTGAAAAAACTCCAAGCATGGAAATTACATAGAATGGTCTTAAGCAAAGTGTTTATTTGAACGACCTGTTATGTATGTAAAGACTTATGAGTTATTATATGAATTGGAATTTCCCTACAGGAAACAAACCAAAGTCCTGTAAAAATGGTCGTCAGTTGATGATTCCTACAGAACAATCTTATGGAGAAATCATATGTATAGATACAGAATCATCAATTTATGACATTTCTGGCTGAACTATTCTCTACTATTTAAGTTAATAATATTGCATATAAACTGATTCGGGATGACTTCATAGACTAAATATGTTGGTACATATATCCATTGAAAACTCCTTAAGACTGAATGGCTTCATAAATCATTTCTACAAACACACTGAGTACTGTCCTTCATTTGCAACTTCATTTCTACAATCATTCTAATCAACCCAAAGTTGTAACAGATTATTCCATTTATTCTTAACAGTTTAGCTTTCATTATGTTAAATGTCATCGCACCCAATACCACTCTGAACTTTTATTAATTTTTTCAAAACTAATCTGCACTCGATGACATTTTTTTACTGCCTATGGCTTTTATTCTTAAATCTCTCGTTCAAAGGAAACTAACAATATGTAATCAAATCTTAAAGGCTATTAATAAGACTTAACCTATGTTAGTTCTTAATATTAATGTACACTCGGTAAATTCTGAATTACCTAGTCGCCTATTTCTTGGTCTATTTAATAGTTCCCTATGGCTAATTCGTTGGGATGACAAACAAGTGTGCACTGGTATTGTTTGCTGTACTGATGAATTGTATCGTTTATGTTATCGATGAGTAAACCACGTCGAAGGTTTGCATTGCGTACATACCAGGGTGCATTCACCATTGTTCGAAGTATTCGTGACTGCACTCTTTCCAGTTTTATTATGTTGGAAGCACAAGCGGAGTCCCACAACTGAATACCATATGTCCAGATGGGCTTAAGTATCTTTTTTTTATAGCAAGACCTTACAGTCTAGACTTAACTTTGAGTGTTTTGCAACTAACCAATTTAGTTTAACGCATTTTAATTTGATTTGTTGACGTTTAGCTTCAATGTGTTTTTCAACGTGAGTCTTTTATCTAAATAAAGTCCAAGATATTTAACACTTTCGTGTTGTGGGAGAGTGATGTTATTTAGTCTGACAGGCGGACAGGTGAGTTTACGGAGTGTGAATGTTATGTGCGCCGAATTACGCTCGTTCTTGTAGAATTCTTGTTGCTTTCGTAGGATTTCGGTGGACAGCTAGGATTGCAGTATCATCCGCGAAAGTAGAGAATTTCACGTTATTTGTTGTTGGTAAGTCTGCTGTATAGATCAAGTACAACACTGGCCCCAATACACTGCCTTGAGGTACTCTTGCATGAATATCATATAAATCTGTGGATGCGGTATTATATTTCACCAAAAACTTTCGATTGAGCAAATAATTTTACAGAAACTTGACGGTAATTGTGTTCTAATTTTATGTAGAAGTCCTTTACGCCTTACCTTATCGAAAGCTTGGGCTATATCTAGGAACGCTGCAGAGCAATTTTTTTTTGTTTGTTCAAGGGAGTTCTTGATTTCAGATACGACTCTGTGAACTTGTTCCACGGTTCCGTGATCTTCTCTAAATCCAAATTGATGATCCGGTATGATGTTTTTCTTGTTCAAAATTGGCTTAAGTTTTTGCAAAAGCATTTTTTCGAAAAGCTTTGAGAGAGCTGGTAATAAGCTAATTGGGCGATATGATTTATATGTGTGTGAATGGTGTTATATCTTGTTTAACACTGTTGTTGGGTTTTCATTACATAAATAAATACATTGACTATCGGAGTAAAATCAGATCGACATAGCCGATCAATAAGCAGTAAGTAAATAAGCAGTACTAAAACACCGTATAACAAAGCACCTGAACTTTGAATATTTGAACTGATCCTTAGATCAGTAATCAGGTTCGAAATCGATAACTCAAAAGATTCTTGCTTGGAATGAGCTTCAAGATAGGTGGTTATACGGTTCGTGGTTGTAATTCTTGCAATGGCATTAGAGATTATATTCTGCTGGATTCTATCCATCATTTTGACTGTGGCAAAATGATATGGCAGGAGGGTTTCGTACATAATTTATGTGTTATGCTTCCGGGACCATATTTTGGTTTCCTGAGATCATATATTTATCTGAAAATATCATATTTTTAATAGGACAAGAAGATGAGTATTCTGGACTGAGAGAGGTAAGTGTAGGAGTCCCTCAAGGTAGCGTTCTGGCCCCAGTCCTATACCTATACTATATGCAAGTGATATACCACACACAGTCCGACCACGTAAGCAAAAAAACGTTCGCTGATGACACTACTATATACTAGCAACAGGACAAACTGTGGAAGAGGCGGTGAATAAACTTCAATGTGCAAGTGATGAAATTCGCCAATGGACGAAGCGGTGGAAAATCAAACTTAATAATGAATCAAAATCAGTCCATGGCCACTTTACGAATAAGTTTTGGTTAATCCGCCGACAATCAGCTTAATATTTGGGCATGACGCTGGATGTTGAGCTTAAATGAAAAGAGCATGTCAAGGTTGATCTTAAATATAGACAGTTGTACTGGCTAATTGGACGGAGGTCAAAATTTAGCATATTATGCAACATAATACTGATTTACAATCAGGTTCTAAGGCCGATCTGGCTATATGGCATTCCTTACCTTTGGGGTTGTACTAACAATACTAATATAAAGGCTGGTTAGGTTAGGTTGTTTTGGCTGCTATCGCACACTTAGACCGGGATTGGTCCATTGTGATACAACTCTATGTACAACTATTGGTCCGAGTTTTTCGTAGAACCATCTGCGCATTGCATAGCTCCATGTCAGCCTATAGTACTGACATGGAAGATGGGTCGGCCCATGGATTCTAAACACGACAGGGGATCCAGATATATCCTGGTACCTTCCGTTCCAACTGCCGCAGCTTTAACCGATGCGCCACCTGGGCGGTTGTTATACTAACATAAAACATATATAAATCTTCCAAAATAAGCTACTTCGGAGTATAGTCAATGCATCCTGGTACATACGACATAGTGAATTGCATCGTGATTTAGAGATTCCGGATATAAAACACGAAATAAAAAGTATTGCAATGAAGGATGATTCAAGGCTAATGGAACATGTAAATGCAGAAGCTTCTTGGCTACTGGGTAATGAATATTTGGTAAGGAGACTAAAAGCGACCAAACCCTTCGAACTCGTTAGTATGTGAGTAGCTATCTACCAATGGACAGACATATATAGTATACCAAGCAATGCTATAGAGCCTATGAATTCCTAATTGAGCTTAAAAAACTTTCGCAGAATTTGTTTGGTAGCAATAAAAATCGAATTGAAACTAAGAATCACATTTGGAACCAGTGGCCTTAACAGGACCAACACATTAATTTGATTCGACGAAATGTGACACATTTTACATTATTGCATGTTAGATTCATTATATTTCAAGTTCAAAATAATATTGTACAATCATTAAAATATGTATACTGTACATCCTATGTAAATTAACGATAATTGCAATTTAAGGCACAATACATACTAAACGCAAAACAAAGACGAGCTTCTTTTGTAAAACGTAAAGAGTTACCTATATATTCATGCCACATATGATTCACCTAATTCCTATTCATATAGTCATCAAAACTACTCGAGCGAAATACAATTTTGATTCACGATAGTTTTTAACTATAGTTAAGAGTTGTAATCTCGTATCTTATACATTCATGTTGCGCGCATCTTTAAGAGATTACAATCGAAAGGTAATTTACCTTGTTGCATCAAAGTCGAATTTAATTATTTATCAAACTTGTTTGTCGATCTAAACTGGGACGTATAGCTATGATTCAAACGTTGCAAATGTTCTTACTACACTTATTACTGTTTAACGTATGCGGCTAAATCGGTAAACCGTAAACTTTTTTAAATAGTTTTTAATATACTCATGTTAGTTATGTTTTGTACTGCTGTGCCATTGATGGTATATGCGGTAGACAGAGTCGTAGTTTATGTGTATATAGATTAGTTATGGTTTGGTAGCGCGCTATTTCAGAATTACATAACTCCTTTGTGCAGCCCATTACTTTCTTTTAAATTTGTTAGAGTAAACTACTAACATACAGTGCGTAACATGCTAGTTATTATCAAAATGTTTGGGTGAAATGGTTGGATATATTGAGAGACCGTCATTTAACGAGATATTTCCCATTACAAGTTCCAAAAGCTGGCAATATAACCAGCAATAAATTATCAAAATTATTACAGGCCTTATCTAACGCTTGGAGCCTGATATACAACACTATGATGTAACACTGTTGTTAATGAATGCAGAGAATTTGAAAAAGTGAATTCAATTACAAAAAATAACAATTGACGAACACCAGCATCAATTCCATAGGAAGTGTCTTCGGGAGTTCATGAAACATATTTATTTAAGCACACGACCGAATGTATAGCATATGCCTTGGAAACCAAGAGACAAACTGCGCATTAATCGAGTTCGATTATAAAAGCTTCAGCCATAATAGCATTAAAGCTGTCGATCTTTGCTTCCAGGCGTAATTTATTTTACAACATGGACATGGCAAATCTTCAAAATTATGAGACCTGAAACGAGACAAAAGTAAGCCTATTATGTCTCTTCAAGATTTCAAAGTTATTTTGAGATTAAGTTTGAGGTAATAGTTTTCCAGTTTTCAACTTTGATTCCAGTAAATAGGCACACTTATGGCACTTGCCATTAACATACAACTACAACATCATTTTGATTATTATCGCTTTGTGCCATCAACGAAGAACTGGAATTGCCCACAACATGGACTTGGGATGGATCATAATGGAGAACCGAGAATACAGTCAAGAGATTAAAAGATTGTCAATGATCACCACGAAGCATCAAGCAGAGCTTTATCAGGGCTATTGCTGAATTACATAATTTAGAACGGGCTTAAACCACAAAACGACAAAATTCTTATTGATGTGGAGAAATCTGCAACATTTCAAGAAGTTTCTATGAAAATTAATTAACGTTACTTCTGGATCAACAGCTGCAACATCTTTTTCTATAAGAACAGAAAACTATTGGAATTGGCATGCGATTAAAAACTTTCCATATAATAGCAGCAATGGGCAAGATAAAATTTTTTATCTAGATGAGTATTGATTAAGTTTTGGTTGTTTGTTTTTATCTATATAATCGTTTTTGGGGCTTAAGGCTCTTCCAACTCTTTGATGCTTATGGAAGACGTATGGCTATAGGTCCGACTTACGTAGAACCATCTGCATATTGCATGGCTTCATGCCAGCCTATAGTACTGACATGGAAGATGGATCGGCCCATTAGTTCTGCATCCCAACAGGAGTCATAGATAAGTTCAATAACACCGACGATCGTTATAAGATGATACAAATTGCCTTTTGCACTCTGCTCCTATCTGGAAACTGTTATCTCTTGCTCCAACTGCCGCGGCTTTAACCACAGCACCGTTTGCTCGGTTATCAATCAATTTTCTAAAAACCTTAACTAGCGTTCTGAAGCAGCTATACATGAGTAATTTGTATTTGTTAAGTTAACTGGGAGTTTTATCTTACAAGTATAACACTTTGGATTATGGCATGGCTATAGTAAATTTGTACAACAAAATGGCTGCTACTATCCGATTGGCCGTTAATATTAGATACTGTCAACTGGTTACTTGGAACATACTTAGCAGAAAAATTATTGCAAACAATTTATAAAGAACTAGTATGTATATACGATGATAATCGTTATATTAGCTTTCCGATTCTTTATATCAAGCGTATGGTAGCTGAAACTGCTAATAATAGACTCCAGTATATAGTACATGAGTGACCTTACTCTATATGTCCAAACACGTATATAGCAATAGTTAACCACCAATCGGAACTACTAGACACTCTATAGTGGGTCATCATAACACACATCAAAAACCGCAATATGATGGGTATACCAACATTTTAGTTGAGAAGCAATCCGATATAAACTTTTACGTATAATTTTGTCTACACGTTTCGATCATTCAATTCAAAATTACTCCTCATTAAATGTGACATTGAATGATAGCAATTAAAACGATTAGTCGGTTGTGATGCAAACTTGTAAGATTTCCAGTTGGATGTCAACTAAACAATATAAGTATTAAAGACCAAATTGACGTTTTTGAAATTCGAACAAGTTTTATCAAAATTGGAGACATACTTGGACTTATATATGTCATTTCAGGTATATATAGGTGATATAAGAACACATTAAGAACAAATAGATTGAACTCTGTTAAATTGCATAATAAAGCATTTATAAACTAAAAGTAAAAGTTTTAAATCACGTTTATTGCATAAATTATAGCAACCGTTTATTTCTGTCAACGATTGAGCGCTATATAGTTTTAGAAATAATAACAAGTTCTGCAGGTAGCATTTAGAGCGCGATATCTTAATCAATATTACTAATTGATATTGGTGATTAAATATATATATATATATATATATATATATATATATATATATATATATATATATATATATATATATATATATATATATATACCGGCCATTTTTGGATCCAGAATCAGTTGAAACCGAACTTTCTTCTTGTTCCGCATGTAGTACATCCCATGCCGAGATTTAGTTGCCTCAATGATGCTCCTACCCAAAGTATTATCTACGACAAGAGATCGCCAGACACTATGACAGAAAGTATTCAGGTCTCTTTCCACATCGTGCATCCATCGGGTAAGAGATCTTCTTGTAGATCCTACTCTCGGAGGTGCCGACACGACGCTTGTTTGGTAGTCCGATATGACGAACTGAGAACGGGTCTTAGCCATCTTAGCATTGACAATTTTATGGTTAAAATGATGATATATAACTTTATCAAGATAAATCTGATCTCATGATACATCCATTTCCAGTAAATGGCTCACTCTTTGATGGGACCTTGAATAGTTTTACGCTTAGTTACATCTAATTTTTGAAAGTTTTGTGCTGTCACATATTACTCACATATTACCGCTTTATAGTTGGCGTTCCTCGATTACATGACTACTGAAACGGAGTTTAGCTCGGTGATCAATGAACCATATATTTTAACCCATTCACCTATATGTTTTCTTCACTTCACTTAACTGAATTGACCTTCATAATTTATTGGGCTGTTATTTCTAACGAATGACCTCTTTAAGTGAGATGATGCTTCGAACCACAAATGTCAGCGTATAGTAATAGCTGGGGTTATTTATCATATAGACAGTTCCGCTGTACTATATTGAGCTATATATGTCAAACTCTAGATTAAATCTCGAAGGTATTTTACCCTCAAATAGAACCTTATACTTTGATACATTCGTTAGAAGTTTGCATATATGTAGATACCAATTGACGATATCACCAAATAAGACCATTCGCTCTTAAACACGCTCCTATTAATGCTGTTGAACGCTTGACGGAAGTCTACGAATTGACTATGTACATATAGTAATATCCTTTTCATAGCATCTCTCTAGGACCATCTTCATAGTGAAAGTTTGATCAGTCGTTGATCTTTTTGAACGAAAACCGCATTGGTAACCTCCAAGATCCTCTCGCTGTATATTGATAACTTTAAATTAAGCTATACTACGGTAGTTGTTCTTGTTTAGCCTATCTCTTTTTTATATAGAGGAGAGTTGAACACCGAATTCTACTCTTCTGGGATGCTTTCTTTTGACCAGATTGTCGCTACAATCTTAAACATTTACCAATACTTTCTTTATGGGTTTAATACCTGTAAACGAATTGTTGGTTACCGATCGCACAGAACTTTTGTTGTTGTTACAATACAGCACTATTTCGATGATGAAGGCATGATCTCGACTTGGAGCTGCTTGAGGTAAATTGATTAATACACAAAGCACATATTCTTACTATGAACTTCGCTTTCATCAACAATTTTTTTGTGTTTGACAATATGTAAACGTCTTTCTTCAGTTCGCCATACTGAATGATTACATTCAGATTTTTTCGGGAAGTTTGTTTCGGTGTCAGATTTTAATCGCTTATATCAACATTCCACATTCAGAATTGATAAAATCAAAATTTAAAGAAATATCGTTCAACCAAAACCATTCTCAAAATCGATGAGCTCAAAAATAATTTATCTGGTCTCTGAATTTAAAAAGGTAATTGGTGAAATCTTAACCCTGATGAGTACAAATGTTGACTTCAGTATGGCTCAAAACACTATGATTGCATATAATATAATTAACTCAATAGGCGAATACGGCCTTTAAAATGAACTTCTTAGTTGATAGGAAGGATTGTCGGCGATGATCAATCTTTTTTGTATCGTTTACGCACTAACGATCACTTCTGTATGGAGAACTAGATGCAGAATTTGTAGTTACGCTGTGAAGGTAGCAAACGTGAGGTCTTACGATGATGATGATGGTCGATTTTAAAAACTCCAGCAACTATCCGAATATGGTATACCATAATTCATGAAGTCAGATTGTATTGATATTGTCAAAGGTCATCAACGGCAAAAATCATTAAAATTATTAGATGATAGGAACATTTTGGGTATATAGTTACATCAATTGATTCAAATCGATCGGGCCACAATTTAAGCTGTGAACCGGTTCATAATATCCTACATAATTCACGAATCATAATCAAATAATTAATTTTGGATCACGATCCTATTATGGTTGGAAACCAATACTTTCCATTTCCAATGACGCTCTCACCTGCAATTCACCACTTGGTCCAGTGTGCCACTTTCCCATTTAATTGTATTTTAATTTATTGCTGAGCTAATCGAAAATACAATTCAGACTAGCATAAATATTTATAAATAAGATCATAATTCAATCGGTTTTATTGAGCTCTCATTAGCAAATTCAGTAGCCGTTTACATTGCTTAATGGGAGTAACGTGTAACACATTTATATTATAAATGAGGTGATAAAATCGTCATAAAATAATTTGTAATGCTTGCCACTAAATATTAATCGAATGCATGCCTTGAACATGGTCTAATTAATATTTAAATGTGATCGTTACTTAGACTTAAGCCAATAAAACTGTTGATAAATTTAATCTGTTGTTGCGATTCAGTTTGATAAGTCGAACACTTTATAAGATACAGGATATGTCTAATACGTCAAACCGACCTTCAGATGTCGTTCAGAAGAGATGAATATTTTATTTCATGTCCAACTATAAGCAAATAAAAACGAAAGAATCAAAGGATCTGTCTGTTTCTAAAAGAATGATTTCAAGGACTTGTCGAAGGATAATGGTTTAATGCTATAATGTATTAGTTAATAAACATTCGATTTTGTAGTAACAGCATGTGACAGGTAGCATAAAGTAGTTGTTCAAACCACATAGTATTCAGGGTGACGAATTGATAACAATGGTTTCTTATATGCGATTATTCCGTGTCCTTTTCTTAAGAAAACTCAATATTGGTATAAGACTATATTGTTCATTATTTTGAAAATATTTTCATTTCGGTTGACAGTAAGTTGGAACAAACAAATTGATTTGTTATCGTGTGTCAAAATTATTTTGTCCTCGGCTACGTGACAGTTTGAGATGTAAATATACAATTTCGTAAGGTTGATTTGTTGCACCGAATCAATAGGTTATGCTCTTTGAAAACTATATTGATTCCAGATGGATGGAATTTTTGACTTTACGAAGGTATATATATATATAGTTCGTTATCAAAGTCCAACAAATGAATGTTTGTTATCAATGTTTTCTTGAATTTTGTATTAATCTCATTACCTTAAATAAGGTACAACTCTTCTGCTTGCATTTATTCATTAGCCTGAGTGATTACTATATCTTCAGAATGTGTTCAAATGTATGCATTTCGCCCATCACAGTCCCAACAAGATAAGGGCGCCATGATATTTCTGTTTCGAAGCAGCTAGTCAAGAGTATTCATTTTCTTGACTGCTGCTTCGATATATTATTCATGGAACAAATTAATGTGACGAATAAGTGTCTTTCATAGTTTTTACACTCATAAAGTTTTATTAGCACACACTATCCACTTTTCTCCGTTTGTAGCAGAAAACATGGATTATTGGAATTGGGAAGATATATAGATGTAGCGCATATTCCTCTGGGAGTATGGATGTTACAAGAATAAAATGTTACAACAATATATAATCTTGAGAGTCTGCAAATCGAAATTATTGTCTGCCCATAGTAAAACCAATCTAATCAAGGTTTTTGAAGAAGTACACCAACACCAGAGCTTTGTTGGTGGTGTCTTCTATAGTACAATATAAATACTTAATGCGATTGTTCAAACATGATTTGAATACTAGACATCAAACTGGCTGAAAATAATGTTGAACAATGACTGATAGAATCAAAGGGACTAATATAAACGTTGAATATTCGGTCAACTTGTTTATGATTCTCAATTTCTTAACGAAACTAGATGATCTTTTAGGCAACAAACTATATGTTGGCTCTGCGACTCATATCTCGGGACTAAATCGTTGAATAAGTCACTTTGGTTATGTTTCAAAGATTTGTTTAAAGATTGACAAATTATACTTAGAAGAACTTCCGAAAATGTATTATTTAGTTTTACAAATAGCACATCCTTATTCACTTTCTAATGGTCACTAAATACATACATTTACTAGATTTAGTGACTAAGAGAATCTATGACACATAAAAAGAGATTTTTTGTGTGGATTCGTCGGACCGTGTGACTATACAATGTGCACTACCAATACTTACTAATCGTAAGGACTTAGTTGAGACGCGGGAAGTCCCGTTTATGGCCATTAAAGACATAGTATATTATAGACCACTTATGTATGCGGTCACTGGTTAGACTGATAGACTGATTATGATAACTCATCAAACATGCTTGGTCATTCAGCCAGGGTATAACCAATGTTAATTTAAATGCCTTCAGAGTGTTAATTTTAATAACAGAATCTGTTGGTAACTATTTCAAAATATTGCCTTCAGTCTTGTAATATTACAATCTTAAGTTCTATCTACAATGTATATATTTAATTTCTTCTTATATTAGTGGATTCTGAGAATAATGTGTTCCGTCACTAATTTGGTCTTAAAAACATTATTTGAATAAATGCGCATACAATTTTGATTAGATGGCGACTAGGGTAACTGAAACAATAGTTAACTGAGAAAATATTTTGCTTTTATTGCCTAGAATCCCTAGTAGTTGATTAATGAGTCAACAATGTCCAGATCACTTAATAGTTGCAGATATTGTAAACCCTCACACCGCAGTGAAAACCCTCATACCACCAACTAAATCATTACAAGCCACATTACCGACTGGGATTATTCTAATCAATTTAAAATTGCAACTGTGCATAGGTGTTTTGCTCTTTTAGAAACGAGGTTACTGTCCTTATTTACGATTGTGAAGTTTTCAACAAAAACAAAAATGTTTAAATGTATTGGTAAAAAAATATACAGTCGGTAAAAATTTTTATTTTTTAAACAAAAAGTTTACACTACACTAAATATGAATATATTTGCACAGTCGAACCACAGTTGAACCTTTTGTTGATGACTTGGTACTTGAGCCATTTTCACAATATCCAAACAAATTGAATTTAGGGGTCTACTGTATCGAAGATTTCCCAACTCACAGAGATTTCCAACTGACATGACATATATGGTTAGTTAGGATAAGATACGCTCTATAATTAAATATCAATCCCATTTCCATACGATGGAGTTGAACTTTTTGTTGGTGACCTGGTATCTGAGACGTTTTTTATATTATCGTATAGTTTAATATTTTTTATTTATTTAGATTTATTTTTTGAAATGAGATTTCTGGCTGACTATCGATCGATTGTATATGGAATTATCATTAATTGAGTTTAAGCCAAAAATTTATAAGAAAGGGACCCGACCCTTGCAAACAACTTTCGATTCTAAAAATTGGGAATTTAAACCGGAAAATATAAATGGTTCTAAATTACTGGAGCTTGGGCACGATACAGTTATCAGTCTAATTTATAATTGTGTCCCTGAAATTGATTTTGATGCAGTGATAACAGAAAATCAGCTTTCCGATTCTGGTAAAATCATATTTGAAATTATAGATCAGCAACATATAAATAATGTTGAGTCTAAATCAACAGATATAGATCAACATATTAATGTCTGCTGGCTATCAGTTACATTAAATCCGAAGAAAATCAAATTGGATTCCTCTACTAACTGATCAGTTTAATGAGGCTTTGGAATTTTTAACAAAATCTAAAATACGTGAAGTAATTCATCGAGTGTTAAAGGAAAATCAAAATCCTTGCGTTGTATCGTTTCAAACAATGCATATGCTTTCCAAACGACATGAAAAAGTGGTTACATATGGATCGTGTAAGGACAGATTTCACAATCAAAAATATAAAGTCGAACTATATAAAAGTCGAGAAATACGAGTTTATACTAAAGGGGATATAGGTGAAATTATTCATTCTGATAAGAAAGTATTTAGACAGTATCGAGGAATAAGACGGGAGAAAATGAAATTAGCAACACAAAACAAAAGCGCCCATAATACTTATTTAGATCTGGTAAGCTCAACTGATCTTGACCTCTAAAAAATTGGTAACACCCAGGATATGACCACTCCTGCAGTTTTGAGAAAGTTAAAATCTGAATACTATAAAAAAAAATGACTTGCTTCAGGATTGTGATTTAGTAGACATTTATTATCAATGCTGTATGCAATCACAAGCAAATCGATACATTTATTCTGTAACAGAACCTTTACAAATAGTCCTTTTACGACAAGAGCAACTTGCTCTTCTTAAATATGAGAATACTAGAGCAATCCATTTAAATGTTACTGGTGGTATTGTTAAAATTCCTACTAGTCACAATGAACATAATTATAAAAAAATTTTGTACTATGCTTGTGTTATAAAAGTCAACTTAAACATTATTCCAATCGCCGAATTCATATCATGTCAACACGATGCATGGACAATCGATCGATATAGTCAGCCAGAAATCTCATTGAGTTTATTGGCTTAAGCTCAATTGATGATAATTCCATATCCAATCGATCGATAGCCATCCAGAAATCTGATTTCAAAAAATAAATAAAAAATATTAAACTATACGATAATATAAAAAACGTCTCAGAGACCAAGTCATCAACAAAAGGTTCAACTCCATCGTATGGAAATGAGATTGATATTTTATTATAGAGCGTATATCTTATCCAAACTAACCATATACCCCATGTCAGTTGGAAATCTCTCTGAGTTGGGCAATCTTCGATTCAGTAGACCCCTAAATTCGATTTGTTTGAATATTGTGAAAATACAGTCCTTAACAAAATTATTTGTGCATCGCAAAAATTTAACAACTCACTCAAAAAAAATTTAAACTGTTGACCTAAAAATTAACTTTAAAAAAATAATGATGGATTTGTTATTTGAAATGGCATTTATTCTGTATTTAATTAAAAAAAAATATTCATTATTTCATTAAAAACAAAAACAAAACTAAATCACAAAATTATTTGTGCATGATAATTTTATCACAAAATTATTTGTGCATAGTACAAATAATCTATAAAATTGACTAAATAGCTAGGAATAAAAATAAATTTTCAAATTAAGTCAATATGAAGTATTCCCACCATTGTTTTCAATAACTTCATGAAGACGCTGTGGAATGGAATTCACAAGATTTTCTACCATTTGTGTTGGAATTTGATCCCAGACATTTTTTATTGCAGCAAAAGTTTCATTTGGCTGCCTTCCAATTTCTACCGCCAATTTTTGTTTCAAATAATTCCAAATGTTCTCAATTGGGTTTAAATCCGGACTTTGCGGTGGCCAATCAAGCGTTTGTTGATCCAAATCTTTTAGAAACGTCGTAATCATTTTGCTTTTGTGAATTGGAGCGTTGTCTTGCTGCAGTATAAAATGCTGGCCGATTAGTTCACATCCAAAAATTATTGCGTGCTCGTTCAACAATTCCAAGTATCTACTTGAAGTTACCTTTTGAGGTAACATAATAAGTTTACCAACCCCATTATAGCAGAAACATCCCCATACCATAACTTTACCTCCACCATTATGGCAAGTTGGCATAACAACGGAGCGATTTTTTTTTGTTCAGGAGTCGAATAAAAATATTTTTTCCCATATGTCCCATGCAAACTAAAACATGACTCGTCTGTCCACAAAATATTACGCCAAAACTCCACAGGCTTCGACTGGTAGGTGTATGCAAATTTGAGTCGCTTCCTCTTATTATTTGGTTTATGAATGGCTTCTTTTGAATGGTATAGGCTTTGAAATTTGCCTCGTGTAGTCGTCTTCGTACAGTCATGTGAGAGATTTTGACTTCTCGAGTGATATTTATATCATTTTGAACATTTTGGATTTTTTCTTGAGGGTTCCGTTTTAGAAGATTAACTATTCTTTTGTCTTCTTTTGCGGTTGTAGCTCGTTTTCGCCCTCTCCCTTGCACATTTTTCAAGCTGCTCTTTGCTTTTGATTTTTTTATTTGATAAGCAACCGAATTTCGATGGCAGTTGTACATCCGTGCCAATTGTTTTATAGGCATCCCGGCTGAATAGCCCCCTACAATCGCAGATCTGACTTCCAAAGATTATTACTTAGTTTTAACCATTTTAAAAAATATCGACTACAAAATTTTAATGAAAAATAATAATTAAAATGATAACCTGTAACATTTTTGTCAAAACATGAAAAAAAATGCCGATGCACAAATAATTTTGTGATTTAGTTTTGTTTTTGTTTTTAATGAAATAATGAATATTTTTATTATTTAATTAAATACAGAATAAATGCCATTTCAAATAACAAATCCATCATTATTATTTTAAAGTTAATTTTTAGGTCAACAGTTTAAATTTTCTCGAGTGAATTGTTAAATTTTCGCGATGCACAAATAATTTTGTTAAGGACTGTAGACGTAGTATAAATTATATTTATAAGTTAATTTTAATGTGGATTTAATTTTGTTAATAGTTATCATTAGTCTTTTGTTTTTTGTGTTATGTTTGCATTTAATATGTAACAAATTATTTTTTATGGCTACCATTGCTTTTACCTACTGTTTCACTAATCCATACATTCATTTTGTTATTTTAAACATATTTTGTATACATATATGTTTTGTTAATTTTGGTATTTTGTCGAAAACATCACATTCGTCCTTATTTATATCTGAAAATTGTTTGCAGATACTACAGCTCCAACGTCAGAATCAACGTAAACCGATTATCTATCGCATCAGTGATTTCATTTAAATAAATTTTCATAATGATGAGATGTTATAAAACAAAGCTAGTTGATATAATACGACTAGTCAGTCGATCCTGGGGGCCTATTTGGGAAATCGAATTCGATCAATCGAACAACATTTTCGAATCATCGGTATTTGGGAATTCGAAATCGAATTTTATTTAAACGAAAACGTGTAACAAGAAACGATTGAAAATTTCCCTTATTGGGCAATTCGATTACGAGCAATAATTCTACGATCATGAACGAATTTTTATTCGTTGTTTTGTTCACGAATGCGAATACAAAGGATGCAAAATTTTAAAATGTAAGTACATTTATGTTGGTTACGGACTTCGGTAAAGGTTACAGCCAAACTGCAGATGCATGTGTATCAGATAAGCGCCTCTGGGATGAAATTAGATAATGAAATAGTAATGAGTTAGATATAATATTAGAAAGTGAAATGAAATAAATAAAACCAATATATTTTTATTAAAACAATCATAATTTTTTATTTATGTAATGGAATTTTTTTCTGATTTGTCTGGCTGTAGAACTTCCCACAGTAGAACCATCACTATCATCTTGTAATTCTTTCTAGTTGATTATTCCTTGCCTGTTGTTGAATGAATGGCACATTAAAGTGAAGGCATATATTATGTAGCCTTATGCATACGTTAAATATTTCATCTGATTTTTTGGAGCGTAATGTTGATAGTTCCCTTATAATATAATATAATTGCAATTTTACGTCAAAATATTGCCAAGATTTTAATATTATTATAGGTATAATGATTAAAATTAATTTCCCTAGTCTTTATTTGAAAGTATATACGTTTTATTTTCGATCGAATTCCCAAATACCAAATCATGTTCGAATCGAATTGATCAATCGAATCGAAAAGCAATTCGAATCGATTTTCCAAATAGGGGCCCTGATTTTCAAAGATCGCTTTCAAAGGTATTGGTACTGTCTGGCCAATCGAACACGAACACAACTCGTCAAGAAATATCTCCAACACATACGAAAGACTGCAATATCGGAGTTATGGATTGATCGAAAACAAGATATAATATGATGAGGTCATCATTCAGTGGAGAATTTAGCAGTACTTTGAAGCTTCTAGTGGTATATTAAATGGTTCTATAAATAGTTCTGCAGGTATTTTCTTAAAAGGCGAATTGAAAGTGGGACAAACTATTCACTTATATTCAAATATAAGAATATCATGACAACTGCTGATATATAGAAAGATATCCTCCTTATCCTAGTTATTTCTCAGGAGATATCCAGTCGCCAAAGTGTTCCGTACGTGAGTCAGTATCTTAAAAAAATCTTCGATGGATTGAACTTTTGTTCTATCGTCTGGTTTTAAAGAATGTAGATGGGTATGATTTCTATATGCCACAAGTCCAAAAAGTAAGAAGAGGATTCCTATATCTTTAAACGACAGCATAACACAGAGACGACTCATCACTCATTCCGATAATATGGGAATTATATTCTAAATAAATTCTTAATAAATAATGAGTTCGATGGAAGAACCTACATCATCGAGTATGAAGTGCTAGGCTTTCGACAGGTTCGAATATCAAGCTATTTTTATAATCAATATTTCCGATCGTGCGAATATAGGTAATATGTCATTACTGTGTACGGTCCGATATAGATCGATGCAGTCTGCAAATACTCTGTTTGAGACATTCACATCTTTTGATAAGATGTTAAATTGAAATACTTTTTTCCTTATTGACGTAGCCTTGATCGTTATGAAATTAAGTTATATATTTTCGTGTCTTAAGTTAAGAACCTTTTGTGATATGCCCATTTAATGAGCCAAATGTACCATAGCAATGGCAATCAGTATTATCAAAGAGTTGAGTAAAAATATATTTAAGCCATTTTGTAGCCAGAAGCAGAAAGTGCGAAATAGTTGATCTTGTATATGAATTTCAAAGCTGATGGCGTTAAGATAAGCAGGCCATATACCCAAATCAAGTTCGAGTAGCCGAGTTAATAGCGCAGTGGCTTAAACTAGGTCAGTATATGAACCTAACAACAGCGAACCTTGCTTTAGTTTATTAAATATAAGAAATAATTAACCGAGTTAATTGTTGTAAGCGACAATATATTCAAGACACGAGCAACATGTTGTTACGTATGATAAAGTACGGGCGCCACTATTTCTTAAAAATCTTAATTATTAAGTAGTAAAACTTAATTAAATTATCGATGTTTGTACACCTATTATGATCCGTCTTGCATTTGCGCGGTCAATTACTGTATGCAATCGTGTGAAGGAATTTACATATTATAGTTATTGTAACAGTAATTGAACTAATCACAAATTTCAATCTGATATGTTTTCAATTTACCTTGAAAACCTGATAAATTTCAGTATACGAGTAGTTATTAATTAGTTAAGACTGGCATTGTTATTTTGGTGTTGGTTTGTTTTTTCGAGACGCTATGTAAGACAAAGACAATATGTAGATATATGACTCGATACTGTCCGTAGTAAAATAATTTAATTGAATTCTAAAATGTTATAATTAATGTTATATGTAGTTCAGTAATGTACGGAATGACATATTGACGTAACAAATCAATTAACGGCAACGAATCGATTTTAAATGTCTCAAAGAAGTAATTCTTTAAATGGTTCATAATTCGTTCCTTGTCCCAATCTTTTGTTTGGTGATATGACAATATTTCCAAAACACTAACAGTTATTGGTATACGTAAAGGATCTACTGTGTGGTTTTAACAAGTTTTTTATCATAGCCACCCCATGCTGATTCAAAAAACATTGAATGTTTGTTAACAAACACGTTAAAGCATTAAACCATTATCCTTTTGTAGGTCCTTGGGAAGTTATTGTAATTTTTATACTTTCGGTCTTTCGAAAATAAGTAAATATGTATATGTTTAACTTTGAAGGTGCTCCGAAACTTATTGATTGACGAAAATCCTGCCTTAATCTGAAGATACGATTGTTAAATAGAGAGCCGAACCTGCAGTGATACGATGAAAAAAAAACAGTCTATGCCCAGAGCAACGAATGTTGAATGCGTAACTATTCTAGCTCTAATAGAAGTGCAATAGAATTGTACTTGCTGGAGTTATACTTCGGTATTCCACACGAAAAGTATCCAAGGTAAAAATACCTCTTAATGGGTACTTTGCATTTAATGATGCAAAATATGGATATGCTGATGCAGATATAATCGCTAATAGTGAATGCCATTAAAATAGCCATTTGGAATGTAAACAGCTAAGTACTGCACATGGCTGAGGTCCAAGGTTTAAAATGATTTATACTACTGAGTATTCAATTGAGTAATGAACGGATCGTAAAACACGTGATGAGTCTCAATAACGACACTCGAAATTTGTTAGCTTATATAACAGCCATGTTGTTAACCATTTATTGTTAATTATTCAGTAGTAAACTATGGTAACCTTCAGCGTTAAACTGGAAATCATAAAATTGTAGGGTTAAGTCGGGATAGGCCGGGAACTGTGAAATATGAGAAATGTGTTCTGCTCTTCAACGCATACTATAAAAACCATAGTTCAAATATTCCTTAAAGCTTAAAAAGCTTAAAATACTGATTGGGATTAACACTTTGATCGTTGAATGTCAGACAGCTTTTGAAGTGACAAAGATACAGTGCTTTGATTTGTTATTATAGGTATTCAACATGCTTGATCTAATTGAGTTTCGAAAGCAACCAATTGATGATTGATCATAAGAACATTAACTGGTAATATATATTGTTAAATACCGATATTTTATAGGAAGAACCTAACTATATATGGTTACTTTAAGTGGTCAATTTAAAAAGCTGTAGTCAAACATAGGAGTTATTTTTTTGATATTCTAAATAACTTGTGGGGCTTGTGGGGTTTTACACAAGCGCTTTCAAGAAGTATGAAGATAAAACTACTTCCGTTGTCAATATCTCAAAAACAAACCTCCAAATTTTCAAGTGGTATCCGGAAACTCGTTTAAGATAACCTTTATTAAAGTGAAAACTAAATCACACGATATTTAAACATGTCACTATATACAGGGTGAGGCAAAAGTCCCGCTTCCATTTTAATTGCTTGTCATCTTATGTGACATTGAGCTCAGTTTCGCTTTAACCATTGTGCTGTCTATAGACCCAAGTTTATAATGAATAAATATACGGCACAAAAACGAGCAGAAATAGTGACAATATTTTTTGAAAATAATCGTCCCATTTTTGCCACTTAGCCGAAATTTCGGTAAAAATATTCTAATCGTCCAGTGCCTCACAAAACCACAATTTATCATTTACATGCGAATTTTCGAAAGTACAGTACAATAGCAGACAGACCTTATTCTGGAAGGCAACGGACGTTTCGTAATGCTGAAAATTTGGCTCTGGTGCGCGATAGTGTTGCAGAGTCTCCAGAAATATCAATTCGGAGACGTGGTTCCCAGTTGCACATTTCTGCACGTAGTTTAAGGCGAATTTTTAAAACTGATTTGAAAATCTTCCCGTACAAAATTCAATTAGTCCAAAAATTGCTACCGAGTGATCCTGATCAACGAGTTGAGTACAGTAATGCAATCCTATAAGGCTGTCTGGTGAAATTGAAGATTATTCGTCTAAATTGATAATGAGCGATGAAGCCCATTTGTCGCTCTCGTGGGAGAGAAGGTAGCGTACTTGCTCTGTCATTCGGGGGTCTCGGGTTCGATTCCTGGGGTGGTGACGATTCATCAATCACGATTGGGTGTTTTTAATCTGTAGTGTATGTGGGTTGAACCGTGGGCCTCTAGTGGCATTGAGTTCTGGAATTATTTCTGCCTTCCTTTTCTTTTAAAAAAAGAAGCCCATTTTCATCTTAGTGGCCACGTCAATAAGTGGCCACGTCAACAAACATCATTGCATCCATACATAAAACAAGTGTATGGTGTGGTATTCATGCTGGAAACATCATTGATCCCTATTTTTTGAAAATGACCAAGGTGTTGAAGTTACTGTTACTATACCAAATGGTACTAAAACATGATTCGAAATTTTCTTGTACCTGAAATGGAAAAGCAAAGACTAGAGGACATGTGGTTTTAGCACGCATAGTCCGTTCAACAAGGAGCGATTTAACATGGCCAGTCAAATCTCCGGATTTAACAGCAAAAGACTTTTCTTACGGAGTTTTTTAAAATCAAAAGTTTATGTGAATAAGCCCCAAACAATTCAAAATCTTAAAGACAATATTCACTACGAAATTGAAGAAATTCATCCTGAGATGTTGCAGGATGCCATGAAAAATTTCTTAAAAAGAGCCAAAAGTTGCATAGTGAATCGCGGACCATTAAGCCGATAGAATTTTCCAATCATAACGAAAATAAAATGTAAAGACCAAATAAACTTTTTATGAAAACCAAACCTATTTATCTTTTCTTTAAACAAAGTTATAGGCAATCAAAATGGTAGCGGGGCTTTTGCCCCACCCTGTATATCGTTAAGCAAAATTGATGACTGACAGTGTAGGTGTACTGCACGAATTATTTCTTATACGAGTAATAGCTTACCAACTGTTGCAGTGGTAAAAGCTTTCTCCTTTGGAGTTGAAGGTAGTAAGTTTTCCAACAGGAGTGGGATACCATAATGAGAATTTTCATCATCTAATTACAACGAGTAGTGAAATATTTACATAACTATGAATCCTTGGTGGTTATGTCGTTCAGCCAATATACAGGACCTTTGTGAAGTTAGCCCAGAATTTCATCCTCGAAAATGGAAGAAATTGCATGTGGTAATATAGTTAGTAAAAAAATACTATCACGACATTACAATTCGATTATACATATTTTTAAAAATGTTAGATAAATAAACAAACTAAAAAAATTTAACTGAACAGTAACCAATCTATTATATTATTAAAAATATCTGCAAAAAATAAAACAGAGTTCGTGAAAAAAATCTTAACATTATTTATCATCTATCTTACATTACTCTCAGCCCCGAAAAACGTCTGTCGCGACACTTTTAGTATAAATTATTTTAATTGATCATGAGACCATTAAAAAAAATCTTCACAAATTTTCTTTACAACATATACAATCAAATATAAAATGTCCAAAGAAAGGAAAATTTACTATACTGATAGTTTTCATATAAACAGCCCAGAAAAATTTACTATCATTATAGCTTTCATATATTCAGTCTAAAAACATTACTGAACCGGGAAAAAAATCATTTGATTATTATTCATTTGATATAGTCCCGCAAACATGATAACCATTCGTTGGACGGACCATCTGATTATTGATTTGAGTTAAGAAAGGTTTCATCAAGTATATGTGATTTTTCCAGAATTTGGTCATCGGTTGGTTAATAATCGGTCCAACGAATGGTTTCTATAGCTTGAGGGACTATATCGCAAGAAGCCATCATAGAAATAATGTGAATTAAAAACTAGAATTTTGACTGTTTTTAAATAAGTTACAGTATTCATATTGCAATTAACTATAGTATTATAACGGGTGTTTCAACAGGTGCGCTTCAACTTTTTTCCTTTTGTCATTTGGAAACTTCATTAGTATACATTTCATCATCGAACGCTACACACGTGAACAGCGATTGCAAATCGTGCAAAATTTTTATCAAAATAATCGTTCTGTTGCTGCTACTTTAAGAGCATTGCGGCCATTTTACGGTCCATTTAACAAGCGTTCGACAATCGACCGTATATAGTGGCAAAATTTGAGTCTACGTTTTCGCTACAATGTTCCGGTGCTCTCGAGAGCAAGAAGTGCTCGAAGTGTTGAAAACATCGCAGCCTCCAGGGCTTGAGTTCAAGAAGACGCGAATGTGTCGCTCACACGACGTTCGCAACAAAGAATTTAACGTAAAGTTCTTGGCCTACATCCGTTTAAGATTAAGCTGACACAAGAACTAAAGCCGTTTGACCATTTGAAGCGACGCCGATTCGTGAATTGGGCTCAAGAACAAATCGAAAATGATGCAGATTTTCACCGAAAATTCATCTTCAGTGATGAGGCTCACTTTTGGCTAAATGGATTTGTCAACAAGCAAAATCTGCGTTACTGGGCAGAGAGCAACCCAAACGTGATTCATGGGGCACCGTTGCATCCCGAAAAAGTCACTTTTTGGTGCGGATTACATGCCGGCGGCGTCATTGGGCCATATTTTTTCATCGACGACAACGATCGCCACGTTACTGTTAATGGAAATCGATACCACGATATGATAAACGATTTTTGTGGTCGCAATTGAATGGAATGGACTTGGACGACATGTGGTTTCAACAGGAAGGGGCCACATGCCACACAGCACACGGTCTTATTGAAGACTAAGTTTGATGAGCGTGTTTTTTTGTGAAATGGCCCGTCCAGTGGTCGCCACGCTCGTGTGATTTGACACCTTTAGATTATTTTCTTTGGGGTTATGTGAAGTCATTGGTCTATGCCAATAAGCCGGCGACGTTGCAAGAGCTCAGAGCCAATATTGAACGTGAAATAGCTGGAATTTCGGCCGATTTATGCGAAAGAGTGGTCGAAAATTGGGTTCAAAGATTGGACTTCGTAAAACGTGCACGCAGTGGTCATGCAAAAGAAATCGAATTTCATACTTAAATGTATATGTTCAAATTCGTTAATAAAAAAAAGTTAGTTCAAAAGTCGAACAGTTTGTGTTTTATTAAAAAAAAAAAGTTGAAGTGCTCTTATTGAAAAACCCGATAAATACTTGTCAATTGCAATATGAATACTGTTTATATTAATTTTGGTGTTCTCGTATACACAAAACTAGTTTTATATATTTATAGTCACAATAGCAATTAATACAAGTTGTTTATTTATCGTGACAGTCATTTTTTGGGCTGAGCTAATCTAAGCTATCATGAGAGTTACATTTTCTGGGCTGAGTATATGAAAGCTATCATGAAAGTAAATTTTTCTGGGCTGAGTATATGAAAACTATCATGATAATTGATTTTTTCGGGGCTGAGAGTAAAAAGTGTCATGATAGCTGAGATAAGTGTTGCCATCGTTTTTTTCTGGGATGAATTCTGGGCTAACTTCACATGCATATATAAAGGTTGGTATGTAGCTATGCAATGTGCTGATGGAAGTGTGAGTTTGGGTAGATGCTTTCATCAGTGCATATTAGAAAATAAAAAATGGATGTTTTCTAAATTGAAATTCGATAACAAGTTTCTATGCGATTACAATAACCCAAAATATATGAATTAATTGCCCGTTTAGCTACATTTCAACATTGATAATTCGATATCAATTTGAATAAGTCACACTTCACCTTAGCTGTTTACCATTTAACGTGTATGTTATCGCATTATCCATAAATGGTAGGATCGGTTAAACGAATTCAAAATTTACACGTTATAGATTTACAATCAAGATCCGATAAATCTATCCAGATAAACTTTTGTGGTAGTTCAGATGGAAGTCTTAAACTCGATTGCCATGGCGTATCTTACCTCTATCTAGTTTTCCTCAAAAAGATTGATTTTATAGACTGCTTGCGATCTCCAATATTTGGTATAGAATTACTACAAGAGATTAATAATTTCTTTAAACTCAGCAAACAGCTCCGTAAACGATCTCTTCCACATCCATATGAATTTAATCTTCTCAAAACCCTTATGATAAGACTATATTCAGCCATGTGTCTGAAACACGTAATGAAACGAGTTTTATAACTGACATAAAGTCATCCAAGTTATATGTTGCTTTAAAATAATGATTTGAGTGTGCTCTATGTTCATGGAACGACCCGCACTATGAAATTCCCCAATACCGACTGTTGCATTACCTCATATCTAATATTTAAATCAACTTGGACTCTTTTCAGTTGGAAGGTCCTGTAGCAGCTAATAACGGTCTTGCTGGTAACAGTGCCGTTCGTTTTCGTCATATACTTCAAAATAACAAACAAACGATTCAATCAATCATCTATTTGACACTTAGCTTATAATTAGACATAGCTGATTGGCCAATTAGTCTGACATATGAGGCTGCAATTATAATTAGAATGAGATCCATAAAAGAATTATAATTCGCTAACCGTGGTGTAAATGTAAGTGTTAACCTAAGGTTAAACTCAATTACCGATCGTTTTGCTATTTAAAGCAAATCTTTATGTAAATAATTTATAATTTAGAGACTGTCGATCTTTTAGTATGATTTATTAAGAATAAACCACACCACAGTTCTTTTGTACGCACATTTGTCTTTGATCTTGGGTTAACCATAACCTACATTCTTTTTAAGTATTGAACAATATTTTTTTGTATTTTTTCTTCTATTAGATAAAATAGTTAAGTGACAGGTTCATGGTTTTTCATTTAATAAAATTTATATTTACGGTTTTATGTGTAGGTGACCGAATATATCTTAATAATATTTCTTAACAATACATACAATTATATAAGGAGGCCCTACCTTATGTTACCTATGTATGTTTTCCTTCAAATACAACTTGTTACACGACCATTTGTACTCGTATCGGGCCAGAGACGTCGGTTTACTATAAACAAATATTATTTTATACAATCGATTGATTTGTGTTTTTGGTTCAAGATCAAATATACGAGCAACTATATTTGACAGTCCATATAATTTATACTTTCAATTTTAATTGAACATAAATCGAACACGTCTTTAAGATAAGTCCAAAATTATGTAATCTTCGTGTACATAGTGAAAATGGTCAGATTTGATTGATAACTACGTCTTATACAGTTGTACAATAAGTTTCAAGTTTGAATTGTAATCTAAGTCAAGTTTAAAACTGCGTTTAAGATAATTGTGATTGATGGGTTACCAAACACTATTTATATAAAGCCACTGTATGAGTCGACTATATGGTATAGGAATTTATTTGAAAAACATAATTACTTACTAATGTCAATGTCATAATAATGTCAATACTCCAAATTGTTTCAAAAGAGTTGCTCGAACCCACTGATAATTTCTTCTACTCCAATAGCCACAATTATATCGGTTTCAGAGTATAGCGAGCAATTCAATGTGCAGATGCGGTCAATCATCACCAGCTCTGAAGCTTAACGTCAAAAACGTTGGCAACTGCGTAAGGTAGGGTGTTAAAAGGAAAATAGCGAAGAGGCGGAACTGTTAAGGTTCCAAAATAGCTGGAAATAGACTTCGATGTTGATATTATTTTTAACATATGTTAATGAGACTAGGTTTTAGAGAGTGGTCCGTAGTTCACTTATATACGTTCTGAGAGCACAGCTGGGGACTATATGAAAAATTCTATATCGGATTCTGGGTTTGCCGGTTCGGTTGGTAACCAGACGCGAGCTCTTGATGCCAGTCCGCATCTCTGCAGGATGGAAAAAAAACGGAGTTTTGTGCATTGTACACCAAACTCCATTTTCCCATGGTGACACTCCCTTGATCTTCATGACTCATGCCAATGACGGCTATAGCACCAACACACGCTCCTTCACAATGTCACTGAAGGATTTTAGTCTATGAGGAGGCAAAACCTTGTGAAGAGTTTCCTTCTCCGCTTGCCATTTGGCCCGTTTTGTGTCGACGGGCTCTAACTCATTCTGGTTCGCTGTCTTTTCGACACATGGTGCCTCTCTAAGTTGTCGCTGCCGACCGTTTTCTTCGCCCACGCCACAGATTCATTTTGCTCAGCCGTGAGCTGCACCTCAGGGGTTGCAGCTCACCTGTCCAAAATCCTAAACGCCGATCATCTATTCGGCGAATAGGGAGAAATCAAGCGCTGCTGAAGGAGGTTCGAATAACGTCCGCCAGTCATGCTTTGACTGGCGGACGTTATTTGAACCTCTTTCAGCAGCGCTTGATTTCTCCCGAGTTCCACTCGTCTCCGGCTTAGATGCCTTGAAGTCGCCTTCCTTTTGGTGTTTTTGAGTGAGCCCCACCTTTACGGTTTGAGCTCTCTCTTTTTGTTTCTGACCTTTGGAGAGTGCCGATCTTGGTTTTGTTTTTGTTTGTTTTTTTTTTTACATGTTGGACCCACGAGTTTCGGAGAAAGATTTGGTCCATCTGCACAGAGATCCGTTTACGCAGGTAAGGCTACTTACAACTGGAGGTCGCCAGGTATCCATAGGGCTCCGTTTGCGACTGAGCTTTGTTAATTTTCCCCTAGCCTGATAGTTTGTTGGCACGGGTCGAGTTACACCTTAAACCGGCCCTTCTGCCGTTATTTAGTGTGATTAAATAAGCCATGTTTTGATAGTTTAAACAGTCTTTTAGTCTCTCACTAATCACTATATTTGTAAGATTCTTTGACTTATATATAATATGTATAAAAGATGTACAATATAATTTGTAAATCACTCGTTGAATGTTCTTTCATAAATCTGTAATGGATGTGATGAATGGCAAAAGAGAAATTGTAAGCATTCCCACTACGATGCGATGCCTGATATTGTATATACTCCAACCATAGACGCCTTGCCACTATTTGAATGAAATCAACCTCCGCAGGTATTTAATCCAGGATTTTGATAGACTATTGTGCTTTCCTACTGTTTTGTATTAGAACTAATTGCAGACTGACCTTATCTATTACAGATTAATTGCTATCATCACGTCAACCTTGCAATAGAAACTATCGCAGCATAGCCTGTGAAGTCCTCCATTTAAGCTTCGCCTGGTTAGTCTAAGAACACTTTTTATATTTTATTGCCAGTATCTGTTTTATTCGTTTAATTTCTTGAGGCTATCCTAATGTCAGTCAAGTCGGAATAGTGTGTTCACAATGCTTGTGTCAATATCACAAACGACGTGGATTTGTATATGACACAAAGGACAACCATTCGAATTTGTAATAGATGATGCAGACGAAGCTTTGATAAGTCAAATGATGAATTGAAAGAAGATAGAAACCTTGATTATATATAGTCATATGACGCCATCAAAATGGTTTATGGGTGCTTCATAATACGCGTATTGTTAATGCTTTTCCACCCGTCTATATGGATGATGTTAGCATATAGAACTGCAGTATTATCCTGACAATACACTTTTCAAGGAAATTCTAATGCGGCAGAAATTATATAGTACGTTGTACTTTCATACGGTTGTTATACAGTTTCTGGTTTTTCGATTGTGTAAACTGTGGCGTTCCAGAGCAACTCAAATTAATCGCAAATTAGCTCACGCCACACCGCAATCAATAAAATCGACATTTCGAGTTAAGTTCTTGTATTTCACTAGTACTTTCGCATCACGACTGAACGTATATATACGAATCGGTGTTGTTGTTATTGTGACGCTCGCGTTATACCCCCATCTGAGAAGGAGGAGGATCTACAAAACACTCATTCACCGCCTGTGGATTTGGTGACATTCGCCGAATAAATTACAATACATTATCTCGTCATGTCTGTTGTGAATTTGTAACAGCGGGCTAACAGTGGTTCAATTGTCAATCTGCCGACCACTTCCAGATTTAGGGACTTGGTATAGAGATGATGCGAGTTTAGTTGAATTGACCAAGAAAAATCAATATTCCCACTTTTCTGAATGGTCGTGTATAAGGATCACTCCACTTGACATAGAAGATTGATTTTTGTTGAATTTGTGGAACCAGATTTCTGTCATTATTGATCGAAAATTTATTGCAAACCATTGCCAATCTCAACGGCAAACTGCTATTTGAATGGTTAAATAGATTTGCCCTATATATAGACACCACCTTGAATTCTGTGACTTGATCATATGGGAAGCTTTAGTCACAATAAGGTTGCTATGAATCACACGTCTTGACGTAGATAACAGCTTGTAGTGACGTTTCTGCACCTGGCGCACGTAACCCGTATTATAATTACGTGTGGTGCTAAATTATTTAACCGGATATAATATTGTACTACACACGCACAACAAACGAGTTAAGATCGCTCTTGGGACAATTGACAAATATAAAACAATTTTTAATAAACTTTACGGAACTATAATTAATTAATTTGCCCTCCAGCTCCTTAACTCTATATACATGTGCATATAGATTGTGGTAATTGATAATCGATTAAAAACAAACCACGAGGCAGTGTTACGTTATATCCCCGCAATATTTTCACACTGTACATATATACTTGCAATCTTTGTGTAAGAAAACAACTTTGAGACTGGAGTGGAGTAATAATTCTTTGTGGGCAGTCTTAATCAAATAACGGAATTGTAACTTAATATGTGCTAACCCTGAACAGTCACATAGTATAATGTGTATATCGAACGATCAATTGTGGGTGGGTATGGTGTGTTGTCCTTTCTCTTGATCGGTTTGAAACTACACCGTGGTTTTGGTATTGAGATGTTCAAAAATTAATTTCAAAATACAATTTATGATTTATGTTTATAAATTTATTTGTTCTTACAAAAATTTCGTTTTTTTTTTTAAATAAATTCCAATTTACAGGCAATCTGGTCCAACTCTTTTATGTAACATTTTCTTTTAAATCTTAAGGCAGTGTTCATGCACGTATTTACAAAATATTAAAATTAATTTTCTTAAATAATTATAGTTTATATATTACTATTTAGGGAAATTAAAACAAAAAGAGACGAATATATATATATATAAGATAAGGATAGGGATGTGCGTATAGTACATATATGGATATATTGAAGAAGACAAGACGAAAAATAATTAAGAGATGAGGTGCGTATATGACATACATTAATTAGGTCAGTCGTTTATTCCGTTGACTTAATGACAATATGGGAAATTTGGGCATGATTGTGCTGATACACCAGCTGGGTAAAGACGTTCGGTCCATCCTGGGAGTGGTGCAACTTGTGGGGCTGAATGTCCAGCAGCATTATCACAGTATGGATAGTTGGGGCACGATTGTGGATTTACTCCAGCTGGATATTTATCACCGCCGGTCGATGGTGCTGGTGCACTGTTCCATTGTGGGGCAGCTGGGGCGTTATTCCATTGTTGTTGGGCTGGTTGATGGTCCCATTGGTTCCATTGTTGTTGGGCTGGTTGTTGGTTCCATGATGGGGCTGGTGTTGGATTCCATTGATTCCATTGATTGGCGGCTGGTTGTGGATTCCATTGGTTATGTGGTTGTGGATTGTGGAGGGCTGCATTGTCACAATTTGGATATGATGGACATGCGGCTGGGTCTACTCCGGCTGGGAAGCGGGCAGCTTCTTGATGTTGGGCTGATGCCAAAGCAACGACAGCTAAGATTGTTACCTATATATGGATGTGCATAAATATATTAGTTAATCCAGTTCGATTGCTTATATATCCTTAAAGACGATGCTTACCACTTTAACGAACATTTTTGTAATATTTTTTATTTTGTTATAATTATTTTGAAATTAATAAAATAATTGGACTATCTGTTGTATATTCAACACTAAACTTCCAACTGTGTATGATCTACTGATACAAAAATTAATTATTATCGAGCTTTTATAAGACTACCACACCCATAAAGACAATATTCGATTACCTTTACAATAACACACTACACTATTATTATAACAACAACAACAACAACAGTGTTAAATTAAAAAAAAAAGAAAAGAAACAAATCTTACGTACATTGAGTAGTAAAATAGAGTAAAACGATAAAAGAAAAGAAATAATACAACAAGTTGCCCTTGGTCAGTGGTCCGGAAAAATCTGTATAATCCACATTTTTCTTTTTTACTTTTCAATTTTCTGTTAATAATTATTACATTGGTGGTTCAGAATTGGTGCTGCCAATCATTTACATACATATATGGCATTTATCGATTGGGAACTCTGAACGCACCATGACATCATCTGCGGGATCAATCATCTTTTGTGAACGCGAGTCTTTCTCTTTCCCTCGCTCAATCTTATTTATTATTATTTAAATTTATTATAATTTATTAATTTAATTTCCTTGATCTGTCATTTGTATATATAAACTATATAGTACATAGTTTTGTACATACATACATACAGAATACGAAAGTGAAATTGAAATTTTGCGTTGAAATAGAATTTTTTTATGTATATAAATCGAATGTGTCTTATGTGCGATGGAATGTGTTCCGAGTTGGGGGTGTAGGTTTGCTATGCTATTACAGCTTTATAGAATTCAGAATCGCAGATTGTATCGCACAGCATGGGGTAATATAGTGGATATATAAATGTGTAGAAGTAGAATGATCAATATGAGATGACGATGACAATCTATAACTTCTTGTGATGGTGTAGCAACCGTGGTCGCCATTCTTGAAGTGTGACTCATTTTAATTTATTGATTTATAATGATCTACAGATATTTTAAGGTCGGAAATTTATGAAACTAAATGGTCTTAAAGTGCCCCATAATAGTTTGGATAGTCTGATGAGCTCTAGATATGCCAAATTGTTCATTTGAAAAAAAAGACGCACGATGTGACAATTACATTGGTTGTTAATCACATAGGTTTAGATTATGACTATATTACCTGGTCATTTTCAAAGCTACGATGGAACTGTGTGCACTAGTCAAAGGGTAAACTTTCGCGAAAACTGGATACGATATGTTTTCAAATATCAACCTATCATATTTTTCCAAAGATTGGACTTAATACAGCTTTCGACCCTAAATAGTTTTATTATATCTCTGCCTAATCTTTGGAACATAGGGTAGATTGATACAACAGTGATATTGATGCAAAGGCCTGTTTTCTGAATGACTAGGTGTTCGAAATTTTAAAAATTCTGCTTTAAGGAATTTTTACTCTTAAGACCTGAGTTCTTGTTTTTTTATGTCTAACCATAAATACATAACTACTATAATTTATTTTGCGTGTATTTAAGTTAAGAACTTCCGAACTTCCTGCCTTCAAGGGAATCTTGGAGGAGCGGACAAGTTGCGGAAACAGTACAGTTCTTTACGTATGGCTCCAAGTTACACCGTAAAGTAGGAGCTGGAGTCTTTTGCGATTTAGAAGGTCCTGAATTGGTTGAAACATAATGTGGTATCCTCAACTGATATCGCAATCTATGTGGAGATTCAGGCGGTTATCAAGTCGCTGGACTCTGTTTCTCGGATTCTAGAGTAGCGTTGGGTTGCCACTTGTTTTTGAGTCTGATGAGTGAGCATTTCAACATAATATGGATCCGCGGCCATGGTATAAATCTCTAACTGCTACCGGAAAAGGCAAAGTTGGAAAGGAACTAAAGAAAAAGGAGGCAGAAGCCTCAGCGAATGAAAGGTGGACGAACACCTTCTTATGTAGTGTAGCAAAACAAGTTTAGCCAAAGCTGGACTTGAAATGCTCAAAGACACTGATCTCACAAACGACGACGTATACTAAAAACTCACAGGACACTGCCCATGTGAGGAGGCTAGGTCTAGAATCTATTGACTTCTGTAGAAGCTGTATGGAAGAGGAAGAGGAAAAGACGGCAGTCCACCTCCTCTGGTCTCGGCGTTGGCACACAAAAGACATAAATATTTGGGTAAATTCTTAATGGACTGCCTCTTTGATTTCTAAAACTGTAAGGTGCGAGACTTATCACGCTACATAAGTAGCTCAAACTGGTTCTCATAGGGATAATAGGGAAGTAAGATCCTGAAACTCTAAATAATACGAAACTGCGTTCGTTGTAAAACAAAACCAAATAATAACAACATACTTAATTTGTGATAAAATCCAGGATTTCGTTACGCATTCTTAAAGTACATGATTTCAACGAAAGTATAATCAGCAGGTCTTGGATTGCCGGTACTTTTTGCAAAGGACGCCATATATTTGGTATTATTGTGAGACAAGATCGATGACGTGTTACACTTATAGGTGTTGAGACTAACAAACAAAATTTATGTAAGCTCTAAAATGTTTTACAATGGCTGATGAAGTCAAAGGCACATAAGCCACATCAAGTTGCTTGTGTTCAAGTTGTTTGAATCTCTTAAATGGTGTTTCTATAGTGAACTGAAAAGGATTAGTTGATCTTTCCGTTTTAAATCCATATTGGCACTGCGACCCATAGTGAGGAATAATTGCTCTGAGTAAGTTGCAAATGATCAGTTGAAATAATTTTGGCATTGAAAATACAGATTACTTCTACAGAAAGAAACAGCGTTTCTTGATCTAGTTTGGAAAATGGTTGATTCTCTGGTTAGTTTCCATTTCTGAGAGAATTCTGCTAAAATGATCGATTAATTCAACAGCTGACACAGAATGATGAAGATGGATCAGTACCATAAGAATCCCATCCGTCTCCGAACATTTATAAGAGATCTATAAAGATCATACTTGTAGTTCAGACTTATAGAAATCTTTTGATTTATTTACAGTTAAGATGTATCCTGCTAGTCATAATAACAGTGCTCGATAAGTGCCATACATAGATATAGGATCACCGATGGTTTAAAACACTCGTTTGGTTTTAAAAAAACTTCTTGTGGATCGACGAGTCAATAATATCCTCGGCACCGAATTTATGATTCTACTTTTAAGCTTTGTTTGTTCTTAAGATTGATAAGTTTACATCACATACCATTGTTGATATATTTGATGGGTTTGGTCACCGCGGTTGGTGCAAGTAGTTAAATGTCTTTAAACAAAATATTGTGGAATTTCACCACGTTGTTGATATAAGCTCTTGGTTCCACTTTAAGTTGTGTTTGTCACCGGTTGTAGCTTAGTTGTATCGAATTGTATCGAATTTGATTCCCGCCTTTGACCAAAAAATTAATTTTTGGTCTGGGCCATATATTCTTGGTGTCGTTTTTCAAAATTAAATCTAAAATCCAGATTAAATCCTTTTTTCTTTCGCTTATTTATCTTAGATTTGTGTCTTAATCAGCATCGATCAACAGACTCTCGACAGACTCTGAAAGAAGATATGATGCTAGAATTTTAATTATTGAATTAAACAATATATCTACCGGCCAACTGGTGTGATGGTTAAAACTGCGTGTGTTACCAAGCGAGAGTTACCAAGTCCAAATCTCAATACTAGCAGAATGCATAAAGGATTTTCCATCATTTGATTATGATCGATGTCTGTTGGAGTGCAGAATTCATGAGCCAACCCATCATAGATGTTAATACTATATAGAATGTTATAGAGCAATGCGATTATAAATCGAGTTGATGCGTATAACTACGAGTATATGCTCGTTTAGGTTTCAAGAGCAAGAGGGCACTTCTCCAATTGTACCAATAATTTTTTGGGCTTTTTTATGATTGTAATTGACTGGAATTCTTAAGGTTTCGCACTCAATGCCACAAAGCGGCGATGGTGCAAACTTGAGGTTTGAACCAGGGTAGAGAAGACAGTAGATTTATATAAATAGTCCTGGAGTTGAACACAAGCGATCACATGTGGTCGAAAGCCAGACAACTGCTGATGAAGTGTAAGCTTTATAATCAACAGCCTCAAGACATTTGTCGCATACGGCATCACTGGCAAGTCCCATGCGATGAAGATGACTTTTGAAATGGCTTACTGGTAACAGTAAGTAAAGAAACCAGTATTCTCAAGTTGTTTTTTTCAATAAAAGCTTCGAGTTAAGCCCCCTTACAAAGTATTTCGCCATACGACAATAGAGGTGCATAACCACGCGTTAGCTTAAGTTTCGATATGGCAACAGTTTTAATTTTTTTCACGAGTTAAAGAAGCAGCTGATCAGGGCCTACGAAAAATAAATGAGAAACAGTTTTAGCCAAACTGTCTGCAACTTTGTTGCCGTCAATGTCACAATGGGCAGGAACTCACATAACCGTTAACTTATTGTTAGAACCAAGGAGGTTCAATAATTTCTTACAATCCCCTACCCAGTTAAGAGCTTGTTCGAGGATTGTTCATTGAGTTAAGGACAGTTTTACTATCTGTACAAAATAGAATCTCTTTGACGTCGGCATCGACATTAAAAGCTGAAATCACGCAGGGAGTAACCGCAATTAATTCCGCTTGTGAGTAGTCCACAAACTGCCATAGATTCTCAAGTCATGTGAAGTACAGTAGTAGCCAGCACCCTGTTCAGAGACAGAGCCATCTGAAAGGAATACAAACGATTCGAATAGTTTCACCACTGTTCTATAATGAGAAAAGCGTGTTGAGTTAAGTCTAATAAAAATTCAGGTGAACCAGATCATAAGCATAACTTTGACCAACAAAACCGAATTCACGAAGAATAACAAGAAGTCCGGCAATTACCATAAGTCACACCAGGGATGAAAGCACACCCCTTGCGGGCATCTTCTGGAAACTTTGACCGAAGTAAAGGTATCCTCAACCTCACATATCACTATGCGAGATTGAAGCACACATTCAATCCATTTGATTATATTGGGTTCGATACCAAATTTAGTACAAGCACTCCTAATCGAGACGAAAGTAAATAGTATTGCTCCGGCAAAATCAGAAGAGTGCCAACACGAAACTCGTTGCTGTGCATATATCTCTCAATCCTCACTCAGAAAAAACCTTGGGTCAAAAACACCAAAAACCTAGGCCAATTTAACCAAAGTTTTAGTATTTTTCAACCAACCAAATGCCTTAGTAAAATAAATAACTAAAATCTTGGTTGAAATAATTTTTAATTTTAAATAACCAAACTTTGGTTATTAACATAAAACATTAAGTATCTTTAACCAAACGTATTTGGTTATTTTTTAAATATCAAAAAAAAAATTTGTTTTTAATAACTAAATAAAAAAGTTAAATTAGCCTAACAAAAAGTAAATTTCACATACGATTTAGTTAGATTTAACAAGTTTTATTATTTGATATAACCCGAAATTTAGTCAATGTTTGAGATTATTTTGGTTGTATAGATCAATTGATTGTTTAAATTTACCAAAAATTTAGTAAATTTAAACAATGGGCTAGGGTAAATTCAACATTAGATTGAACAACACATAATGTTAGTATATTCAATTTTTATTTAATTAAATACATTTTGATTACATTCTTTTCATGTTTTCAAGCTTTTTCCTTTTGATTAATACTACAGCTTCAGTGTATTGTCAAGTGTGCAGCCAATATATACTTCCCATTTGGCGAAAATATAACAAACGAACCCGGACACTTATCATCATCAATCAGAGTTTTTAAACATTGTCCACTTACTGTATCCCATATTTGACATAAACCATCGCAACTAGACGGAGCAATTGTGTGATGGAAATTTTCACGATTGAAATGCACCGCTTAAACAGGATGATTGAAATGCACCGCCAAAACAGGATCTGGATAGGCCTGAAGTGTTTTTAAATATTTAGTCGTTCCTACATCCTATATTTGTACCGATTCATCGAAACTGCCCGTAACATTTAAAACTACAACAAAATACTTAGTTATTGTTTTCTTAAGTGTCTTAAGACATTTCCAGAGCTCATTCCCATATTTTAAGGTTTTTCCATATTTTCACTCGCCGATACAAATTGCCGACTATCCCATCGCTTATGTTCAATTTGTGTGCTCCCCCAAATTTTTATTAACTTATCCGCTGACGAGCTAGCCAACCATTCGCCTTAATTTAACCGCCGAAACGGCGTTTTTATATGACAGTCATTTTTGTATGACAGGCTTATGCAAATTTGACTTCTAAAATTAAAAAATAAATTAATATTGGAATTTTTATTTAAAATTTTATGATAGTAGCTTACAAGCACAACTGACTATGCTGAAACTTTGAGTGATGAATTCTTTGATAAGGTATTCGGGCCAGATGTTGTGCATTTGAGGCGGCCCACTATGTGGTCCCAATTTAATTAAATAAATGATTTATCTCCAGCTACAATTGAACAATATCTTCAAAATGTGACCCAATCTTATTTAAACTAAAAACTAAACGTTGCTTACCAAATAAATCCAGATACAACTCATAACTTTTTGATTCAGTATAAAATTGATTGTTTATTTTTGGAATATCGTTCAAAATTGGGAAGCACAAACGTGTTTTCACTGAAGAAAAACAACACAAACTGACATGTAAAATAACATTTCTAATAAAATCCCGTTTTCTAGTAACCAAGAATTGTGATGATTTGAACTTAATATTTGGTTAAACCAAACCATTGTTGGTGAAAAACATACTGTTACTTTAATCAAGGTATATTTTATCAAAATTCTCTTAAAAAAATTCTGAAAAATAATTAATGTTTGGTCAATGTTACTAAAAACTTAGTTTACACTGCTAAATTGTTTGGTCAATTCAACTAATTAATGAAAAAACTTAACTTTGTTATTTAAAATATATTCTTAGGTTGTTTAACTATTTTTTTTTAGATAATTTAACCAAATTCACGGACCAATATTTTGGTTAACTAGATTTTGATCAATTATTGATTTAACCAAGTAGCAAAATGTTTATTTTTTGAATTAAAGTAGAGAATTGGTGAATGTAACCAAAAATACTGGTGTTAAAGTAACCAAATTGTATTACTAAGACTTTGGTCATCATATTTTTTCTGAGTGTAGTTATGAGTTCATGGAAGGCAGTTTGATAAGATTTGCCCATTCGGTAAGCATATTGCATGTTACTGAGTGGAGCGGTGACTAAATGTTGGTTCCTGATTGACCTATCAACAATCCTTTCTAAATATTTGAGAAAAGTTGATGACAGACATATAGACCTTAACGATTTTGGGTCGGTGTATTCCGACTTACCAATTTTGGAATAAAAATTACTTTACTTCTGCTCGAAGTTTGTGGAACAAACCTAAAAGCAATACATGCCTGGAACAGAGCAGTATAAATGTTCCTGGATATCCATGATGTAATGCAGCAGGAAATATACCATTAGGACCGGTAGATTTGAAGGGTTCAAAAGAAAACAAGCTTCAACGTAGGACCTCATGATTAATTAATCTATACAGCCTAAGTCCTATTGGAAATTTCATCCAAATCGTTGGTGACTGCACCAGTATATAGTCGGTTGTAATGGTTTTACAGCCCGAAAAATGGGTAGGAGAAGTAGGTCACCTACTTATTAGAGGAAGTAAGCTTACCGGCTGTAGCTTAATGGTTAAGAAAGTTTCTCATCACGCCGTGGTCTCGAGTTCGATTATCGCCGTTGACCAAATATGAACATATGCAACCGGATGACATAAAGTGCGGTTGTGTGTAAAAAAAATTCGTTGTGCTGACCACCTACAATGTGCACCAAAATTGTTCGTAAGGTCTCAGTTGCAACGCGGTAATAAGGGTCGTTTACGGCCTCTAGCCATAGATTATTTTTTATTATAAGGCTTAACATTACGTAGACAGAGAAGTGAATCAAGTCTACAACTATTATTCTTGCTCATCGATTGTTAAGTTTAACTACAGAAGGTTACCCAGGAGGATCTCTGTGATGTTCTTAATACGCGTTGTTGTACACTTTTTGTGCAGCTATGAAGCTATCCCAATCAGACTGAAGATTAGATCTTCTGGTCTTATTTTTTAACTTTCTGGTTGCTTCTCTAAACCGCTGTAGAGAAGAGCACAAGAAAGGTTTGTTGCGAGTTTTTTGGTTAGAGTTAAGTGGACACGAAATCTTACGTAATTGTAATTGCTTTAGATAGTGCAGATGATGTTGAAGAACCAACTTATGTCGCTGTTGGAGTGCAGAATCCATGCGCCATTTTTGGGCTTAGTTTTCATCATACCGATAATCTGCTGTAACTGGATCGCAAAGTGCCATTGCCAATCTTTTTCATTGCGCTTCTTTTTAATTTATCACACCTTCGCAGAAGTTACATTATAGTACCTATGTCGTTATTGAATTGGACAACCCGTCGCCACCCGTTTGACTTCGACATTTAAACTCAATTTGGCTTCGGGATGTTTACGTGGATGAGTAAAGGTTTCCTAAAGGATAGCTATCTCTGTTATAGCAGATAGTTTTGTAGAGAAATAGTGTGCTCTTTAAGATCCTGAGCAACCGCCGTTAAGATTATACCTAGAGGTTGGCTTATAACATCAGTGATTACATGTTCGCAAGTTTGATCTATAAAATTAAATGGGGAGCATTAGGTTATAGTCGCCAAATGCCTGGGTTTTTGACTGACTACACGTTTGAAGCTCCGATAAAGTGATCCTACCAGATTTGGAAGCCTCATATGAAAAGCCCTATTGATTAAGTTGTTTATGAGATGAAATGAACTCGACTAAATCATTTATACTTATCTTAATCGAAATTCTATTTAATCCGATAATCTGCTTCCGCATTGTACAACATCGTATCGAATCGCATATAACTATTCCAATCGCTAATATAATATAAAGCACAAAGAAGTAAAACTTAAAGCTCCACCAGCTACTTAATAAATTAACTCAAATATCCACTGGCAACCAGTATGCATGTCAATCAAACGACCAATTAACTTTCTTTATAAATATATTATCATGTAATTGTATCTCTTACTTATATATATACGCACACACAAGAGGTTTTTTCAAGGTCAGGACCAAATAATTTAAGAATGAGAAACTTTATGTATATAAAAAACGAGATTGTCTTGTGTTGTTGTTTTTGTGCTGACATAAAAATATTGGCTTTTGTACAGTGTAAGTTTATTATACGAGTATGTACGGTTAGTAATGATCTTGATCTGTTACAATCGTAATTCGTTAAATTTTTGTTCAGCCCGCAACATGTTTGGTTGCATAAACTCGATATTTTCTTAAAGCACAACATGAACGCATGTAAAAAATGTTAACAAAATTATTTAACAATGTTTATGATTTATTTATAAAATGTTTGCGGTTTTATTTGTTATGTTTAATTTAAATAATTAAATTAATTTAAGTTCTTTGTTGTATTGACTTGGCAATCACCCACTGAAATTATTGGTATTGCTTTTTGGTATACAGGTCTTAAAAGATTTACGTCGGTTCGATGTATCAACACACTACACTACATTCAACCAAGCACCGAAATAACCACTGTTTGTCACTTACTGGTGAGAAAGAGATGGATCATACTCTCATAATTAGTGATCGAGGCTGAGTACAGGTCCAGATAAAATTATATCAGAATGTATAAGGACTCTGGTGGTATCTCAGCAACATGTGACTTGTGGCGAATAGAGTCAATCTCATATCGATTGCCTCGTAACATTCGCAACATTGCACTATATTGTGGCCCATTTTGAATTAACTCGGTACTTCATTACCAATTTGTAGTGACCTCTAGTAGTTTCACAGAGCCTGCGTTGCAATGAATTACTGAGCTACACTAATACGAGCTAGGCTATATAATAATTTGAATTCTCTCATGTCTATAGTTGAGTCTTAACGTCTCAAACCAGCTTAACTGCTGGATTGTTTAATCTGAGAGTATTTAAAGCTGCGTGCATTTAATTAAACTAGTCTTTATACAAAGCTCGATAGCATATACATTATTACTTGAAGTGCGTTGAGTGCTAGTTCACCTGTAGAACCTTCGGTTTTCGTCACACTGTTCCTAACATTAGTGCAATCGATTAAGCTCTTAGAACCTCCATAGCTGCACTCAGACATTTTATTATTAATCCTTAGTATGGTACTTTAGAAACATCTTTTGACCACCACTCCAAGCACAAATAAGTATGACTATCTGTCTCATAATGGTTAAATATGAAATTATCATCTTTCGCTTCAATTTCCAACTGTGGCTTTGTTATATACACTTTGAGTAGACGAGTATGTTGATTGAAAGTTAGTTTTTGGTTTAGAACAACTCTTGGAGAAACAGTTTGTTTTGCCACTCTAAGCAACAACTCCAACGTTAAGAGCTTTCTGCATGCTCAATTGCTACACTATATCTCATTCGTTGTTTAAATGCGATACAGTGCTATCAAAGGTCCTCTTAAACCACCCAAGTTTATGTAATAAAGTTAACACGCTCACTTAAGGGAACCTCTTCAAATCGTTTACGTGGTGGCCGATTTATTTAATATTAATTTTGTATAGTCCGGCACATTACAGTGTGAGCCAAGCATTTTCATCCAATACTTTATCAATGGAGTGGTATCGAAAGCTCACAATGATGATGTAGCAAAATAGTAGTTTTTTTTCGACGATCGATCACTTAATCCGAGAAAGATCAATTTTCCGACACGTTTCCTGATGGACTTGGTTCCGGACAAGTCCTGATGTCTATAGGTTAGATATCAGGAATTGTCTGCAGTTTCTTATAAACTATACAATCACAAATATTTTTCCACTCATAAAGATAAAATCGGTTACGGCAAGAATTTTGGCAGCTTCTAGTTTAAACAATTTTCCGAACCGACTGAATGGTAAACCCTAATAGTCCCTCTGCTGTCCTCATAACATCAAAAAACCTTATTACTTGAACCATTGGGTCACTATACAAAAAAGCTTCTTGACCGATGTGGAATATCGACGCAACTCGTAGATCACCTGTATATGAACATGTGTATGTAAACCCTTTTCAAATTATTTTGAACACAAGAAACCAGGAAAAAATATGTAACTGTACCAATAATTACCTCAATCAATTATCGATATTATGTAGATTAAGTGCTTCTTTCTTAAAGAGAACATGAAGTAAATTATTTACAAGTCAGACCAAGATAGATTTGATCGTCGAGTGTATATCCGTAAAGTGACTACAAATTAGCTCGTTATACATCTACTGCATTGTGTACTTTGTAAATGTTAATCTCAAAAGTAAACAACTGTAGTGGCAATCATTGTCCCATTACTCGAGTACCATTACACCTCAAGCACTATATATTGTAGATACAGATTGAAGTCATTGAAGTGAGAATATAATCAAATTAGTAACAGATATTTAGAGTTAGGGTGTGGCAACGACATTATTACGCGAGTATTTATTATATACCCATGTTGTTGTACAACGTGGGGTAACTTATTGTCTCATAAATGTACGAATTGTTGCAAATCATATACGTACTTGACTCTACACCGGGTAATTAATTATAACAATTTATTTTTGGAAAGTGGATTTATGTCCAACTTATCTCCTCGTCTACACACACACGTATATAATATAAATGTTGAAATGTGAGTTCATTTGTGTATTATGGGGTCAAACATGTATATTTGTCGTTTTGACCAACTTACGAAACGGAAGGTAAGTTTAACGTCTTTTGGGGTATGTAATGTCTAGTCAAACTATTTTGGGTAGCATCCGTGTTATCGGGGTGTTTTGTGTTAACCGTAGGCTATATACATACTCAACATTCTCTGGCTGAGTTATAATGTATTAACAGAAAGTGAAGGGTTAAAAGTATACGTAGCGCTATATAGATAAGACAGACATGACAACAATAAGAATAAAAGTTATGCAAAAACTGAGTTGTGTTCATTACCATGACTTTGAATTGAACGAAAATAAATCGATTTTCAATGAGTTTCGTTAAAAAAAGCATGAATACAAATTCCAGTTTCGCATACCTCATGCGAACATTGAAATCGTTTGTAGACATTATATGTTGACGTAATCGAATGGAATAGGAGATTTTGTGAATTTTGAATTATTTGGATAGGCCAAAATAGTTGATATGAAAAAGGCTCTAATCTATATATCTGTATATTACTATATGGGCAGGTGATATGGGTATCACTTGGTGATGTACTTTCAGACTTGCTGATTAATTATTCTCTCAAGACCAACACACAAAATAGGATTTGGCAAGGGGGAATATAACCTCTTAAATAATCTGTTTCTTATGGAAAAGAAACTTATTTCTGATATAGATTATTTCTGGGTTTTTTCTGATTTATATATACTTTGCGATCGCTAAAAACCTGAAGTACTAAAATACACTTGGGTGCAAAAAATCGTTCTTTTCCAAAATTTTCCACCAAAGTTCAAAAATATCAAAAAAAAAAATCAATATTTGTTTGATTTATTTTAATGCAGATTCAATACCTATCCAGTGGTACCTTTTTTGTACTTTTGCCATATCAACAAAGTGGTGTTCTGTCAAATGCATACAGTAGTTTTTCGAATTAAATTCTAAAAATAATTCAACAAAATCAATACAATAGCATGCCATGAAATATTTTGCTCGGAATTGTGATCATTTACATATCGACGCTCAGCTTGGACGGTCATCTATTAATTACGTCTCCAACCGGAGCAAAGAAATTGATACCATACAAAGGGGAAGTGGCTCTACAATTAAATTTGAGTCGATTTTCCGTTCGTCGAGTGTGGCAGAGATATTAGGAAACTGGTTCGTTGCGAAATCGTTGTATGAAGGCGGGTCAATTGGGAAGGTGAATCCAAGAAGTTCGTGAAGCCGAAGTCAGTCGGTGGACAGTTAGAACACGATTTCAAAAAGTTCATCTGGCTGCACACAGACTAGCAAACGGGCCGAAATTGATCTCAGGCCACCGACAAGCCCGTCATGAGTTCTCTCGAGATCATTTGATTTATTTTGACAGAAGAGGAATGGACAAGAACGGCACCGATGGACAGGGAAGAGTATACCGAAGACAAGGAGAGTGAATATGCACAATATTGCATTGAAAAACGTGTTTCGTATGGCGATGGATCGTGCATGTTTTTACGGGCAGGGGGCATATCACTCTAGGCGTAGACAGATTTTGTATTCATCCCGAGCAAATACTGGTACATTGAGGAAGCACTCGAGGAGTACGTCGTTCCTTTTGCCGGGTTCATTGGTGAACATTTTCTGTTCATACCTGTATGGAGTGGCCAGTTCGAAACCCCGCTCCTCAATTCCATCGAACATTTATTGGATGAGTTGAAAAGAAGGGTTCAAGCCCGTGATGTTGCTCCAACAAGTCTCTAGGAGATGCAAAAGGCGATCGTAGAGGAATGGGAGGCGATACCTTCAGATTTTGTGAAAACTTTGGTGAAATCAATGCAGCATCGAATGGAAGCTGCCATTCGGGCCAGAGGAGGAAATACTTCTTATTAATAACACTGTTTTTTTCTATGTTTTAATTCGATTTTTATCCCTTATTTTCATGCTGACAAATTCACAAAAACGTATATATACCTCAGATGTTCACCCACAAAAATTAGTTCGATGGCACGTATAAATACAGAAAATGCACTTGAAATAAACTTTGAATCTACATTAAAAAAAATTAAATACAAATATTGAATTTTTTTTATATCTTTGAGTTAGTGGAAAATTGAGCAATGTGCGATTTTTTTGCACCCAAGTGTACATCGACTCGGAAATATGTAGAGTTCGGGGTAAAAGTTCTCTCAGTCAAATACTCCGCATGACGATAGTATAGTCTATCCTAATTGGTAAATCATAACGAGATATTGCCAACAATATATAGCTTTGCGAACTATAAAGTTACCACAACCACTTTGCATGAGCTGATTTTATGGTTTGTGCTTGACTATATATCTATGAATACCAAACCCTAATACATAAAATTTTGAGGTCAAGAGTTTATGGGAATTTTTTACGCTTTGTCGCTTAAACTTGCTGTGCATGCATTGGGATATTTGGAGAAACGCTGGTTGCTAACCGGTGATGATGGAAGAAACCAATTTCTATACATTGTTAACAACAGTATAAAGAGATTTATTGAAACAGTTGGATCCAAATTGTTTCACACAGTACCGTCAGAGGTAATAATCAGTGAAACTGTCGAAGAAAATAACCATCATTTTCAGTATATTATATACGAGTACCTATTTAAAAAGAAAATGTGTTATTATGTTTGAAAACTATAAATATGGGACCGAAATCAGTTGTTTCAAATGTAAATTTTATTCATCCTGAGATCGACCGGTGACTGAATTGTTATGTCGCCAATTGATTATAAAGTTTGATACTTTTACATCGAAAATGCTTCAAAATAAAAGTCTGCAAAAGCTCCAACCTTCATCATATGTTATAAAATAATTCTATATCGATGAATGTATTTCCCACGGACTCAGCGTATGTACCACTTAGCATTTTAGTGCCAATTTACTGTCGATGTTGGGAACCAGCTGTATACTAATGCTGATAGGACCAGTATTATTATCACAATGCTCTTATATGAGTTCTAAGCTTTAAAAATATATCGGTGGTTGTGACTTGAGGAATTGAAACTCGCCCATCGGTAACGATACGTCGTATCCTTGTTCAGATACGTTGCATACCTATAAGAAGCTCGACCGTAACTGCATATGCTATATGGATTTAATCTTTTTTTTGAGTCGATGCCATCTGTCTTAAAATTTATAGATAATGCTGTTCCATCTCAGTTTGTTAACTGATTCCAAAAAATCGTATATATGTATATAAGATGGTTAACACTACAAGTAGTGCAGCTTACTTGTGGTGTTAACCATCTTAGAAGGTTAAAGAACCTTTATATTTCGGACATGAATTACCGATAAGTCAACAGCCCAGGTGGCGCAGTGGTCAAAGCTGTGGCAGTTGGAGCGGGAGGTACCGGGTTTGAATCCCGATTCAGGGCAAGATGAAAAATGGGTTGTTCATCTTCGATCGTTTGGGCGTTGCGATCGGTGGTGACGTTTCACAACAACCTAACCTAACCTACCGATAAGTCACATGAAATGTGAACTGACTACAACTTAGATGGTACATATTCCATCTTTAGAGTGTTACTGTTTGTTCGTGAAATTCAAGTGGCTGATCAATATTTCCATTCTGTCCTAGTTATGTCGAGGCCATTTATTACATTATCTACACAGAAATTATTAGAGGTTAGTAGTTTATTGTCTCGATATAAGTATAGGGAGCACTGATACATCTAATATGAGCCCATAGTTTGTCTTGTAATAGAAGACCAATTAACATTAAATTGTTTACGTTTAGACAACTCTAATATTTTGATTGAAACTTCGTTTGAATGTCGTTACATTTCGGTTTATATACCATTTGATACCCTTTATATAACATTCATAATTTTCGAACCTTATGACAGGCAGTTGGATCTTGATACGATTTAATTAACTTTTTTATAGTGTTGAATAGAACCTGGCCAAGGTAACATTTGTCAGACTTGTCAGACAATGGTATTATTAGTTTGAGGAATTTTCGACACGACTTATCGTTTGGATGAACCGTCCTTAAACTGGTAGATTCTATATAGTTACATATGGTAGCACATGTTGTTTCGGAAATGGTTTGTAGTGTGCCAACTCTGGATTGACTATATCAGAGATTTATTAATGCTCGAGGGTTAGTTGCTCAAAAAAGGGTTAGTTGCTATAGTTGCTCAAAAAATGAATATTTTTTTTGAGCTGTGGTCGAGTGTTTGGTTGAATTTTGATATATAAACTGGCCATTCTTGCTCTTTGAAGTTCAGCGTTTAAAAAACTCTCTGATTCTATATTCTGCTGTAGTGTGACATTTTATGGTATACTGTATTGGTAATGTCATTAAGTTGCAAATGTTATAACTTCAACATCCATTTTGTAAACACGTGGCACCTCATTTCCTTCCTCTTAATGTAAAAGCACTCTTTCTAATTTATAATATGCAATCGTGAAATCGTGAAAGTTTACTAAGCTTCTGTACAATCTTTATCTCAACATGATTAATAATTTTCAAATATTTTTAGTGTCGGTTACTTCTAGGAAACTGTGCATAGAATTAATTGATTTCAGTATTTGTCATTGTTAATACTGACTGAGACAATCGCCATCCGTCATCAGCCATGATACTGTCAAATTATGGTTTAGAACGTGCAGTTACTTATGAAAGAAGACTTAAAAAAAAGTTTTTTTCATTTATCACCATTCTTAGGAGTATAGTTTTGACTAGACTGGACCATCGAACTCTATTTGGAGTTATTCTCTAGTTCCCCCCATATTTTCCCAAAAATATACAAATTTTTCGACATCTTCGTCTCTTGGTTGATGCGAAGGGCCATTGCCATCTTGTGGTTTTTCTGATAACTTTTGTAGCTTTTGCTGCATGCTTGTGTATTTGTGTGCTAGCAGGTAAATATCATCTGCGTAGTCGAGATCATTGAGTTTTTTAATTGGATCCCACTAAATTCTGATTTGTGATATCTAGCTTGCGCAAGAAATTATCCAGTACTATGAGAAACAGTAGTGGGGATAGTAGACATCTTTGTGTTACTCCTCGTGCATTGTGATATGAGTGGCACCTCTGATTTCCTTTATGTTGAAGTTTATTTTCTGTATTGCGGTACATTTCTCGGATGAGTTCGATTATTTTCCTTGAGATTTCTATTTCACAGAGTGCTTTTCAGATTGTGTTTCTATTGATGGAATCGTCTACTAAGTAATTCATCTTATATGTTGTCGGTTCTTACGGCTGTTATTTTTCAGCATCATTATGGCACTTGTAACTCCCCGCTCCATTGGTGGATGGGTAATTATAGTTTTCGATTGTTTCCATCTGGAAGCTCTTCAATTGGTTCGCTATCTATGCAGTTGTCCTCAACGAACTCTCACCATGTATTTAGTTGTTGGTCGTATGTATAGTTAGTCGCAGGTAGGTTGTATGTCCATGTGAATCTTTTTTTGGTGGTACATTTGTCAATTTTCCCGTGACGTTTCTGACAAATTGGTGTAATATGTGCATAATTCTATATGCTTCCGCTGCCGCGGCAGTCGTGAGAGGCTTCTGTGTATTTCCTACGATGATTTCTTGCCATTTCCTTTACTTGACGAGCTGGATTGTCTTCGAATTTCCGCCGTATTTTAATTGCCTGGTTGTATTTTAAGTTGGCGGCGTTCCTCAATTTTCTTCGAAATCCAGGATTTTCTTGTGTTGTCTTGGTAGTCCAGTAAACTTGTAGCAGTTTTAACGTAGGCGTTTTAAATGAAATTGTGCTGTCATATATTCTGCTATTTATTGGTTTCCACTCTAGTTAGTAGTGATTTCTTTCCTTTAGCCGTTGTTAGTATACTACGCCTTGTTCGTGTGTGTCAGCTCTACTATAGTTATACTCATCATATAATTTCCTGCGCTGGTTGTTATGTCTCCATTGCCCACCATCTTATTTCCTTAAGGGTGAGAATTTCTATATTGTAATGCCTTATGTTCCTTCTCAACTTGATGTTTCTGTTCTTATCTTCCAGTTTCCAATTCGTGTCCGGGACGATAGCCAAAGGTCCATATTTTTTGAGTTGTTTGCCGATTTGAGTTATTTCTTCTAGTATTCGTTTCTCTAATCATTTTTGATTTCGGATTAATTAATGATTGGTCCAATATTCCCAGCTAGTTTCAAGGGCAGCTGGATAAAGTAGACTGGCCTACCACGGTGCATTCTCTCTTTTTCAATTTTTACGTCTGTGATGTTCCAAGCGGTCACCTAAATTGTTTTCGTTGGTTGAAGGATTATGAAGGAACGAACCTTGATGGTATGGACCATCAGCTTCATACTACATCATCGTAAATTAAAAATACCAAATTCGATCGATATCGATTTATAGCTCATCAAAACATGGATTTCGATCCTAAACTCACTTCCTCAGTCTTCCTTTATACATAATCATTGGAGCTCCTGTTCGAGATTCAAATCATATTTTTAGTCAACTCTGGTAACTAATTGAATTGATCACCTGGATCAGTTAATGTCCAGTAAATTAAATTCGATGTTAGTTACAACTTTAAGAGATGTAAACGATATAAATTCAAGGCTAGAACACACAAATAGAGTTACTACATGTATATGTTATGTTTGAGGCAGCCAAGTTACATTAATCAATTAATACACTCGTTCGTGCTTACTTAATTGTACATTACACGCTTCTATACCCAGCAATTCAAAATATTTATATATGTGAAATTATGATGCATTGAACATTGAATTGTGATTATAATTTATGACCGTTTGCTGTAACATACTCGTATACACATGTGTGTGGAACATAATTCGAGGTTGATATATGCACAGCTGGAATGAATTCCTAATTATTACCAGCGCAAATCAAATTTCCGGTAGTTTTTCAAATCTTCTCATGAATATGGAAATACGAACTTTCTAAACGAGCTTTCGGAAATACACTTCAATGTATACAAACATGTATGCGTGCGAAGAACAAATCAATGTCATTTTCATTTTAATATTTATTCAATAAAATTTTCATTAATTATTTTAATTGTAGCTATATAACTATATACGAGTATGTTGTACACAATAAGCAAACATATATGAATTTAAGTCAAGTTAAACGACCGCGAAAATATCAACATTTTTCTTTCGTTACCTTCGACCACCTTATAAAGTAATTGGTTAACCCTTTCGGGGTCGCTGAGTCTATATATAACTATAACACTCCAATTTGTGAATCGTCCTTTTGACGTTGTGAACAAAACGCCCAAACCGACCTTATCCAGACACCATGAACATATATTTATAGTATACAATCGAAAGTTTTAACATATTTTGCCAACTGACAACAGCAACAATCTAAATCCATTCGCGCATTTTATACGTTACAAAAAAACTTGTTTTGCTGTTCGATTTGTTGCGATAAGTTTTACTTCCCAACCAAAACTATTTAGCTTTATTATTATTATTATTAACAATTTTGAACATTATAAAATTTATAATGTTATAACGTGGAGACAAACTATATATGTAGTGGCAGGCGCGCGTGCTCACAATTTAAGTAAACGAAAAGTGAATGCAATTTGTTTTAATCAGCTTGATTGTGATAATTTTCAAGTTCAATGTTGACAAGTATATTATACAAGACTCTTGGATTTATCGTTATAACTGTGCAGGTGATTTTGATGAATCGATTAGTGTTGATTTTGTGTTTGGTGATAAAAAAGTGATTTGATTTGGTCGGAAGTAAAGGAGTTACTCTTGTGATTACAGGATCAACCAATGTAGTTTATAGATTATTTGTCTCTGGGTGGAAAGGTGGTTAACGTGCCACTTTTAGTACTATTTATTATGGTACGATTGTTTACATGAACTCGTAACTAGGATTGAGAGTCTATGTCAAATACAGGGTGTCCGCCGGGAAGGTATACTACATTGTTTTGCCGCCATTTTGGTAAACGTTAGTCTTGACAAATGACAGTTCATATTTGTCACTCGTGAAGTAGACACCTGGCAAATTTATTATAGAACAATATTCGATAAACCAACGTGTTTTAATCGTTAAAACATTTAGTCAAGATCAATCATCGAATACTGTGACAATGAGAAAGTTACGTGAAATTTTTGGGAGAAACAACGTGCCAACAAAACGCATTATTTATCGTGTTGTGAATGATTTTGAAGAGATAGGGTCTGTAGGTAATACGCCCAAGCATGGGCCACCACGTACTGCAAGATCGGCTGAAAACATTACTGCTGGTCAAGAAAGTGTTCAAAACAATCTAACAACCTCAATTCGACGCCGTGCTCAGGAGCTTGGTCTTCAAAGAACAAGTTTGGCCACAATTTTGCACAAGGATTTGCATTTGATTCCATTTAAGATTCAGTTGACACAAGAGCTTCTTCCATAAGATCATTTACACCACCGTACATATGCCAATAGGATGTTACAGCTCGCCCATGACAACCCCGATTTTCATGAAAAAATCATAATGAGTGACGAGGCATCCATTAAAAGTGGAAGTCTGGTATGCAATTTGGTCAGGAGGAATCATTGGACCTTAATTCTTTGAAAATGAAAATGGCGTAACGGTAACTGTGAATGTGGAGCGATATCGTGATATGATTGAAAACTTTTTAACTCCACAACTCCATGCTTTGGGCTTGATTAGCATGTGGAATCAACAAGACGGTGCCACATCGCATACAGCTAGGATTACAATGGAATTACTGCGAGACCTCTTTCCGCAACAAGTTATTTCATAAAATGGAGATGTTGATTGGCCTCCACGGTCGCCTGATTTGACTGTTCCGGACTTTTTTTTGTGGCGATATCTGAAAAGCAAGGCTTATGCAAACACACCAGAAACGCTTCAGCAACTCTGTGCTCAAAAGGGCTCGCATTTATGAGGCTAACAGAGGCGGGCATTTTTCTGATATTGTATTCCATACATAATTGCCGACATTAAATAAAACATTTATCAATATAAGATCCATTCTCTTTGATTTAATCAAAAATTATAAACAAACACAGTAGTATACCTTCTCGGCGGACACCCTGTACCTTGATGTTTTTCTAGATTTAAAACATTCTTAGTAATATCATGCTACTGTTATTTTTGGTAGTGCCGAAGATTTTTTGGTAGTTCTTGGGGATTGTCCCCCCAAATGCTATTTTTTAGTTACAAATCACAGGTTCAACAAATGTTAAGCTTTTCATCTGTTGTTTCATGGCCGGTGGTTAAATTAAAATATTTAATTGCAAATCTTAACAAATGTTGCTTGTTGGGCTGTAACTGGAGCTATGTTTTCAACTCGTTTTTTATTCATGGAGCTCATTCTTTCCCTATCTAGCTACACATTCCTTCATTTGCGGTACAGCTTGTTGGTTGCCATATACGCTTGACACGTGCTGGATGCGCAACGTTTTTGGGGACTACTTCAGGGCATAGATCAATTCTCAATCAGTTTAGTTATGCCAAAATGGGCATTATTAATGATAGACTTGTATCTGGTTTTAAATTTCAGAAATCATTTGAGATTGTTTATTTTGTCCAATGATATATGGTTCTCACTAGACTTGCTCAATATTTATCAAATCGCTTGTATTCTATTCTAACGGCTATCTCTCTAGACGAATATCTTGAGAATGCTGATGATAGCTTATCCTTCATTAGCAGTTGTCCGGCTTTCGGTCGCATGAGGCCCCTTGTGTCCGCAATGCCATGAATATTTCTAAGCATATTTTATCTTCTCTGCCATGGTTAATACTTCTACAATTTGCTTATATGATACAGAATGCGTCTGTACGATTTGATACAATCTTAGGTTTGCACAATGGGCCCCTTGTGGTATTGAGTGGGGAACCTCGTAAGTTTCCAGTAAACTTTAATAATAATAATAATAGTATACGATTGTTGGTATATACGATTGTTGTTAATTGCAACTCGTTTTCACTAACAACATTAATTAAATAGCACCCCAACACTGTGGTGTATTATCTATAGTTGGAGTCCTAATCTAAAGGTAAGAGATCTAAAGGTAATACCATACAATATAAACTCCTACTTGGAGACTTTTAGTAATTTGAGGCTTTTATCTGCAATCAAAAACCTTAACTCTTTCTTTAGGTTGTGTTTAACTCATTCAGAGCTTTTTGCTTTGCTCGAACAACCTTTACCAAACTATGAATCAATTATTGCGGTACCAAGTGACTAGATGGTGTTTCGTCGGTGATGTTATAAAAGAATTAATCCATAGAATTATAGTTACATTTAATTAGCACGTTATAGTTCTGCTATGCATGAAGCCTCATATAAATTAAATTTTGAAGAGCATCTTTGAAGCAAATCTATAGGTTCTGACGGATACTCATGGAAAAAATAATAATTGCAAAAATAAACGTATATTACTAACTATAGCTAACAACCTGGAATTTACAAAAAGATGGAACAGCTCAGAAAACTAACAACGAATTAACAAAGTTTTACAATTTCAACCATAACTGGAACCCAGAAATAATACAAAACCAGGTAAACGGTATTGCATAGCTTAACAAAATTAAGAAGATAAAATTGTTAGAATAAGATTAATTACACATTTAAATAAGATTAAATTGCCAAATTTTGAACAACATGTTAAAACACTATACTAGACTATGTATATATTTTTTTTGATTGAATAGCACTTAGGATAGTATATTTATCCTTAGTATGAATGTTCTTGCACAACAAACACACAGCACTACTAATAATAAAGATGGGAAGGAATTAGGAAGGATGGAGGTTGGAAAGGACTCAAGGAATAAGGGTTTTATTCTTCAAGTTTCATACTTTTGATATTAAGTTTAAATCTCTGTAAATTATACGCCAAGGGAAACGCTCCACAATTCAGTTCATTCCCACATTCGCGCACTCCGAACAAAAAACGAGTTCTGGAACCTATTGGTCCTGGCGAATTTAATTTCCAGATTATATCTGTGTAAATGTCTTCTTTAGTTGCGCGTGGGTCATGATAAATCAGGCATAAGTTCGTAAAGTTTCGATGAACAATGACTACGATAGTATTTGTAGAACACATACATAAAGCTCCCACATTCCGCCTGTGGGAAAGAGAATCGAGATTTGAAGATACATTTACATCCGCGATCATTCGAGATGCTCGGCCTTGGACTCGATCGAGTGCAGCCAGATGTGTTTTTGGTGCTCCAGAACAAATGTGAGAATTATACTCTAGTCTGGATCTTATATAGGTCTTGTAAATTGAAAGTGTTTCAGATGGTGTGAAATAAAACTTACATTGTCGTAGAAATCCAAGACATCTAGCTGCACTAATCGCTGCTTTGTTTAATTGTTCATTCCAGGAAATTTCTTTGTTAAAGTCAAGCCGAGAATCTAAAAAGAGTCAGATGAAGACCAACTGGATTCGCCTATCAAAAAAGATGACGAATAGCCATCATTTCGGCCAGAAAAAACGCAGGATTGAAATTTTTTTGGATTGAATTCAACCTTGTTGGCTTCACCCCATTCCAGAATTGTAATGAGATCACGCTTCAGGAGATCCTTCATAGCAATTCTTTCTGCGAGAACATCGTTTCGCAATGAAGAAGAAGGTAAGTAGTATGAGGAGGAGAGTGAGCTGTCATCAGCATATGAATATATTGGATTGAGTGTTGATGATAGAAGATCATCGATGAAAATTAGAAAAAGAGTTGGAGAAAGGAGGGGTCCTTGAGGGACACCAGCGTTTAAAGAATGTGGAATGGAAGTCGTGCCATCCATCACCACTTGGATTTTACGACAGAAAAGAAAATTCTCATAGAATTAAAGAACCGTGAAGGCCAACTGCCCTCAGTTTGCACAGTAAACCCTCATGCAAACCGCAATGACTTGTGATTCACCAGATTGATGGATACTCTTGTTCCATTTTTCAGTGATGACGTTAATTAAGTCTCCGGCTGATGCGTCCTCGGCGAACACCATACTGACGATCTGAAATTAGGTGGTGATCTTCCAAATAATTCATTAGTTGAAAATTGATTATCGTCTCAAGTACTTTGGAAAGCACCGAGACAATAGCGATTGGACGATAATTCGAATGATCTGACTTGCTGCCCTTTTTCGGCACGGGATGTACGTTAGCAATTTTCCAAATGGAAGGAAAAATGCCAGAAGACATAGATCGGTGGAACAAACATGAAAGTGGCTTTGACAAGGATTTACAACAATATTTGAGTACAATTGGGGGAATACCATCCGGACCGGCTGACTTGTTGGGGTTAATGTTTGCAAGAACTTTGGCGACAACTCTAGGTCGGAATCTATTGCGGCGCATCGACGAGCTGACACGAGATAACTGGTGGTGTTGAGTTAGATTGAGCTAAATTGGAGTTAGCAGTTATTTTTTGAGCGAAGACATTAGCCATTTCTTGGGCAGTAGAAAAAATACTATCGCCATCTTTGAGAGGCGGTATAGAAGATTTCCTACTATCCAAAAAATTTTCCTCGACTTTTCGAGCAAATGACCAAAACCTTCGATTGCTGTTGGTGGTATCTAAAATCTGCCGCAACTCTGCTCTAACCTTCTTTTCGTATTGTAGGTTTGCTTTGGATATCGTTCGTGTTGCTAGGTTTCTAGCCACCTTGAATTCGGATAGATGTTCAGCTGTCGGGTTTTGGAGATACTTGCGGTGACAAGCTTCTTTAAGGGCGGTTGCTTTCCTGCAGTCGTGATGTCGTGATTGTGCCCAGGATTGTTTAACTTTTTTGGCTTAGAGAAACTGGAAGGAATGAACTGTTCCATTGCTGTGAGAATGACAGTAGACACCAGAAAGGCTGCCCGGTCAATATTACCGAAGGCAAGGCAAGGACGTTCAGCCCTTATAATGAGAATTATATAAGTTCCAAAATATACTCTTTTGATTTGAAGTATACATTGTGCATTTCTGTTCAATATGTTAGATTATCTTCCGATTAAACCACTTCAGATACTTGTCTTCCTTAAAGGGCGAGATGAAATGATCCTCAATTTTTAGAAGACTTATCTATTCCAGAGTCCTGCGCTTAGTGAAAGAAACTATATAGCTCAGTATTCCTAGGGTTATCTTGATCACGAAACTAGGTCACCACTATAGATAAATCGACATATTTACCAACGAGCAGTTGGCATACAACAGCTGACACTAAAATCTGTTGTCTTTTTGTTAGCAGTGGAGACTATATAGTAGTGAGTTTGTGGATATTATACGAAATTATATGGCTGTGCGTGAAGAAAGTGATGGGAGGGAGTTACGACGTGTCATCTAAACACCTACATATATTAAGGCGCTGTTCCAAGCAGTCGATAAAAGACGTAGTAGAGTTTTTTCAAGGGGATATACCATGTGTGTATTCTGTAATGTTGTTTTGCTAGTCGAGTTAAATAAAATCAGAATTAATTCCACCTGTCACTGGTTGTAGCTTAATGGTTAAGCGAGTTCCTTATATCATGCCGCGTTCTCGAGTTCGATTCTCGCCGGTGACCAAAAATTAAAACGCACCGCTTGACATAAAAAGCGTTTGTGTGTAAAAAAACATTAGTTGGGCTGACCACGTATACAATGTGCACCAAGACGTTAAAATCGTTCTTATGGTCTCGGTCCAGAAGGGCTGTAAGTGCTGTTTATACGGCGTAAGCCATATAATATATTTTTTTTATATTCCTTCCGGTCAGTTATACTGTATAGTCGAATAATTCTTTAAATCAACAGTAGTACTCTTCATTGCAACATAAGACTAGATAAAATCTAATTTTACGATTCTGGCCTCCATAGCATGTCTGAGAACAAGCATTATAAAACTCATCTTCAATATCCGAAAATTATTCCAATGCAAATTATTTATTTTCTAAAGAGTTTTCAATCCATTTAGTGTGTACCTAAAGTCGCGTTTCAACAAATTTACCTTTCTGGTATTCCCTATCTACCAATAGCCCTATAAATATATTTAAGGAGAACAGATAGCCAACGGTTAATATCCAAACTGGCTCTACAGATATGTTTAGGTTGTCCTGGATAATTTCCAGACCCTCCTGACCCGGAAATATCCCGTCGAGCCATTAACATTCCTCAAACCAATTGTGTGTATTGTATATCAAACCCAAAGGTCAGAATCAATATTGGTTGCAACGACTCCGTCTCTAAACGATTGGCTACTTTGTTTTTGTGGTGTGATTTAGGTAGCATAATTGTCTTTACCTATTTGTAGGTTGAACCATTGTAGCACCTCTTTATTAAACCGAAAGGAGAATATTGTTCTGGTTTTTAGTGTAAAGTAAGATTCACCAGGGGAATGCAAGGTGAAAAGTCTATAGTTAATGACAGTAAATCACTTCCCATATTAATATCTTGAAGTAATGAAGTAGATACATCATAACCGATCTGGCTAATCCTTAGCATACACACATGCCACAAATGTATGTATGCCAACCTTAATTCAGTCCAATTGCATAAATATAACCGCAATGTATTGAATCGAACCGTGTTACGCACTATATCAATGAAAAATACTCTTAAAGTGATTAAAATGATTGTTACACTGATTGTTTATAAGATCAAAAATCGAAAGTGAATTACCAACACCCACGTTGTCCATAAATCGCGTTGAAATCGTATTAATGTGTTGTCGCTTAAATAATTTTATTACTTAATCGAGAGTTGTGGACAGAACGCAAAACCAAAAACAATTTTAACAACCGCGAATAATTAAAATTTTTAATTTAATTTCGCTGTTCCCATAAATTTGAGCGCGAAGTAATCAATTGAAAAAAGGCCGCGCGACCATTTAGGGTGAAATATGATCGTTGGAAATATTTTTGTTATTGGAAATAGTGTCTCAATGAATTCCTTATGTTTAAAGAGAAATACACTTCTGCATTTCAATGTCAACTTATATACCTTTCTATAAATTTTTGTTGTTTTATATACAATTTGAGGTGTCACAATTATTGTTATTGAACGGTCGCGTACATACTCGGACATATGTATGTACTATGTATAAATACACAAGTTGAATGATTTTATTGATTAGATATTTTCTTATATATAGTCTTTGTGTACGGTACATTGGTAAATATAGCGAGATCGTGTGCTTTATAGTCCGAGATTATATAGTCTTTATTATATACACTACCGCCCAAATAAATCCACTCAAATGTCCGCGAGTACAAAAAGGCACATTTAGTAAAATGTTGTTGACCGATATTTACCATCAGTCACTTAGCAGACGTTGATCTGAATAAATCTGTACCAGATGCATTATATCTTTCTTCAGAAAAACAACTCGTTCAACGACATGTCACTCGTCAGCAAAATGTGAGCCAATCTGGTGTCTCACGAGGACACAGAACTTTAGGAAACTATGAACCTTCAATTTATCATCACATTTCAGTCGGTCTTGGGTACCTCTGAGAAGGGTGATCGATATATCGTCCTAACTTCACTAGAAAATTGCTCCTCTCACTGGCTAAGACAAGTTCGAGATGAAGTCGTAAGTCAATCGAAAGTAAGAAGATACTTGAAGAAAGCCAACCCCATTCAAAGTACCGCAGGTGCCCTAAAATTGGCAGCACGCAACCGTAAAGATTGACTCGAATTTCCTCGCGAATACATCAATTTGAGCATTGAGGAATGGAGGTCCGTCTCTACCGCGTCTATCAACGTCCAGGAGAGCGAAATATCGCAGTTCTGTTTGACTTAAAATTTGCCTCTCTCTGAGCGCTGAAGAATTGAGTCGATTTAATTGCTCGTGAGTGTAGTTATGCGGTTCGTGAAAAAATTTTAAAAATTCAATTAATTTTTGTTGAGTAGTTTATTAAAAATAAATAAATAGTTTAACGATTGCATTAGCTACGGTTTATTAATAGAAGTGAAATATATAAGTTGTTAAACACTTTGTATAATGCGGTGCTCTTGAAGATAAGTTCTACGTCAATGTGTATGCGAATTATATATCTCTTTCGTTTACTTAACACTGTTAAAGGGAAACTTAGGTGAGTGTGCCTAATCGAGCAGTCCTGAAGAAGCTAGGAAGTAACCATTGGACCAATTAGTCAATAAGCGGAGTTATAATAATATCTTCAAGAAGCCGAAATGGGATATAAAAACTGTAACGAAAAGATCAAGGTACACGGAAAAAAATAATTTACAACAAACAAGTAAACGATTTTCTTAGTTCTAGTAAATCAAAATTATATCATGGTTTGCTTAATTTAAACATAGTATAATTGATTTGAGCAATTACTATATAAAATAAGTAAATTGTACCATCATTCAAGAAAAAGTCAATTTACATAGATCAAGAAAAATTTACTCATATGACTTGATTATTTTTATGAGTACTTGGCTACTTTAATGATTTTTATATTTTGATTAATATTTTTGTGCCAGTTGGAAATGAGTAAATAGTTCTTACTATATGAAGAATCTACTAAATTCAAGTTTAAATTGCATAGTCTACACCAATTTTGCTTAACTCATGCGTAATTGTCTTAGCTATGATACGAAGTTAGTTTTACTGTGAAATGCGCGAAGTCGAGAGAACAAGTGAAATAATAGCGTCTGTTTTAATACGACGTCCATTGTACAAACATAGGAACCTGTTTTATCAAGTGTTTTAATGAAGAAAATTAGCTGTCACTTATAGTTAAAATCAATAATACAATTTATGTTTAAAATATAGCAAGTGTTCATATTATTATGTTATAATATTTATGTGTTTGTTTACAATATTTCAGACAAAATACATTGAATTTGTGAAATCGAACGAAGCATCAGATTACGATTAAAACTCCAGTTTACTTGACAAATGGATCAAAACTTATAATGGAACAAAAATTATTCTTTCATCTTATAATTAGCATGTAAAAGAGAATGTAAAAGGGATAATTCTCACTGATTACAATATTGGGCCTCAACTATAGTAGTGTGGCATCATAAGTCTGATAATTGCGTATATATCATTTTTACAGAATCTTATAGTTGTTAGGATTCATGAGATATGAAATATGATCTTATATTGGAAAAATTAAATTATAAAATGCTATAAACTGTATACTATATACTATAACTATATAAAAGACTTTCCAATATTTTCAACAAACCAATTTGACACCTAAAAATCATGGTTAATGTATATATATATGTGTGTTTTACTAAATAAATTTAATATATATTTTAAAATAAAGATTTTATTCTAACTAAAATTAACAAATTGCATTTTTTATTTTAATATTTGGGAAATTATTTCTTGAATCATGAAAATAATGCTATAAAAATTTAAGTAAGTTTGACATACTTTTAGAAAATTTATAATGTGATTTGAGTATAAAGAACATAATTTCTATGTATTAATTACATGATTTAATTCAAATTTACTTAATTATACATGTACAAATAGCATGAATTCAATCTTATTTACTTGGAAATTGCATACGCTTTTTGCTTATTTCATTCATAATAATGCATGATTGATTTCTACTTTTATGCAAAGATTTTCTTCAATCAAGAAAATATTTACTTAAATTTTCAAGTAAATTCTAGTTAATATAAGAAAGGAATGCTTAATATCTGAAATTTTATATTTACTTATAATATGCAAACGAATTCATAATTTACGTCAATTTCTACTAGGCTCGAAAACGATAGGGTATATGCATGTTTTATGCTAGTTATGCATACTTATTTCTTTCCGTGTATAAGGAAAGGTCTTAAGCCATTCGGGACTCAGATATCGAAATAGTATACCGTCTCACAGTTAGCGTGCAAATTATAACGTTGTAATTTACACGTTTTTTCCAAGTAAAATACGTGAAATTTACAAAAGTTTATTTTTTACATTGTATAAAAAATGTTTTATGTAAAAAAACTGACGCGCCATCTATTATCAAATCTAATTGTAACTTAGCACGATCTGTTAAAAAATCTTTTTACTATTTTATAAATAGAATTTGTGGAATATTTAACTGTGTACAATTTTTTTCGACTATAACCTGAATGGCATTTATCTATGTTAATGACCAAACCGAACGTCGAAAGATTTCTGACATTTTAAAACAGATGGCACTGCGATTGCTTATTGACATGCTATTTACCTTTACATCTACCACCAAGTGTCAGTACAGAGTATATTATAGGTAGAGTGTTCAGCACCACTGAATCCAATTCCACTGAATCTCATGACCTGAGTTGTACAGCTCTGGAAAGTAGACGGTCAAGATTATTCCAGAACTTCGTTAGACTGCTATCTGGCCTTTTTCATCGTGATTAGTATACATTAACCAGATTTATTATGGTTTCATAACTATAGGTGTCCGTAATAGTTTTCTTTCCTTCTATCTTCGGAGCCTTACAACATACTCCGGAGCCCTGACATGCGTCTGAACTATTTTGTGATATTAATAGATGATTTATCTGAGTGGTGGTATCGGTGGATTTCTGCGTCGTGCGCGAATGTATTGTGTTAATGTCAAAAATATTACCGCTGCATACACGGATTTTGTGATGCTTCCGAATCCGCCTATGCAGCGGTAATATACAGTCAAATTACCCTCAGTATACCGTCAAATATTCGCCAGATTTCTCACGGCGAAAACTAAGGTGTTAAGTGTAGTTGTTATTAAGCCGACTAGTACAACAAGTAATCAAAGCTCTAGGAGTGAACATCACCAACATAACCTTATGGATCGATTCCATCATCACACTGGCATGGATTCAGAAGCCTCCGTTCACGTGGAAACCGTTTATTGCCAACCGAGTCGCAGAAATTCAAGCCCTTAGCGACATACAATCATGGAAACATGTTCAGTCGGAAGATAATCCGGCTCGAAGGACCAATGTAATAATTCACTACTGACTAGTAGTGAATTAAAACCTAAAACTAGTTAACAGCTTAACACTAAGGACTGTTTAACTATAGTGAGATATAAAATCAGCAGTCACGCATTTAGTGGTTTACCGTTATTCCAGAATTTAGCAAACCGCATAGTAAAAACTATTATGTTAAATTGAATACCGCAATCCAAACAAAATTTATAAAAAACCCGAATTACCAAGCGTTAGTTATATTTAATTTGCGCTTAGTTGGCTGAAAAACTACTAAATTTTTATCAGTATTTACTATGGTTTTTGTTAAAGAACGCAAATCATTTCTTTCAGAGTATGCCACACCAACTCATTCATCGGTGATAATCAAGGAATGGGCCTACTTAGGAATGTACTTTGATAACATCGCGAAAGTAGAATTATTGGCGACCAAGTGGACTTTGGTCATTAGATATAATTTGAACAATTATTGGCAAGAAATTCGCAACATGGAAAAGGGTCTTACTCTGCTGGAAACAGTTTGCAGCCATGTAATCACCATCAAATGCGACCTAATAATACAACAACTACAGTGGCAATTCAACAACACAAAACAAGACAACGAATTCCGGACACGCAACGAATTAAACTACCACTGAAGAAAGCAAGGAGTGGGCATTGACAAAATAGCTGGCGATATGTTCGGGATCTTATCTCAAAGAGAAGCTGAGCAGTATGAAGAACAGTTCTAACAAATTAAGCGCAACGAAGAATACACCTTAAAATTATTAAAAAATCAAACATCGATCATCGATAATACAATAAAGCTATTCAAGCACAGCAGCGATATAACCGCCAAACAATTAGAAGAACTCCTGTACGCACACCAACGCTTGCAATACGAGATAGCAACACTGAACGAATACCGGACGTTTCAAGACAAGGCGTTAGCAACAATATTGCTATCATTGCAATTAGGACTAGCCATGAAGCACGTTGAAGACACTCAACGGGGTCTTCTACAAGTATTAACCGGGGCTTAAAATCACATCATTCATCCCTCGCTGCTACCACCCATAGTAGTCTTTGGCAATTATTAGCAAAACTATCTGTCACTAATTAAGTATGTGTTTTGGAGTAATGATTGATAATCGGTTTAATTACTAAATCAGAATCGAAATGAAGGTGAGTGAAAATCACGAAAATTAGGCTAGTTTCATTGATCAAAGTTGACTCAGCAAAATTTGACATTTGCCAAGGTTGCACTATCAATTCTGTCGTTCGAAGATAGTAAATTAATAAACCGGCTTAAAGTATATACAATCGTTCGTTTCGATCTGTCAGATCTGTTTGTAATCGTATCCGGGGTGATAAGTATAGAAAATTCAATTTCATTCTTACATACAATCTTTTTTTTTTTTTGTATTACTATGCAATCCGTTTCGGGGTTCAAGGCACTCCCCACTCTTTCACGATTCACTTATTTACGTCCTTACCTTACGCTTTGCAGCCAAATCGAGGACGTTCGGCTATAGGTCCGATTTTTCTAACCATCTGCACGTTGCATAGCTCCATGCCAGCCTATAGTACTGACATGGAAGATGGGTCGGCCCATGGATTCTGCACTCCAACAGGTGGTCATAGATGTGTTCATTTACAGCACCGATTGTAATCAAGTGGTGAAAAATCCCTTTTGTATCCCGCCCCTATCGGGATTCGAACACGGTACATCCCGCTCCAACTGCTGCAGCTTTAATTACTGCGCCACCTGGGCGGTGCATACAATCTTCACTGTTGAACCGAATGATAAATTCCAAATTATCAAAATTGATGTTTCATGTTCTGAGAGAAGCTTACTTTTAATATCCTGTGGTTTTCGTGGTTATGGTGTGGACTGATACGAATAATATAGCTCGTGTTTTCTTCGAACTATTAAGTAGTTTTGACTGTCAAAACTATTGTTCCATCTCAGCCAGGACGAAGTAGAGTGGCTTAACTCGTATTTAAATTTCATAGAAGCCTATGGCGTCTTTTATTATTACTTAATCATCACATAGTATAGATACTGGTATAGGGAGTGAATGAAAATTCAGTGTGGGTGTTAATTTCTGTAAAGGTTAATGAGGAAGTTCTTAGCACCGAAGAATATGGTAAAGAATTGTTTATCTTTCTTACTCAATTTTGTAATATTTTCTTTATGACTTTGGCTCGAAAATGTATAATTCATTCGAACCATATGTGTTTGTTGCAACAAAGTACATCATGTGTCATATAAAGCCTCTTGTTGTTCAAAACCTCAGTACTACTGACTTATACCTGCTAGAAGCATTTGAGTGTACATAAAATTTGACGTATATTTTTGAGTAGGGGATCTTCCACAAAGTCACTACCGTACAGTAATTCTATTTACGTGTAATAGTAACTTACGAGGGTGGAGTGAGAAGTCAGATAAAATTGAAAGCACCACAATCGCAAATCCTAGATGTCATGTGTCAATACCATATGTCTAGATCGAATTGAAATTTTCAGACAGATCGGTCATTTATTTAGTTCAGTTTTGACAGCCATTGAAAACAGACAACCCATTCACGAAATTCACTTTTTACCCAAATATGTAAAAAGTGAATTTCGCGTAACCAACTTGATAAATATTATGAGGACTCTTCCCCATCGATTCAAATGATTCACAAGTGGGTTTCCTAATGTTCATTGTGGTTGTACAAGCACAACTGAGGCCGAACATTCGGGACGCTTAATTATAGTCAACCAAGTACCATAAATGGTTGACAAAATCCATGAAACGGTATTGAAAGACCGAAGAGATAAAGTGCGCGAGATAGTTGAGATAGTAGGCATGTCAGATGAGCCAATATACTACACGAAAATTTGAAATTTGCTTACAATCGACTAAAAACGCACTACTTCAGAAGCAGGTTTGGCGATGTCCAAGCGAAATAAAAGGAGTGTTTCCATCGTTTCATATAAACTGTGGATGAAACATTGATCCACCATTATACAACGGAGAACATTCAAACTTTGTCGAAGGTTTTTTTTTTTTTTTTGCGGTTTTTACAGGCCATTATTGGCCCGTACCGTGTCAACAATCTGACTCCATCGGTTTCGATCACAAGCTAGCTCTTCAAACCGTTGTAGGCAGTTTGAAGATGCCAGATCGCTCTCTACGCCGTGGAGCCATCGTCGCCGACAGCGACCTCTTCGCCTACCGAAAGGTGGTTCTCCCTGAAAGGTTCGCTGTATCATTCGGTTCGTGTCCGAGCCAGCGTACTCGCTGTCCTTTGATTTCATGCACGATATCAGGAATTTGCATTAAATTCCTGATCTCTTGATTGAAAAGAACTCGGTAAGTGCCATCGACGTCGCGTTTTGGACCATATATCACACGCATGATTCTTCTCTTGAATGTTAGAAGCCATCTTTCGTACTCATCCGTCAAGGTTCAACTCTCACATCCATACATGACAACGGGTCTGATCAACACTCTGTACAGTTTCAGCTTATCCTTATTTGCAAGATATTATGATTTCAGCAGTGGACGTAGAGGATACAAAGCCCGATTGCCAGCGGCAAGGTGAACCTTGATATCCTCGCCCACACTATTATCGTGAGTGATGAGAGATCCAAGATACTTGAATCTCATCACTCCTTCAAACGTGTGGTTGCCACTACTGAAATCAATTGCGTCTTGGTCTCGAAAACCCGAGATTAGATATTTGGTTTTTGACTCGTTGATTTTGAGACCAACGGAAGCTGAACACTGTTCCAGTGGATCAAGTATCTCTTTCACTCCGTTGCCATTTAATCCAATCACACAGATATCATCTGCATAAGCAAGAAGTTGATTGGATTGTCGGAATAAGATGTTGTCCTGAGGTGTTTCACTTTTACGAAGGATGTATTCCAACATGAGATTAAAAAGTATGTCGAAGAAGGTTAAGGCGGTTTTATTGCCTAACAATGTTTGGATGGACGTGGCGTAATCCACATCGATTTCAAAAGGGAAGGACATATAGTATACGGCCAATTTTACTGCAACTTATTGGACCGTTTTGAAAGAAAAACGACATCATTTGGCGAAGAAAAAAGTTATTTTACCTCAAGACAATGCACCGGTTCATACGCGTACAGTGGCCATACACGTATGAACCGGTTATATACGCTTTCTCATCCGCCATATTATTCTGACTAAGACTCCCGTTTTCTCTGAGATTCGGCTCTAATGAGGAAATAATTAAATAATGAGGAGCTCATTGATGTAATAAACGCCATTTGGAAGGATTGGAGAAATCGCATTATTCGTAAGTGATCGAAAAATTGGAAAAACGTTGTTCTAATTGTAGCGAGCTAACAGGCGATTGCGTTGAAACATAATTTTTTTTGTTCCTTGTTTCATTTTTACTAGACTTCTCACTCCGCCCTCGTACATTCCAAAATTATTCTAATAAATAGCTAAAGCTTCGTCACGACTAACTGTTGGTATAAAAACCACTTACCTCTCAAGAAAAATCAAACGGTGTTTAACATTTGGTTTTGCACTCAACCATTGAATTGTTCGAAAGCTGCTTCTCGGTGACCCCTTCCTTAATAAAAGTTGCAGGTTGCTTTCCCATCAATATAGGACGTCAGGAAAATTTAACGATCGGTCAGCAGATATAAAAATAAGCCAATTCACGTAATTCCAGTAACTGCCTAATATACAAGTTCTTCTTACTAGTTCCAGAGCCATAATTAAGAAAACAAAAACAATTTATTGATTTTTCCAATACTCGCACCAAAACGCTATGCATACGAATGAAAACAGCTGACAAAGGGGAAAAATTGGAAATGTCATTTAAGTTTTGTGCTGTCACATGAATTTCGTGTTATTTGGTTTGTTTCTAAATTAGAAAAAGTATTTTATTGAATGATGATGATCTCGGATGAGCTATACAAATCGGAAGTATCTCAAATTGTTTATATACAAGAAAAGTACAAAGACCATGAGGATGGAAAAACTCGAACATTTTCATATAATTTTTGTTTGTAGGTTACAGTTTTTTGAAAAATTTTTGGAAATGATATCCGAAACCATACATCCATCAATATTTCTCTTCTATGTCATTCCATTATTGTCTGCATTCAGGCCGTCTACCTATTTTCGATTGTTAACAACAGTGATAACGACCGAGTACATGGTCATACTATTGAAATGGATGTTCTCGGCATGCCGTCCCTATTGGTGGGTACACGAGACCAATGTGTATAAAGAAGATCGACCGGTTTTACGACAAGCCCGAATAACTTGTGAACCCACATCTGGGCTACCATCTGCTCACGTTCTATTTGCCTCATCAATTCTGTATGTTATGATTCGTGAATTATTCGCCGAGTTGAATGAAAGAAAGTTCGTCGTATTAGCAAGGTTTAAGTTCAAGAGGATTGTTAAACCTTAATTTTTATTTCAGAATCAAAAATCGTTACATTAAATCTGGAATTTGGTGTGTCTATGGATTCACCATACTGCTGGTAACATTGTCGCGAATGTACTTCGCCTGTCACTTCTTGCATCAATGTCTGTGTGGCATTCTGGTTGGAATTGTTATAGCGGAAGTCATTGGAGATGATGAGTTACAAAGTAAATTGGTTAATTTAGATACAAAGAGAGCGCTTTGGTATGCCGCTGAATTATGCAGTGGGATAGTAATGTTCTTCTTTCTGAAAAAACTGGTAGCACGCGATCCTGAATGGGCCGTACAAATGGTAAATGATAAACGTATATTCTGTTTCAACAATCCATTTGTGTATTTATAATTAATAGACTTCTAAATGGTGTGCAAATCCATTATTCGTGAAATCAAGTAGACATCCCATGATTCGTATGAGTCGAGATTTTGGAATTATTTTCGGACTTGCTGTATCGTTGCCACTCAATTTATCGTATAGATGTTTAAGAGATGACAAATAGCTTTTTGGAGTATTAATTTTTGTTTTTTAATTTCAGTTTCCAACCCGAGTTGAACTATAAAAAAAGCTTCAGTGTTGTAGCTGCTTGTGTTATAGTTTTTCGTGTGATAAATTATTTTTTGGTGCCAGCCCATATAGGATTTGCTGGTTCCTTGATTTTAACATTTGGTATTAATTTATTGTTTCCATATCTGTATATTGTTATTGTACCAAAATTGTGTCGCAGATCGGAAAATGAATGACGCGGGTCGTATAGGGGCAACTTATTTGAACTGTCGTTAACCGGTTGAGGTGTGATCGAAAACATCAAGGAACTAGTTAAGATAAGAAGAAGATAATAAACTGTGCTAATCATAATAATTTTTTTCCCTCAGGCTCAGTTGGCCCATTGTGACATTACTTCCCAGACGTACAGTCTCAGTTCCGAAATCTGTTTGTTCTTCTAATGAAGCCAAGATATATGGTATCCTAAAGATCGTCAATTGATCCTCAAAATAGGAATTGTGATCCAAAAAGCAACTCAACAGTATATTCTTCTGCTTCTTCACACTGTTCGTTGTTTTCGATGTTCTGAATTTTCATTTGGAACATATGATTATTCTTGGAGCAGTGCCCCTGAGAATTTATCATACAGCCCAGCAAGATCCTTAAAGTACGTCTATCATAGTTTAAGAATGACTGATGGTTAATTGTTAATGTCTTTGCTGGTTAATTGATTAAAATAAGATTTTGGATAGTCAACAGGAGATGAGGCTATCCCATCTCTTTTGGTGCAGATCACCAAAGTGATAGTCAATTTCTCGTTTAAGGGATAATGACGTCACTCCTAAAACGAGCGCAGGTCCCAAAAAAGTAGAAGCCGCACCCGAAAGGGGCTCTTTTAGAAAAATTATTTCCCTGTGATACCCATGTGACTGCGGGTATCCAATGATTTCTAACTTTATTCAGACTGTCTAGTCGATTTAAGGCAATTATCGTCTCTAAAAACAAGTTTCGATGAAACAGTATTGGAACCAATCGCCTTTAGGGTAGCCTGGCTGTCAGAACGGATGTAGATATACGACGATTTCTGCAGTTCATCCCATTTGCAAAGAGTGCTGCAATCAAAATTTTATCAATTTCCGCCTGAAATATTGTACCTTCCAGGGGGATAGATAGTTCGACCTCAGGATCATAATAAAGATCAAAGATCATCATATGGTCACCGGAGAGATCAGATGAACTATTATAGTCCCATGTGTTATTTCCGATAATAGTTACCCTAAAAAATTTCCAGAATTACAGAATTCATGGCTAACCCATCTTACATGTCAGTACTATGCTGGCATGGAGCTATGCAATGTGCAGATGGTTCTACGTAAATTGGACCTATGGCCAGCCGTTAGACCTCGATTTTGGCTATATAATTGCGTAAAGAGTACGGAGAGCCTTGAGCCCTCCAAAACAGGTGACAAACAGACAGACTGAAGTTAATATTTTGAGTCGGCATTGAAATATTTAATCACTCATCTTTATCCTTCATTAGATTATACAAACTATTAGCAACGCTTAGTACCTGTCGAAATTTGAACCATCAACGTTTCAGTCGGTTCCAAAATTCACCACAATTTCGTATTCGGCAACCAACCTTCCCACCTTTTACACCGGTTCTGCGATAAGTTTTGATTACGATGGTCGATCGGCTATCATTCACTTGCAACAAGCTGTATCTTCGTTTTTTCCATTGGCGCTGCATATCACGATGAGAGGTTTGGTAGTCCAATAAATTTTATTTAAAATTTTTGATCCAGAACTAAGGATAGCCGACACGATACCCAATTGAGTTTAGATCTTGTTCAAAGTCGTTCATGCGTCGATAAGATTAAGTTACAAAGTATCTCACAGCTGAAATTGATAACTGGCCTTATGAGTGCTTTGTATATTGTTTGGTGGGATCTATGATAACATCCAAAGATAATTGTTGTCAATATGCTAGGGAAATGAAATTTGACTTTGTTGCCTTCGATCCGTGGCATTTTAGCTGGTCAACCTTTTCTTAGGTGTGTGTCGGTCGATATAAATTCTCGCATATGTATATGCGTTCTTTGTGCTGTTTAACCAACGGACGTATCAATTCTTGTATACTCCAGGTCTACCAACAACTAACTTAAGTATTTGTTTCTCATCACATTGCCTGTTGCTTATACCTTAGTATCGTGTTCCATTCTAAGCCCAACTGTATGCTGTCGTTCATCCCCGTTGCTATTTTTGGACGAAATTGAAGGGTTTATGTTTGCAGTAGCAACAAAAAATTGATAGGTCAACAATCTGACACTATCTGTTTTGATCTGAAGCCAGCTCTTCTTATTGTAAACAATTAGAAGATGTCAGATAAATATCTACGTTTTGGAGCCATCAACGCCGACATTGGCCTCTTCGTCCACCAAAATTCTTTAAAGATAGCTGTATCATTCGATCTGGATCGGCAAGGATAACGTGATGAAGCTATCTTTCGTAATCATCCGTCAAAGTCAAACTCTCACAACCATACATGACAACGAGTCTGAACAACACTTTGTACAATTCCAGTTTATCTGGATTTGCATTATATTTGTATTCAGAAGAGACCTTTGTATTTGCCTCTCCCATACAACTATCGTGAGTAATGAGAGATCCAAGATACTTGAATCTCATCACTAATTCAAACGTGTTGCCTACCATACTACTGAAATCAATTACGTCTTGGCCTCTCGAATGAAATCGTTTAAATGAATTATGTCTAATCGAAAGGAGATTGTAAAATGTTAGTCTTAGCCTGTCAATCTATAAATTATTTTAATGTCATCTCAGCTGATCAGGAACCTCATCAACCACATACAATATTTTCCAATAACTGCCCTGTATAATCCAGCTTTTCCACTATAATTTACCGCGCCAAATTTTCACAACGACCAAATAATAAATCAAAAATTCACCATACTCGCTACTAGCGCCACAAATTCAAAATAATTCATCGATTTTTTCCCATACACATAAAGGAAAGTGGAAAACAGCTGATGGGGGGAAACAAAAAGGAAACACATTGGAAAAAATCATTTGTGTAGCTGTCACTTTTCAAACTTTCGTGTCAATTTTGTTTTGTTATTTGAAATTGTAAAAGTATTATGTTAATAAAATTATTTAATTAATTTATTTATAATGATGACGATCGTGGAGGAATTTTATAAATCTGAGATATCCCAAATCATTTACATACAAGATAAGTAAGACGATCAAATAATTTAATTTAATTCGTTTGTACAATCCTATATATTGCGTTTTTTCAGATTATTTTTTTACGAGAAGTTTTTGGAAAGCGTATCCGAAATAATCCATCCGACAAGTTTTGTATTCTATATAATACCATTTTTGGCCGCTCTCAAAACATCCTCGTACACCCGAGTGTTGATAACGGCCGTGGCCACCGAATACATAAATATAACATTGAAATGGATATTGTCCGCATATCGGCCATATTGGTGGGTTCAGGAGACCGATGTGTATAAAATTGATCGCCCATATTTACGACAAACTCGTTTAACGTGCGAAACTACATCGGGTCTTCCGTCTGGTCATCTTATGTTTGCCTCATCTATACTATACATCATGATTCGAGAATTATTTTACGAGTTGAAAGACAGACGGTATACACACACACGACATTGTTAATAATTATTGGCCATTTAAACATTTCTATGTATTACAGAGTTAAAAGTGATTACATAAAACCGGCAGTGTGGTTTGGTTTTGGTTTCGTTATGACGGTGCTAACGTTGTCGCGAATGTACTTTGCGTGTCATTTCTTGCATCAATGTGTTTGTGGCGGTCTGCTTGGAATTGGTGTGGTGGAATTAGTGGGGAACGAGAAGTTTCAACGAAAATTGATTAATTTGCGGAGAAAGAGGGCTCTATTGTTTGCCACTGTGTTGACTGGTGTAATATTTGCGTTTTATTGGTCAAAGAAATTGATGGGAAGCGATCCACAGTGGTCGATAAGAATGGTGAGTAGACAATTTTATTTTTATTGGTTTTTTCTATATTTAACCGTCAGTTGGTTTAACAATATCGTGTCAACAATCTTATAAAATATTAACCTACGTCACGGTTGTGTTCATTCTTCTAAAAAGATTTCATGGAGTTAACTGTATGTGTTACCTACTAAGGTTTGTCGCAAGGGACATTCTTTTTCCATTATTCGATTATTAAATGCGTTTAACTTCAATACAGGCAGACCCATTATCGCCATTTTCAGGACAAACCATGTTTGAGGTCGTCAAATATACAAGATTGTCTTAGTGTCGTTCCTGGTGTTTAGTATGATCTCGAGTCTCATTCTTGGAAGATTCCCGGGGTTCAAGTTGTGCCGATGTCGTTATGGATGTGAGTGAAATCAGCGGTACAATTAAGTTCACTAGAATTCCATTCGACAAAGCAATATTATTGGTTCGGTCTCCGTTTTGTTTTGGAAGGATATGTGCTCTACATTCGTCATCACCATTCGGGCATTTCGTTTTGGTTTCGATAGGACCAGCCAATTATTATATAATGAGCCTTTGATCTGGATTGAGTAAGATCTACGAAGGATGAATGATGCTTGGATCAACTTGCTTGGAATTTGAACAATCTGTTATATCTGTAGCCCATTGAATCCAATATGCATGCAGACACCTGAGGTAAATTCTAATGTAAACCAAACACAACTTCCTCCGTTTTGGCCTTGAAAAACAACTTCCTCGTCTTAATAGACACTGATGTCATGGTAATATGGTAGTCATTCAGTTCTCTTCGAAATGAGAGTGGCTACTTCAATGAAAATGAGTAATAGGTAATCCTCGCCATTGACCGAAAATTAACACGCACCGGATGACATAAAACGCAATTGTGTGTAAAAAACATTCGTTGGGCTGACCACCTACAATGTACACCAATCGTTAAAATGCTAGGTAAGGTCAATGTACGTACAATGTACACCAATCGTTAAAATGCTACGTAAGTTGAGACGTGGTAAGGGCCGTTTACGGCCTCTAAATTTGGCTCGTGGTTAAATTTACCTGCTGTAAAGGAACATCTTTTGTGTGGCTGAGAATTCTAAGTTGCACTTAATGACGATTCCATATATAATGCGTCTTTTGATAGATCTCGTTTACAAATATTTAATTCATTCTTTATGGACTCTGATTATCTTGCATCTGTCTCTTGAATTAGACTACTATGTGAGTGCTGTGACCGGCCAACGTGACTTTTTATAGCATCTTAATTTCCACCGTTTCACATTATGGTGGCAGCTAGAGCAGAATAATCCTTTTCGATAACGGAAAAAATTCAGGAGCATATCCCTGTTTTCGTTTCGGCATAATACATTAAGGGTTTCAGTTACGCATTTTGCCAACCACCTCGCTTCGAGTTTTGATTACATCAAATATACAATACAACAACAACAACACAACATATTTAATTTAATTTGGTTTAATCATTTTTAGGCTTTCAAATGGTGTGATAATCCGTTATTTGTTAAGGCTGACTCAACCCCGATGTACGGAATGAGCCGTGATTTTGGAATCTTTTTCGGACTTGCTTTATCTTCGCCACTATGTTGTTGGTAAGTTTCTTCGGTGTAATATTAAATTTTAGTACAATTTTACACACCGATGTGACTGCCATCTACATATGACTAGTATAAACTAATATATTTTTCTTTCCAGCTTTCAAACCCCATTGAACTATAAAAAAAGTTTAGTTGCTATAATTACATGTATCACAATTGAACGCGTACTAAATTACGCGGTACCAATCCATATGGGATTTATCGTCTATTACACATCAATATTTGTTATTAATTTAATATTTCCAATACTTTATATTGTTGTTGTGCCAAAATTGTGTGGCAAATCGAAATGCGAGTAATGTAATACGTGCGTCCGATGACGGCAGAGCACAGAACCAAACAAATTTATGTAAATGCACAAAACCAACTTTCCTCAACAATTTTCTTACCTCTCTTTACCTAAATCTTTTACCAATATATATGTATTTGTAATCTACTTATTGTTTTAATTGAGATATCAACACTTACAGCAATTATATTGTACTAAATGGGATAAATTATGTGATAAAGTTTTGGCAAACGAATGATTTTTAGGTGAAATTTTAGGCTTTGAAGCTTTCAAGTTTTCGAATAAAATTGATTAAAAATCAAAAACCGTGTTTTATTAGACTATGTCACGTCACAAGTAGTATTGGTCAGTATATACGATTGAGGCTCGACAGACGGACACCTTTACCCAATCAAACCTATGCATTACCTATAAAATGTTGTACAGTAGTTGGTTGTACCGTCTCGAATGTCGTCCCTTATCGGTTTAAAATGTTTTAACAAATATTTTGTGTTCGGTGCAAATCCGAAACAAAAGTCCGAAAAGAAAAGAAAATCGAGATGAGATGCAAGGACACACATCGAAGGATAATGGTTTAAAGGTTTAATGCGTTTGTTAATAAACATTAGAATTTTGTTGTGCAGCACAGCAGGATGGTGGGTGTATAGAGTTATGGTAAAACCGCATCGATATATATACGGATAAAGATATACATGTGAGGCTACCGTATGTATATCTGCCAAGGCGAGTCTGATGCATTGTCTAATATTTTGGAAATATTTTCGTATTTTTGCCCCAAGCAAATTGATTTGTTATCGTTGACACGATACAGAACAATTTAAGATGTAAATATTGGAAAATATTTGGTCTAATTGATTTGTTGTGCGTCGAAACTGAAGGACTGTAGCGTATCATTTTTATTTAGAGATGTGAAATATGAGGGCCAACTGTATCATGCAAATACGACGAAAATTAAAACGACGACGATGTAAGGTTTTGTATAGATAGGAAAAGAATTTCCCAAGGGAGATTTTCCAAGCATATACTCGTACATACACAACACAAATAGCGGAAAATACATATTTTGACATTGTTTTTGTGCTTTTAGCGCTTTTGCTCTCGCGTTATGATTTAATAATTGAGGATAATCGAGCTTTACGTTGTACATATAGTCGAACGTTTTTAAGATTAACCACACTGGGATAGTTATTTCGTTTTGTAAAATTTTCGTGAGTTGAAACCCGATTACGAGTTTATATCTCTCTGTATATGTCGCTTTATTCTTGAATCTGTATTAAGGAAACTTGAGTGAGTCAAAACAGTCGCTTACCGAAAGAGTGTCGATTGGAACTCAAAGTGGAGCTTACGTGTCACAAGATTACACATTATATATGTAGTTAGTAGGACCGTCCTCTCGACCCGAATAGAACGACATATGATATACTTTGTTGTCACGAATATGATTCCAAAAGAAGCTTATAAAAGAATGGACGTACATCAACGGGTTGTGCAAGACCTAGAGATGTATCGCAGCCAAAAAAGGAGGTTGTGCTTTGTATAAGTCAGGGAAGAGGTTATCAGAACTCCTGCAAAGGGTTGACACAATATGATGTTTTGAGTCAATACCTGAAGTTGATTTTTTATTTTTGAAACCTCTTGCCATTGTCCACTGGCTTCATATTCACGTTTACTAAATTGACTGTTTATTACGCTGAAGTGATCAGTGTCATGACTGGACATTGTGTTATTTATAAGTTGAACGGAACCGATTCGACATTTTCTCAGAATATTACAGTCAAAGCAGTAATGACGAAGAGAAGGCAAAAAATATTCTTTATTTGCTATTCGGCCGTCCTATAGTCTAGCACATCAAGACTTAGTCTACGGGAGCAAATAATACCTGGTACATTGACATTAAAACGGTTCCATCAGGTATAGTGATCAAAACTAATTTGGCTTGAATTCGGATTAATCACCGTCGAGATTTATATTCATGGATGCCCAATGTCATAAAGAAAACTTTTATAGATCAGAGATTGAGGGCTAGAAGATTAGATTTGGTGGGCCATCAGAGAAGAACACCTCAACCTTGACTGATTAAAGAAGAAGGAAAATCGCCAAACACCACAGTGATCAGTTCCGAGCTTCCAAAAATGCATTAAAATAGAAAAAATTGAATTCAGTGATTTAAGTGAACATTGAAGTTTCCCGAACACAATTCGCACAGTTCAACGGGATTTGACATGATGGAATAATTTTGTAGATGAACACCCTCATGAATACTCAAGAAGTTGCTCAAATTTCAAAACGAATAATGATGGCTTCCTAACGATTCGATTACTAGATGCAAGTCAGACACTTCTGTTGTCTATATACGTCACAACTAAAATATTGGATACTAAGATGTATCCGAGCACATCAGGTTTATAGGCACAATCTACTAGTGTTGATTATGCAAACCCAATTATAATAGCTTTAAGACGGGTTTAAGCGAAAAAAATGATAATGTCACTAATTATGCACAGAGAGAACGCCAAGAATGTCTTATGATGGTATATATGATCTGACACAACCGACATTAAGCGCGCAATTATATAATAAAATCGAGATGGATCAAATGATTACACACAGTATGGGTATACACAATTTTACAACACCAATCGATGCTCTGTCCAAATTATCGACATAAACATCGTCCGTCGTTCGATAAATTATTAATTTATGTATCATTGCGTCCTGATTCGAATTGAATGTCCACACACAAAAAAAAGGTCTCGCATATATACGACAATGGTGTTATTTATAGCCTGTTGAAATATTAAAATAGGTCCTATTGGTACAGATAAGGTTTTCCGGTACGATATATTCGATTCGGATAGGGTGCAAATTTCACATATGAACGCGTACACGCAGTGTATGTGTGTGACTATATATATTAAGACGATAGAGCACTAAAATGTTTATGAATCTATCCAGATCCACTTACGATGTGGGAATCGTATATATACAAACATACTATGGTGTATGTATGCTGTTCAAAACATCTAATTATTCAATTTACGAGTACATCCATTAACAGTAACGCACAGTTAAACCAAAGAAGGTACTTAGGAAATCAGTAAATAAAGAAACAAAATTAAATAATAATTAGAGACATAAAACAAGAGATATCCACTTAACGGATAATATGTAACAAATATATAAGGTGCCAATAAGACGGAAACGGGAAGGATGTTCACAAACAGAAAAAAAGATGAAAAGAAATTGAAACGAACTTGAAAATTGAAAATTCCATCTGTTTCATCTGTTACAACACAAAAAACGACAAATATAGTTTTATATGTGACGGCGCCAATTAGAAGATGGTTTATTATATATGTAGACCATCGAGTTCGATTCGAGATGCTGTGCATATATAAAATTTGGTTTCGGGTTCTTTACGCTGGCTTCCATCATCTATGTTGAATATGATTATGATAGTTCCAAGTTGGTTGATCAATGGAGAGAAACGAAATCGTTAGCTTCCTCCATTTTCCCTTTAAAATCCTTTCAACTCTTAAAATACCACTTCTGTTCCCTGTGCTTGCTGATCAAGTTTTAAATGAGCACTGTGAAAGGATATTTTGAAATAGCTGACTAGTTGGAAAGATGAAGGATGTTGAATTCTCTTCTAAGGTAATTTTTCTGGTTTCTGATATTCTAATTCCCAATTCGTGTCGGTGTACAATAATCTAGGGTCGATATTTGTTCTCGGTTTCTGTAATGATCTGTTCACGAATGATTGCTCCATATTGAATAGTTACCTCCTAAAACTGCTTGGTAAGTCATACTGGGATATCGAGGTGGTTTCATTTGATTCCATTTATACAACTTCGAAACAGTACACAACAGAACAAAAGCTTTAAATACAGTATAGTTGGAGCAGAAAGTAAAGCAAATTCAATTTTTCAACATCCGAGTCTAACATCGAGGTCTCGATTTCAATTTTCGCCGGTGATCAAATATTTATATGCTCCATATGACATAAAAGTCGATTGTGTGTGTGTGTGTGTGTGTGTGTGTGTGTGTGTGTGTGTGTGTGTGTGTGTGTGTGTGTGTGTGTGTGTGTGTGTGTGTGTGTGTGTGTGTGTGTGTGTGTGTGTGTGTGTGTGTAAAAAGCAGTCAACCACATGTACAATGAGCACCAGTATACGTATAAATGGTTCGTAATGTCTTTATTTGTTATAGGGGAGACATTCAACAAAAACTGGGGAAAAGTTGGTTATAGTAATTCGGCCCAAACAAGAATGGGTGGAGATAAAAACCAGCAAACAAATTTTCTGATCATCATAATCGCCTTACGGATCAACTTGCTGTCTATGCAAACTTCATTTGTTGATTTTTCATTCAAACATCATTTGAGCCATATGTCAAAAATCTGGATCCGTATAAGAACGTTATTGAAACAGTGTATTTGCTTTTCTTTGATTTCATGCACGATATATTAGGAGTATGCTCATTAAATACTGAGTTGTGATTGTAAATCTTAACCAAAGATTATAGATTCGATGATCAACAGCTTATATAGGAAGTCTAATCCATTCCTTCATTTTGACTTCACTTTTAGCTTGGTGAATTATTTTTCAATCTGTTTTGAGCTCAAGGCACTCCCAACTCTTTCGTGGTTCACTTATGTCCTACCTTTTGCCATTACATCCAAATCGAGGACGTACGGCTATAGCTCCGATCTAAGTAGAACCATCTGCACAGTACATTGCTCCATGACAGCCTATTGTACTGACATGGAAGATGGGTCGGCCCATGAGTTCTGCACTGTAACAAGCCGTCATAGATATGTTCACTCACACCACCGATCGTAATCGATGGTGGAAAATCCCTTTTACATCCCGCCCCTATCGGGATTTCTGCTTCAACAGGCGCATCTTTAACCACTGCGCCATTTGGTAGGTGAACCTATTTTACTGGCTCATATTCTGTATAATAAAAAAGACATACCATGAAGCTACATTACACTATTCCTGATGACACAGCAGCCTTGTTAGCTATATGATGGGACCACCTGGCACTTTATTCCTCCACACACTCCACACTTTGGTGAACCAACTCTATCATTCGACGAACATAGGTTACCTAATCAAACCTGATGGTTCGTGGACCGATTCCAGTGAGGAATCCCTCAAATTCTCATGGACACTCACTTCCCGGGTAGTTTAGAAAACTTGGTGGAACTGAGAGCGTCGGGAGAAGCTTGTTCGCTGCGCGCACCGGTTATCATAAATAAAAAACGAATTCTGTGGGCCATAAAAGGATTCAAGGCGTACAAATCGGCTGAACCGGATCGGATTATACCGGCAGTAATCCAAAACAACTCGGGGACTATCTTATACCGGCAGAAATCCAAAACAACTCGGGGTCGGAGGCGATCTTTAAGGGTTGTTTAAAGTTGGTCTGCATTCCTAGGCAATGGATGGAGGTCATAGGGTGGTTTTTATTTCGAAAGCGGAAAAAAGATCGCATGGCTATCAAAAGGACCTAAGACCTTTAATATTATCATCCTTTCTGTTGAAAACCCTGGAAAGGCTGGTAGAAACACATATAAGTATGAACTTAAAACAAGAGAAATGGTCAGCCTCTCAACATGCGTACTGTAAGGGTTAATCGGTAGATACGACCCTACATGCCTTGGTACGCACAATTGAGAGATCAATTCACTCAAAGGAGTCTTTTATGGTAGCTTTTCTAGATATTGAGGGCGCCTTTAATATTCAGACAGATGCAATCCTGAAAGGATTATCGTTCATGGAAGTGGAATCCTTCATAATTAAGTTGATCAGTCATATTCTGGGAAGTAGGACTACAAACTCAGAGTTGGGGGAGGCAACCATAAGAAGGCGAGTGATTAGGGGAACCCCACAGGGGGAAGTCCTGTCTCCTCTTCTCTGGAACATGTTGATCAATGGATTACTTCTGGAGTTGGAGAGGGAGGGTAAATGAGTGGTTGCCTACGCTGATGACGTGGCGATCATGGTATCAGGTAAACTTTTACCGACCATTAAGGAGGTAATGCAGAATGCGCTTCTTATTATTACAAGATGGGCCAGTAAATGTGGATTGGAAGTCAATCCATCTAAGACTGAGCTGGTACTCTTTACTAAGAAATATAAAATTCCGGCAGTTGACCCACCTACTGTAAATGGCCTTTACTGATAAAGCGATATTTCTGAGCGTAATTTTAGACAGTAAAATAAGCTGGAAGCCGAACATCTTGGAGAGAATCAGCAAAGCTACGACGGCGATGTATTCGTGTAGGAGTGCAATACGCAGACGTTGGAGTCTCAGACCGGAGCTGGTATACTGGCTTCACACTGCCGTAGTAAGACCCGTTCTTATGTAAGGAGTGAGTGTTTGGTGACCAGCACTGGATAGAGTCACCTATAGAAAGAAGTTATAGAGAAGATGCAAAGGATGGCCTGTACTCAGGCTTTAGAGGTCATGTTACACCTTCTTCCAGTAGATATCTATGGTAAACAGATGACGGCTAACATAGCCACAAGACTAACGGCGTGTCTTCATTCGTCATTCGACTATAATTGGTTCGCTAAAGAAGGAAATGGCGAACCTTGATTATATTACACCGCTATTATGCTTTAAAAAAGGTTTTCAAACCTTAATCCCTTCAAGAGAGTTCTGGGGGAATAAGCTAGCACTGGAAACCGAAGCTATACAATTTTACACGGACGACTCAAAGCTAGATGGTATAAGGTCGGAGCTGGGCTGTTCTGTGGAGCATTAAATGTAAGCACTTCCGTTCGTCTCCCTGACCACTGCAGCATGTACTAGGCGGATATAATAGCGATTGAGTAAGCTTTGAGCTGGTTGAGACATAATGTGATACCAAGAAGGATATCAAGATTTATGTGGGCTTTCAGGCGGCTATCAAGTCGCTGGAAGCAGTGCTGTTGAAGTCTAGTGTGGCATTGGGTTGCCACTCGTCTCTTAACGAGATGAGTGAGCATTTCAAAATTCAGATTATCTGGGTCCCTGGTCACTCTGAAGTCGAGGGTAACTGCAGGGCAGATGAACTAGCTAGGCAAGATACAACTCTTCAGCTGAAGCTTGAAAGCGCCAATGTGGGGAGGCCTACAGCGGAGCTTAGACTGGCTCTGAAGAAAAGGGCAGAAGATTTAGCACTGGAGAGGTGGTCTAACACAATCACATGCGAGAGAGCGAGGCAAATGTGGCCAAGACTAGATTTGAATTGCTCCAGGACCTTAATCTCTCTGGAGCGGAGCGATCTAAGAAGGATAGTAGGAATATTAACGGGACACTGCCTTTTCGGTCAACATGCGAGAAAGCTGGGTCTAGAAACAAATGACTTCTGTAGAAGCTGTATGGAAGAGGAGGAGGATAAGAAACGCTTGTTCACTTCCTGTGCTCTTGTACTGCACTGGCACTAAGAAGGCATTTACACTTGGGTAGGTATGCAATGCACAACCTTTCAGATCTTGCAGATATTAAGGTGCGGGACATTTTACGCTACATTAGTAGCTCAAGATGGTTCGAACAGAGTGTTAGAGGTATTAGAGGATTAAGATCCTGTATGGTATCACAACGGAACGACAACGGTCTAAGTGTGCGTTAGCAGCCACTCTAACCTAACCTAACCTATCATTCGAAGAGTTGAATACTCTCACCCCGCAAATCGAAGCTGTCCTCAATTCTCGACCACTAACTCCCCTAACCAATGATGCATCTGATACAAAAGTGCTAACACCAGGACAATTTCTGATTATAGTGATTCACTAAAAGATATACCAGATGGCACTTGGTCGAAAAGATGGTACAAGATTTCTGGAACCGATGGTCTTCAGTATATCAGCAGTATACGTCAAACAAATTTAGCAATAAATGATTGGACGACCAACTACCTGTAACGAGATGGGTACTAGGACGAGAACTTACTGCGAATCGTGACAGCCATATGTAAGGACGGCATGTCCAAAAGGCCAATTACGAAATTATACAAGCTACAGATCGAGGATGGATTAAAGAAAGCATTGCAACTATTACAACAACCACATAGACGAGCAATTAGGAACAGACTACTAATATGGGCTCTTGAAAACAGCATAAAAGATTATGCTGTTTTCAAGAGCCCATATTAGTCAAACTTTGATAAAGACGAGAAGATCACATAAAATGTGTTCATCATTGAAAAATCAAAGGGCAGTGGTCTGGGAAGAATCGCGAAAGAGCTGTGATTATTGTAATGACAATCCCAGAGCACTTCATACCAAATAAATGTTCTATTAAGGAAGAAACCTAAATATGTGTATATCGATTATTTAAATTTCGAATGACAACATTCAAATCAGGTTAAGTTACAAAATGGAACAGTGAATATATCTCGACAATTGTATTGTCTTATTTGTCTCATATAGCTTTCCTCTAAGAGGTCTAGACAAACGAAAGGACGAAACCAATTGTTCGGTTCGATTTCGATTGTTTTATTCAAAACTATATGTAAGAATGGTCGAGTCTCTAGATTAGGATTCATCTCAAATTTCACAAAATTGAAACAAGTGTTTCGACAGACGTTTGTAATTTAATTGTTTGGGACTGGACGTCCCTTTATATTCGTGTTGTGCAAAAATATTATGTCCTGTATACCCGAATACCATGTATCAACATATATAAGATGCTATGTATGAAATGTGAGTCGCCATATAGGAGTTCAATGACCTTTGAGTCGTCATATACTGTATTGTAAATTCAAGGAACTGGAATCTGTTCAAATGATTGGACAATTAAAGTTCAATTAAAATTAAGTAACACAACTATGTATAATGTTGTATATGAGTCTGGACCATATGCTCAATTTACATGTTATGCTGTTAACATACTTTACATTGTAGATCGTATATCGTATCAGTTTTAATGACTGGTTTGGGTTAGTACTCGTCTCGTATATATGTGTATCGTGTTGTCGTTGTCAGTTGAGGCGTTATTTATTTACTTTAAATAGTTTTTCAATTAACAAGTTTTGTTCGTATAGAGTATATGGTATGAGTGTTGGTTTCGATTGGAAACACTTTGGAAATATCTTAAAGACAAAATGAAATTAGTTAAATTAAATTGATCGTAAAAATGTTCAATTTGAGCCATCACTCGCATGCCAGGGTATATATAGCTGGTAGTACATTTGTATATTAGCATTAGACGACGACTACTAGTTATTTATTTGTAAACTGGTTTCCTTAATTTCTCTGGATGATGTGATGTGTATAGTGTATCGGAAAACGGTGATCAACAAACAAGGTGTGAAGAGTGGAAGTTGCCTTGTGAATCACGTACTGATAATGAGAAACAACAAATGCGCCAGGGTTTCATAGTCAGAATCTCATTTGTTTAAGTATCGGTTCAGATAGTAGTTCCGCGGAATTCGGTAGCATGAAGATTAATAATCGCCCTGTATGTCATTATAACTATACTCGCGCGATCGCATCTTATTCAAGACAAACAATTCTGGACTAGTATTACATCATACCTGGGATTTAAAGCTTCCAGCCATATTTGATTATTGTGTTGCAGACTTACCTTACCTGCTGTTGCAACTCATTATAGTTGACGTACAGTGCGATTATCTATGATTGAATAAATCAGTTTTATTAATGCCATTTTTGCAAGACTGTGTTTTGCCTATCGTCATAGATACTGGCTGGTGGTCCCGATTGACAAAATAACCATCGTTTGTGTAGTAGTGTGGCTCATCTTCGAGTAACCAATGTTTGGTTAGATTTCGGATTGTCGATACATTGTTTGTCTCTACACTATCGAGCACTTCTTAACTTGTTTGTTGTTGCTTTAAGTATTCGGGATCCCCCTTGATCAACATTATTTCCGCAGGTCAGGATTTAAAGTCTTTCACGCCATTAATAACTTTCACATCGCAGTCCTTGTGTCGCAGTTAATCGATTTTGAACTGCGGATTACTCCAACGCTTATAAATGACGGTCGCGCACTCTACTTTTGATTATTGATTTTTGGCTGTTATTCTAACATAGGGAATCCCATTTCTGACAAAAATAATAAAATCGGTTTTCGGTGTTGAAAATTATAGAAAACCGGATTCCGGTTTTAAACCCGGTTTTATAAAACAAAGTTAAATCGTAGTAGACTGAGCCTTAAATGTTAAATTACGAAAAGGCTATTATTCTTAGTGAGTGCAAACCTGCAAAGCAAACTAAATCTAAATAATGGCCTCGACGCAATCGTGTTGTCATTCTAACATTCTCTTTATTTTAAACAGCTAGTGGAGTGTTTAATTGCTCGGTCCATCATTTGCCTAAGGTTTTCAGAGGTTGTTATTTTTCGGGCGGGAATGCTATTTTCTATTGTAAAACATTTTTCTTCATCTTCGTCAATGCGTTGTAAGCTGACATCAATATTGTCTTCCAAAACTTCAATTCTTTGAAGCAATGCCACAACAATTAAAAGATCGAACTTCTTAAGTTTAAATAACTCAGTTTAATATTTTTCTGCAGAGTAAGTCTTTCCTTGATTCGATTAAATAAGGCCACACTTATTTCTACTGAAAACTTCCCGCAATTTAGTCAATAGAAAAGAAAAGTGATCAACATTCAGAAGAGTGGTATATCTTCGACAAAATGATTCAACTGCTAGCTTAACAGACAATAGAATCGATATTACTTCTGAAAGCAATTGTAACTTTTCTGTGGAGACAAACAACAAAAACAAAAGGTAAAATCGTTCCAGTATCCCTACAAGACTGTTCCATTTTGTATTTTGTCATATTTCTGGAGAATATCGTAATTTTTTGTTGGTCTGAAAATAAGAACAACCTTTCTACAACATTTCTTAAATACCTTTAAAAATAAAAGGTAGTAAGTGTGAGTATTCCATAATGACTACTTCCAGACTGCCATCGCCATGAAAAGAAACCCCAAAGTTTTGTTTCAGATGGGAATTATCATGTTCACCAGTTTCTGTCTCTTCTAACAAAAAATTTGTTTTCCTCAATTTTATCGACATAAACTGGGTCTATATCATTAGTTTCCTCATTGTCATGAACAGTTTTCGCGATATAACACTTTGCATACAGAACACGGCTAATTGAATTCAGTGGGCGAAACAAAATTGCTGTTAAAATCAGTGCAAATAAATGATTTTTGGTTTTGAAAAACTGGTCTAGAAACCGGTTTTATCGGAATCCGAAAACCGATTTTGTATTCCCTATAATCTAACTACTTTAGTTTTCGATTTACTCCAGCTGGCAAATTTTCGGCCGTTTTTAAGATGGTAACACAATGTTGCCATTACCTCAATAGACCATTTTGAGGTCTCAAAAGCTATTATTCACTTCGTACGAATGTTTTATATTTCACTTCGATTTTATTGGTTTTTGTGGTAGGGAGTTCGGCCAATTCCGTTTGCCATAAAACAACTATTTTTACTGTGGTATCAGCTTGTGCCGCCCGTAATAAACCAACAACTTTGGTTTGGGTTAAACTCGTCATTGGAATATTATTGACTTCGAGCAAACAGTCATCCGGAATCAAATGTCCGTTTTCGATACCAGCACCGCGTGCTGTCGGACAATCACTACCTGCATTTCGGATGGATTGTGTCGAGTCATTAAACTAAAACCATATCATTGAGACACCTTCTTTATAAACCAATCTTGATTCTTCGTCCCAATTGTCTGTCTTTTAGCTGTTTTTATTGAGTAACCAGCTATCGTATCCTAACTATATTAAGAGTAGAATCTGGATTCCGTCAACATTAACTTCCAGATCATCTCATGTCTAAAAAGTCTAATCACTTTGGGAGTTTTAAGTATTTTCAAGACTTTCGCTATCGAATGTATTCCCAGGCGTACACTCTCAGTCCCAAAACCTGTTTGTTCTTTTAATGAAGTCCAAGATATCCGGTATCCGAACGGCTGTTTGCACTGCACACCTTCTGATCCTGAGATCAAGTGGCCGCAGACTCCAGCGACCTCAAGAGATGCAGTAGGAGTGGTGTTCATAGCTCCTACAATACCAGAAAAACAAATTTTTGAAGGTGGTTTAGAGGTTTTCCTGCAATACCGCTCATTTTTCTGGGCCACCAAATGAATGCGGCAAACGAGACTATGTACCTGATCATTGAAACGTATAGCCAGTACACGCGTCTAACCAGATCTCCGCAGATACTTGACTTCTGAAGAGAGTGGGATCGTGTGAGCCCCAAGTTTTGGAAGACTTAAGTTTTCAAGTTTCCTGTGACTAGTGAAAAGAACCGTTTCAGTTTTCCTATGATAACTTATAGACCCTGGTCACTACATCAGGCTACAACTATGTTAATCGCAGTTTGCATGCGATCACTCATTACATCCGTATAGGATCAAATCGCATAAAAATCCACTGTCGTTTATTTGAACTAGGAGTGAGTTGACCACAAGACACCACAAGAGCGGAGACAGAACCCGCTCCTCCCCCTAAGGACATCTCTTTCGGGCGGTCACCGTCGTCGTATCACTACCTAAGTCTGCAATAATACTCCTTGACCTAAGCATGACGCTAAACCACCGAACAAGTGTGGTCTCTATGTCATGTCTTTCAGCGGCGAAAATCATTGCATAGACAAAAAGGCTTTCAATGCTCAGAAACAATCGCAAGGCAAAGTCTTTACGTTCAGTGATCTTTCAATCATCTAAGGGGAGTTTTGCCGTCAGAATCGACAAGTGAACGTTTCAGTTCTTGTCTTTTCCGTCACTGGAGTTTGTATCCCGAAATCTTCTTCTTAGTTTAAGAGCTTTTGACCACTTGCACCCCGACGGGGGTGTTTAAGGTAGTAGCTGGGGCATCATTGTGCTCTGTTAAAGGTTCCATTGAGGTCACCGGAGATATGTTTTCTAGAGAAGCCGAAAGCACCTTTAAGTTATTAGGCTTGGTTGCACTGTTCCTTAGAAGGCATGTATTGTGTATGTATTGTGTGTTAGAAGGCATATATCATCTGCGTAGTCGAGATCATTGAGTTTTGTAATTGGATCCCACAGTATTCCGTTTGGTGATGCGACGCCTAGCTTGCGCATGACATTATCCCGTGTACTATGAGAAACAGTTTGAACTGTGGGCCTCTAGTGGCATTGAGTTCTGGAATAATTTCCGCCTTCTTTAATTATTATAAGAAACAGTAGTGGAAATAGTACACATCCTTGTCGAACTCCTCGTGTATTGTAGTATGTGCCACTCTGCTATCCTTTGTGTTGCACTTTATTTCCAGCGTCCCGGGACATTTCTCGGATGAGTTCGGTTATTTTCCTTGGGATGCCTATTTCACAGAATGCTTTCTAGATTGCAGGTCTATTGATGCAATCGAATGAGCGTTCGAAGTCCACGAAGAGTAGATATAGTGGTGAGTTCCATTCGTTGGATTGTTCAACGATGATTCGGACTGTGTTGATGTGGTCTGTACAGCTTTGTCCTGATCAGAAACCAGCTTGTTTGTTTCTTATGTATTGGTTCACAGTTGGTAAGATTCGTTCTAGAATGACCATTGCTAATACTTTCATTGTACTGTTGAGCAGGGAGATCCCTCGCCAGTTTTTGCATTCTCTTAAGTCGCCTTTCTTTGTTCAGTATTCCACACTTCTACTAATAGTTGTAAATGCGTTTCCATTGAGTAGTTCAGTTGGTATGTTGTCGCTTCCAGCGACTTTGTTATTTTTCAGCTTCATTATAGCACTTGTAATTTTCCGCTTTTTGGTCCTTACCAAAATTTCCCCCAAGTATCGTTTTACTGTCTTCGAGTTCGTGAATTTACATCCCAGCCAGGGTCGATTATTGTTCTGCCAAAGTAACTAAAAAATCGTTTAACAACTGCGTAAACCATACCATAAAGCAAAAGGCACCTCCTTGAATGAACAGACGTGTCAACCAGAAATTCGTTCGGCGAACGGGAACTATACCGAATGTTGATAATAAACAAACATAAAGATCTCGCCGGAGGGCAACGAATATCACTCTTCGAGCAAATTGCCGAAAAAGACAAGACGTTTCAGAGAAATTGTCCTCATCCACCCTACCGATTGGTGCACAATTACATTTACAACATTTAAAATAAATCTTAACCACCCACCGGGAACCTGTTGAGTATGTAATTATCACCGTTGCAACGGAGATATGAAATTCCTTACGTGTGTATCAATATACTGTAATCTGGGGCTGATGTCGGACTTAAAATACGTAATCCTGAAGTAAATCCTTTTGTATCGTTCTTGCGGAACGCTACTGTCTTCCAGGCGAAGATTACAGTTCTGAGAAAACAGCGCTCTACATATTTTCTAACAGTCAAGCTACTTTACAATTAACTTCAACACTATTTGACCAACAATTATTTGGGAAACACTATATGTACCTTAAATAAACTTGGCCAGTTTGAATGAAGTCACTTCACTGTTACAGATACCCAAGTTACATAGTATCAAAAGCACTGGGATGGAAAATTTTCCATTCTTATGCTACCTGAACCGAACCAACGTTTAAAGTTGATACCTCTAACAAGATATATGTCGACTTTCACGCCAACGATCTGCATCAGAACAGATTAGACTAAATAAAGCGTTCCTTGGAAGAACGAACCCGCGTAAAGATGTAAGTTCTTAAATAACAACAGGCGAACTTTGAGAGCCGTGCTACCTAGTTATTCTGTGCACTTTATTTTCCAAGTTGTCAGATGAACATGTGGATTCAGAGGGAGGAGAAAACTGAAGAGCAGTACTTTGAAGGTCATGCTTATCGTAATATTGCTCTTCATTTAGAGAGCAAACAGATTTTGGAACTGAGATCGTTCGTTTGAGAAGGAATGGCAAATGAGCCATTCCTTCTCATTGCTGGTCTTCCTATACTATCTTCTTCCCTTGCGGGTTCCAGTACAATGACATCCACAATGACCTCACATATAGGTAGTATGATTGTAATTTTGCCGGAGTAGTGCTCGCATATTTTGGATTACTACTACCTCTTCTTGCATTTCTGCTTCAGTTCTATACTGATGGCAACCTGTAAAATTTCTTTCTACTTGTCTTTGAGTGTTTCACAACAGCTGGCTAGATTTGAAATTTTGCTTTTACCAGTTGACGATCGCTGTGTACGTCTGCTCCTCTCATTGTACTAGCATCTTGTTGTGATGTAAGAAATTTCTGGTCGATCATTACGTGGTCTATCTGAATTTTAGTTCTGCCTTCCGGTGGGAACCTACTGAAAGTTGTTAGGTCGGTTATGACTATTCCAATTTAGGCATCCCCTTCAATGAGATGTATTTTTCACATCGTTCCTGTGCCTTCCTGCTATTGTGGCTTGTAATTGTTCGTATAGAGTTCCTAGTTTTGTTATGTTTCATCTGCATCTTCGGTGGAGCAGAACACTAAATGTGGTTATTTCTTATTTTTAAATGGAATCTTGCCACTATTATTCTGATTTTAACGGCTTTCCATTCCAATTACAAAAGCCGTTTTAGCGCTTTATTTATTTATTGTTGTCCAAGCTTTGTTCTCTATAATTCCTCATTATTTGTATTTATTCCGCCACTGTCTTTTCAACTGACTTCACTGTGATAGCATTTCAAATCCTTCTCTACTTGTGCTAGCCTTTAGGTTTTCTTTAAACTTTTAATAATTTTAAAATTTCTACCAACCCAAGCAATAGTTCCTTGGCCGTTGATGCGATGAAGTGGTGATCGTCTCAACTATCTATGCCACTCACAATATGGTACCGGCGGATAATATTTCAGATTCGTTGCAATGTCCGATCATAAAGCATACTATTAACATAATTCCACCCACGTCCCACACATAGACCGATTTTATGAAACACCGGAAACCAAATTTTTACACATATGACAATTAGCGTCAGGTAGAAACATAAATTTTATGTCGATTGTAACATCGTTTTCCAAAATAAAATCTTATTGTTGAATTGTGATCGCCACTAATTTAGTCACTTAAAGCCAACAATTGATTTTATTGATTGGACCCCGACCGACCGTTTTGTCCGCGGTCGGTAATACGAGGTCTTTTGAAGTACATTATGGAACTATTATAGTTGATCGATAATTTATGTAAATTTATGTATAATTAGCAGCATCACTATATGCATGATTCACCTATAATATTTTCGGTTCGGTTCATTGTCAAAACGACTGCATGTGATCGATGCCGCAGGAAATAACAAATTACTGATATAAAATCATCTCTATGGGTATGCTAGCATCTCAAAGTTGTAAAATCTCAATTTTTAACTATTTTTTGGTAGGTGAGAAAATGTTTCTATTGTTTATTGAAAAACTACTTCAGCTTCGGCACCTTTATACACATGTATCTCGAGTTTTATTGATATTATTAATTTAATGGTCTTTCAGATACTTCAAACGATTTATACGATTTTCGATAATAATATAAGTTCACACGACATATTGCTGGATCATCATAATCATTATGACGAACACATATTCAATTAAATACATCGATATACTTGCTTACGATCATCAGATGATCAACAACATATGTGTATAGACGTTTATTGCATCAGCTGTAAACAAAACCAGTTAATTATAATATTTGACATCTCAATTGAGTTCATCTATGAAATAAGTCATTAACGTCTAGTGAGACTCATCTCTATAAGCTTCATCCAGTCTCAATCGAGAATGTATGCGGGCATTGAGAGTGTTTGTGATGAATTATTCCAATTTTCGTCCGCCAGACTTATTCCAAGTTTCGTCGTTATTCAAAATTTCGACACTTGGAGCAGCGCGATGAGTTTGATTTGACTAATTGAGCTCAAATTGAGAAAATGAATGCTAACCAAAGTTCACGTGTAGACGACAAGAAATAGAGCTTCAACGTCGAACGTCAACGAAATGCGAATGCGAGTCAAAAGTGAAGGTACCTACAATATTTGTAACAGCCATTGAAACTGTCAAGCATCTAACTGATCTACATTCTAAATGATTGGGATAATGATGAGGGCCAGGGATAAATGCAGAAGTCTACAAGTTTTCATAACAGTTGTTAGGTTGATGTTCGGTGATGTCTATTCCAAATTAGGCATCCCCTTCAATGAGTGTATTTTTCACGTCACTCCTGTGCGTTTCTGTTATTGTGGCTTATAATTATTCGGAGAGTTCCTATAGTTTTGTTATGTTTCATCTGCATCTTCGGTTAGGGCACAACACTAAATGATGGTCAGTTGTGAAGCTATTTGGAGGAATCATGTTGGCACTAGTTGTCAGCTCCGTATCTTGCAGCTTCCACAATTGTTTGTGCTACCTCCTCGTGGGTGACCATCGGGCATTTGACTAACCACTTTAAGTGGGGAGCCAGGCAAAAACACAGCGCTAAACAACTGGGCCGGGTTAAGGTGTCAACCGTACCGTGCCGATAACCAACCTGGCTGGGGGCCCAGTCTAAAACTAGCCCAGTCTTGAACGGTGTATCCGGATACCAGGCGCCCCCTGGATCTCGTAGCCTTATCTGTGCATCGGATCTCTGCATAGATCGACACTTTTTTCTCCACCACTCGTGGGAGTATTTTATTGATTAAAAAAATTTTTACAACAATTAATTTAGAGGAACCGAACAGTGCAACCAAGCCTAATAACTTAAAGGTGCTTTCGGCTTCTCTAGAAAACATATCTCCGGTGACCTCAATGGAACCTTTAACAGAGCACAATGATGCCCCAGCTACTACCTTAAACACTAACGCACAACCGTCGGGGTGCAAGTGGTCAAAAGCTCTTAAACTAAGAAGAAGATTTCGGGATACCAATTCCAGTGACGGAAAAGACAAGATCTGAAACGTTGTCGATTCTGACGGCATAACTCCCTTTAGAGGATTGAAAGATCACTGAACGTAAAGAATTTTTCTTGGGAGCGTTTCTGGACATTGAAGGCGCTCTTGATAATGCATCCTTCAATGCAATGATCTCTGCAGCTAAAAAACATGGCATAGAGACCACACTTGTTCGGTGGTTTAGCGTCAAGTTTAGGTTATGCAAGGAGAACTACTGCAGACTTAGGTTGTGATGCGACGACGGTGACTGCCCGAAAGAGATGTCCTCAGGGGAAGGGGCGGATTCTGTCTCCGCTCTTGTGGTGTCTTGTGATCAACTCACTCCTAGTTCAACTAAACGACAGTTGATTTTTATGCGATTTGATAAATATACGGATGTAATAAGTGATCGCATGCAAACTGCGATTAACATAGTTGTAGCCTGGTGTAGTGACCAGGGTCTATAAGGCTCACACGATCCCATTCTCTTCAGAAGTCAAGTATCTGGGGATCTGGTTAGACGCGTGTACTGGCTATACGTTTCAATGATCAGGCTGTAATCAATCCAGTTTTGACCCCACCAGTAAATGCGGATAAGCTCTGGTCAGAATAGGGTTCGTTGGTCAAAACTATTGGAATTGCTGTTACAAATATCATGTTCTGGTGGAACTCTACATTCGGTTACACAACTCTCATATCACCTCACAACGCAGTTAATTCGCCATTACTAAATTAATTTTTATTCCCAAAACCAAAATCCATATTATTATTTTTGAAAATTATATGCGAAAAAATTATATATATATGACTTTAGGTCTCCAGATGCATATACATTCAATAGCAAATACATATATATATAAACACTATGACTAAATATAAAAAATTTAAAGACATATACTTAAGTATTCCTCCGTGTTGTAAAGAGGTTAACCATCATCCATTTGTATTCCAAAATCCATGTGTTTCCAAATGGTCTCGTTACTGTTGACCTGAACGCCAACAAACAATTATTGCGGATTCTTTATAGGCCCCGTATTCTTAATCAGCTGATCACCGAACTCCAATGAACTTTTTCAAAACAGTTTTTTATTTTTTTTTTATTTTTAAATTATATTTATTTTAATTCAAAGTATATATTAATTTTAAGCACTATATATATAATTTTTATTTATACAAATTTTGTTCTTGTATTTATTAATATAACTTAATTTTAATTTCCATTTTGTTTTATTTTATTTTGTTATAATATATATTAGTTTTTAATCAGAATTTTATTTTATTAATATACAGTATTAATTATTCATACAATTTCTTTTTTTTTTATTATTATGATTATTGTGTATATGCACTGCTGGGATTTCGATTAACACCCAAAAAAAATTACAATTTTTCACCAATATATAATTATGGAGTCTTGATTTTAATGTTTATCTTTTATCACATTAATTTTCTATGTATCTACATAGATTTTTAAATGATATTTTTGGTTGATCTCTTATCAACTACTGACCATCAACCTCCCGTTTTTTTTTCTTCCTCCCACTTCTATTCTTAATTTTTTTAATTTTTTTTTCTTTTGTTTTATTTTAAATATATAATAATTTACATCTGGCATTACACAGGTAAATCATTATTACCATAACCGATACATTAATAAATAGGGTGAACCGAGATTGATTGAAATTGTTACAAGGCACATAGTCTCGTTTGCCGCATTCATTTGGTGGCCTAGAACAATGAGCGGTATTGCAGGAAAACCTTTTAAACCACCTTCAAAAATTTGTTTTTCTGGTATTGTAGGAGCTATGAACACCACTCCTACTGCAGCTCTTGAGATGGCTGGGGTCTGCTGCCGCTTGATCTCAGGATAAGAAGGTGTGCAGCGCAAATAGCCGTTCGGATACCGGATATATTGGACTTCATTAAAAGAACAAACAGGTTTCGTGACTGAGAGTATGCACCTGAGAAGAGATGTCACAATGGGCCAATTGAGCCTGAGTGACTATGGAGGAAAAAAGGTATAAACGCTCTAGCGCATACATTACATAAACAAGAGCATACATTCGATAGCGAAAGTCTTGAAAATACTTAAAACTCGCAAAGTGATTAGACCTTTCAGACATGAGATGATCTGGAAGTTAATGTTGACGGAATCCACATTCTACTCTAAATAGTTAGGATACGATAGCTGGTTTTTCAAAGTTACTCAATAAAAACAGCTAAAAGACAGACAATTGGGACGAAGAATCAAGATTACTTTATGAAGAAGGTGTCTCAATGATATGGTTTTAGTTTAATGACTAGACACAATCCAGCCGAAATCCAGGTAGTGATTGTCCGACATCACGCGGTGCTGGTATCGAAAACGGACATTTGATTCCGGATGACTGTTTGCTCGAAGTCAATCATATTCCAATGACGAGTTTAACCCAAACCAAAGTTGTTGGTTTATTACGGGCGGCACAAGCTGATACCACAGTAAAAATAGTTGTTTTATGGCAATAAGAATTGGCCGAAATCTCTACCACAAAAACCAATAAAATCGAAGTCAACCGACCCATTCATAAATATAAAACATTCGAACGAAGTGAATAATAGCTTTTGAGACCTCAAAATGGTCTATTGAGGTAATGGCAACATTGTGTTACCATCTTAAAAACGGCCGAAAATTTGCTTGCTGGAGTAAATCGAAAACTAAAGGAGTTAGATTATAGGGAATACAAAACCGGTTTTCGGATTCCGATAAAACCGGTTTCTAGACCAGTTTTTCAAAACCAAAAACCATTTATTTGCACTGATTTTAACAGCAATTTTGTTTCGCCCACTGAATTCAATTAGCCGTGTTCTGTATCCAAAGTGTTATACCGCGAATACTGTTCATGACAATGAGGAAACTAATGATAGAGACCCAGTTTATCTCGATAAAATTGAGGAAAACAAATTTTTGTTAGAAGAGACAGAAACTGATGAACATGATAATTCCCATCTGAAACAAAACTTTGGGGTTTCTTTTCATGGCGATGACAGTCTGAAAGTAGTCATTATGGAATACTCTCACTTACTACCTTTTATTTTTAAAGGTATTTAAGAAATATTGTAGAAAGGTTGTTCTTATTTTCAGACCAACAAAAAATTACGATATGCTCCAGAAATATGACAAAATACAAAATGGAAGTCTTGTAGTGATGCTGGAACGATTTTACCTTTTGGTTTTGTTGTTTGTCTCCGAAGAAAAGTTACAATTGTTTTCAGAAGAAATGTCGATTCTATATTGTCGGTTAAGCTGGCAGTTGAATCATTTTGTCGAAGAGATACCACTCTTCTGAATGTTGATCACTTTTCTTTTCTATTGACTAAATTGTGGGAAGTTTTCACTAGAAATAAGTGTGACCTTATTTAATCGAATCAAGGAAAGACGTACTATGCAGAAAAATATTAAACTGAGTTATTTCTTAAACTTAAGAAGTTCGATCTTTAAATAGTTGTGGCATTGCTTCAAAGAATTGAAGTTTTGGAAGACAATATTGATGTAAGCTTACAACGCATTGACGAAGATGAAGAAAAATGTTTTACAATAGAAAATAACATTCCCGCCCGAAAAATAACAACCACTGAAAACCTTAGGCAAATGATGGACCGAGCAATTGAAAAGCAGTTGAATACTCCACCAGCTGTTTAAAATAAAGGGAATGTATGACAACACGATTGCGTCGAGGCCGTTATTTAGATTTAGTTTACTTTGCAGGTTTGCACTCACTGTACAGTTGGCAAAGTACTCTGTTGACGCTCTGTTGATCTGGTTGATTCACAGTGTTAAACCAGCAAGATTCACTGTATGAGGTTCAATCCAGAGTTCAATGCACTGAAGAAATTTCCGAATTTCAAACCAGAATATAGCACCAAAAATGAAGTGTATATGAATTCTCGTGTAAGGCAAAGGGTCCAAAATATCTCAATGCGGTATTCAAATCGTTTCCAAATTAATCCGGTCAATTAATAAAATCACTGTTTATATAATTAAATCACTGTTTATATAATATATGTATATTTTTATTATTCGCTGGTTATTAATATCACGGTGGTTCGATTTAGACTAAATTTAAAATACAAAATAAACAAATTCGCGCTATTCGCTAAAAATATAAAATAATAGAAGCGCCAACTCTGGTTTGAAAGTTTAGGTATCCACAACATTCTCGCAACAAGAATATAAACATTTAATTAAAAAGTGAAATGATCAACCAGAACGAGAATTTATTAATAGACCAGACGTAAGCAGCGAAACACTTAAGATCGCAGAAATTTTTTTATTTATTTTCATTTCATACATGTAGAATTACGATAATGCTGATGATGCTCATGATCGTGATGATTATAAAAAAAAAGAAGATGATTTGTGATCATGATCATGTGTTGTGCCAAAAAAATACTCAATTACGCTGCTTAAGTGTTTTATTATGTTCGGTTATCGAAATGCGTTGAGCAATTTTTACAAAACTAGTGTGTTGTTCGTTGCGGGTGACCCCATTCGCATTCGAGAGGTATATATACATGCATGGAGAACCCTACCACACCGAACTAATTTGGGTAAATCATCTACAATAAATTAAGGAACCTCTAATTCTACTAATAACCTCTAATATATTTCGATATGTATGCGTGTATGTTGTATCTACTCGTACCTCATCGTAAAACCGTAAATTATCTTCTTCGTTTCTTGTAAAACCAACTCTTCGCAAATATAAAACCAAATATTGGTGGGTTTCGACTACACTAAACTCGTATATCCTTAATTTTTTTTGCTCCTTATTTATAGGTTTATAGAGTTTTCTTGAGAAAAGTAATCAAATTATACAACCGCACCAATACCATTGCTTCGAAATATTCATGTATACACCATATATAGTGATCAGTTGAGATTGCGGTTGTCTGAGATCCTTATATATACGATTGTTGTTGTCAGGATTCCATTCTGTAATTTGTGTATTGTGTTCGGATGTTGTTGCTGCCATTGATGTGTAAATAAATAGTATATATGTCGTTACAACCAATAAGGATCCCAAAGTTTTTTTATTTTTTGACCATCCGCTAGCCGCAATTGTTTACTCAATAGGAAATCTTCTAAGATTTTGGATTTGTTTTATGCTCGTAAAAAGGATATTTTGACAAATTTACAGATAAATATCGAAATATTTGTGGTTTGTTTTCTACAGAATTTTTTGTTTTCGACAGTTTTTGCATTATTATATGTGAACAATGGAACAGCTATGGTCTTCAGAAGTCATTTTGGTGTATCCGATATGTCGCATCGAATTGACGTTTCAATTTTAACTCAATATACATAGAATGTGTGTGGTTACATCCAATATTATACATGCATGTGTAACGTATACAGAAGCCGGTGGAGCTTTCAACACATTTCTTATGCTAGTTGATCTGTATCGTCTTTTCAATTACCATCCATCGATTCGATGACTATTGTCTGTTCCTCATGCTGATATTAACACAACCAGAAGAACCTGTTCTCAACACCGCCGAATCCTCATCGCCGACAGTTAACTCTCGCCCCAGCACGTAGTTAACTCAGCAACTAACATAGTTAACATTGTTCCGGAGATTATATAGTTTATTAACACTTTATAACACAGAAGACATTCTCATGACTGACGAGGCAGCGGCAGCAAATAGAAATATGCCCACATTACACCAATGTGTAAGAAAAATCACCGGAGAATTATACAAATGCACCCAACAATAAAGGACTAGCACCACTGTGAAGTGTGAAATACTTAGAAAACTCTGGAAAAATGGGAAGAACCATAACGCTTCTAAAGAAAGGCTATATATCCTTAAGAGAATGTAAAAATTTGCAAGGCATCTTTCTACTCAGCGACAGTACAAACTCGCATAATTCGATTCCATCAATTGTAGTGCAATAGCCATCCCGAAGAAAATAACCGAACTCATCCGAGAAATGTACCGGAATGCTGGAAATAAAGTGCAACACAAAGGAAAACAGAGTGGCACATACTACAACACACGAGGAGTTAGACAAAGATGTGTACTATCTCGACTAGATCGGTGCTAACTAAAGTAAAACATCGTGGGAAGATATGGAGGGAACTAAAAAGAACAGCTCCAAATAGAGTTCGATGGTCTAGTCTAGTAAACGCCCTATGCTCCTACAGATAATGGAAAAAACAATAAAAAAATGACACGAGCATTTTACGGATGCGGGTCGTCCTCCCAGCGGTTCAACCCGATTCAGTCGTCTCCTGTATGACAAAGTCTGATTCTGTGCTGGAATTCTCTCACAAGTTGTAAAATGACAGTAACGCAGTTGCAATTAAATCTGAAGTTCGACACTAGTGTGCACTATTCCCGTTACTTTTTAAGCTTATGTGTTGAAATACATCCTTCGTAAAAGTGAACAATCTCAAGGACAACATCTTATTTTCACAATCTAATCTTGGTATATTCAGATTCTTGGTATATTCAGACGATATTTGTGTGATTGGATTATGAGGCGACGAGATGAAAGAGGGATTCGTGGTCGCCGAAGGAGTCAGATTGTTGACATCGTACCATTCGCTTGATGAGTCAGATCATCGCTTATAGTCTCCATCACCGAGTGTTCGCTCTATTAGATGATTTTGGCCAAAATCTGAAGCATTATTAAGGTTCAGTATACAAGGCTCCCTATACATCTTGCATCCCAGCACCGTTTTCGATTCTACATCGAAGGATTACTGTACACAATTATAACTGGACAAGCTACAGTACTTCATGTCTCATTTCTTTAAACCGGTATACTATTATAATGCAGTGGTAAATCAACAGGGCAGTCTAAATGTTCGAACGCAGGCAGTCAAATTGCCACTTGTCAAAAGCTGTTACATTTCTTTATATGTGAACAGTACGGAGTGGAGCATTTTTGGCTGGAAAGTATTTACCAGAATGCTAGCTTGAAATCCAGGTATTCCAAGATTTCAAACAAGCCTATTCGTCAATCGAGGGACACTATGGTATGAGCTTGAATATTAAGGAATACCAAACCAATCCGTACATATGTGTAAAATGACAGTTACGCAGAATTCTGTGTGCTGATCCGATACGAATGACACAGCGGTCTTTAGATGGAGAACTGCCTTCTCTTCTACAACAAAATGAAGAGCTGGTTCGTAATAGAAACCAATGGAGTTAAATTGTGATCACGGCACTTGCCAACAACGGCCTGTAACAAACCGTAGAAAAAAATTACCAGAACCGAATGCTTCCGAGTGAATCAATCGTATTCTGCTCGTTAAGATCATATATATTATATCCGATCAATGTTCAAGGAATAAACTCCTGCCCTCACCCATACCTTTTGCATTGCTTAAGAGATCATCTAAATAATGCTTTTCAGAGATTTGCTTCTGAACTTAGATCCAAATTTGTTTAATCAGAGAAACGATCACCTTGCTGATGAATTTAATCTATGGCATAAAAGCCGTAAACGGCCTTTACCGCGCCCCAACTGAGACCTTACGAACCATATTTAACGAGTGGTGCACATTGTAGGTATAGTCAGACCAACGAATGTTTTTACACACAATTGCTGATGAATAACGCTTCGATATTGAAACAAACGATTCGATCTTAGTTGCTAAAGTTCATCACTTTCTGCAAATTGATGCGAAACTTACCTGCTGAGATTTTGTTCCTTTATTTGCCATTCCCAATCAAGCAGTTGGATAGTCGCCAATAAAACCACAACTTAGATAATACGTATGATTTATTTGATGGGTATATAAATGCTTTAAAACATAATTCGTAAGTTATTGATTGAAACAGTCATTTGATGTATAATCGATCACATCAAGCCGGTCGCGACAGATAAAATGATAGTCGTAATTACAGTTTGAATCAAACCATTTAATTAATGTAGTACTGGTTTTAGAAAATAGATCTAAACAATTCTCATTAGTATGGTTTGATGGTTGGGTTGGTCTCCACAGATTAATAATAATCGATTGGCCAGTGGTCATCCAATACCATTTTCCTTCATTTCCAAAATCAGATCCAGATGTCCAATAATCAATGGACCCGATATCACCATATTTTTTATGAACATCTATAATCAAATTTGCAGTTCGATTGTGTTCCGCTTCGGTATTTATATCAATGAGGTGCATGCCTAGTGTGGCACAGTAACGATAAGCCATAAACCAATTCAATTTCTGTGGATAGCTTATGTAATATAATCGGCCATTCAGGTTGATGTGTTCTCCACCATTTACAATGACACAAAACAATACAGTTAAGATGAAACTAGCCAACGATTTCATGATATCGACGACACTAACGTTTCGCATATTAATCGAATGTCTTATATACGAAAGAACTTAACCGCAAAAATAAGATTGTTCGAATAAAGATCACATTACGATGAATTTGAAACCACAAAATGGGTCATTGATTGTAAGGGTTGTGGAACATAATACTAAAACCACAAGTGACTTTTATTATAAAGAAGTTTGAGAAGAAACATGTTATCATGTTTATTGTTTCGCTATCAGTATTGTTTCGCTCACGAGCTATCAAAGTGTTGAATCAGGCTAAATTGCGTCGTATTAAGGTGCCGATAACCAACCACCCTGTACTGCTCACCAACATTATTGATATACTATCTCTTAGATCATAATTGATATTGCTTTAACACGATTAGCACTGCTAACCGGTTAGTTGGTTCTAGGGGCATCAAATTGCAAGAACTCAGTTTTTCTTAAGTATCCAGCCTTGTATTTGAAAATTTTCAAAGTATTGATCAATGTGACCTAATAAAATGTTACCAACAAACGAACAAAGCTCGTCTAATTTCCATATAGTTGCTATATGTTGTAAGTTTTACAGGCATCAAGATATGGTGCGGTTAACCGCCTTTTCTGGTCAAGTGACGGTTAAACTTTTTCTGAATATACCCTCTATAGCTTACAGATTTAGTATATCATACAACAAAAGGAACACCACGTATGCGAAGTGCAGGGTCTTGATTGTCTCTAGATCATAACTATCTCTGGTCCATCATTTAATTAAACCCCACTTGGGATTAGTTCTAGCATTAAATTGTTCTTTGAGTATATGAATGTCTTACACTTACTATATAATGATCAAGTAAGTAAAGATTTGACTCAGAGTTTTGCTAAATTGCCAATGTCCTCTTCGAGTTTCTCGGCATTGTCTTAGTTCTCTATATAGTTTTGTATATTTTAAGGTAGTCAGCAAACAAAATCCTAGTGTGACCATGGGAGGGTTGTTGATAACTCGATGTATTGGATGCGATCACTTAAGATTTAAACAAAGTTATTTGAGGACCTAAATGAGTATACCCCGGCTCTAGTGCTAATGGCCAATGAAATCAAACGTATTGACAAAGTTGGTGTACGTCTTAACTTACTTGTCTTTCTGTATAACTGTGATTAAAATGAATTCAATAAAGTTTGTTGATCTCTTTGGGCCATGAACCCAGGTTGGTATGGTGAAAGATGTCGGCCACCACTTCTTGAAAGTTCAAATAATTTGAGTATAGATAAAATCGACGTTATACTTCTATTTTAGCCCTGTGGTTGGAGGCATTCGTGTTTCGTAAATATTGCGAACGAAACATGAGACCCATAGAATACCACCACAGTATCCAGAGCTTGTCGAAAGAGGCGACTAAATCTGGTAGGATCGCTGGGCTGACGACCCGCATCCGTAAAAAAAGTGAAAATGTTAAAAATGTCAACAAAAATAAAAAAATCGAATACCGCCAAAGATGGTCTTATCACATGCATGAAAGAGTGTCGGCTGGAACTCGTAGCTCTCAAAGAAACTCGATGGTCTAAAAGTGGAGACCATGTGTGCCAAGGCTATACGTTGCTACACAGAGGAGATGACCTCGGAAATCTTGGGGTTGGATTTCTCGTTGGGCCACAGGTAAAAGGGCTATCTTGGAATTTCAAGCAGTCGATAATCGAATGTGTAAGCTTCGCTTGCACATGAGATTAGCCAACCTGTCAATTGTGTGTATACTTGCGCCCACTGATGTAAGCCAATCCCACGATAAAGATTCATTTTACAATAATCTGGATAATCTGATGGATTCTATACCGGAGCACGATGTCAAATTGGTGATTGGTGACTTTAATGCTAGAGCTGGCAGAAATCAGATCTACTTATGTAACAATATAGGGCCGTACTCCCGACACGAAACTGCGACCGAGAATGAGGAAAGAATGATGTACTTTGCGATCGCTCATGATCTCAAAGTAGCAAGTACATTCTTTCCTCATAAAAACATCCATTTCGAAACATGGACACATCTACGTAAAACTTCCCGAAGCCAAATTGACCATGTGTTGATTTCAAAAGGGCGGGCTCGAGTTGTCCAAGACGTGAGATCGTATCGGTCGTCAACAAAATTCGTAGGCAGTGACCATTTTATGGTTGCTGCAAAGCTACGATGGAAATGTTCGTACAAGTCAAGGAGGATTGGTGAAGAAACGCAACGAAAATATCAAGATCTTGTCAGCAATAGCATTTTACGATCCAATTACTAATCTGATGATGTGAACAGTGTCTGGGAAGTATTGAAAACCTCGGTTGTCGTGCTGCCCAGCACACTCTCGGTATAGTGAAAACTAATCCCAAAAATGATTGGTTTGATGAGGAGTGTCGTCTTGCTGTTGAGCAACGAAAAATAGCCTATCATGAAGCACGTTAACAATAGCAAGGAAAAATAAAGCAGTTCTTGCTAGGAGGACAGCTAAACGAATTTGTAGACTGAGAAGCGAGAATGGTGGAAGGCTAAGGTCTTAAGAGTACAACAACTCAGCAATGAGCACAATTTGCGTGGTTTCTTTAAAGGAATCACCGAATTGCACCATACCTTAAGATTTCGGTCAACTGCCATTCGGGACCAGGATGGAAACCTCTGTGTTAACGTCGATGCGCTACTCAATACATGGCGTGAACATTTTTCTGACTTACTTAATGTTCCACATGTATCACAGGCTGTGTTTGAATACCCTCAAATACAGACCGCAGAGATGTTCATTCATCCTATGAGAAATTCACAATGGCCATGCAGAAATTAAAGAAAAATCGTTCACCAGGAGTTGATGGCATTAATTCAGAGCTATTGATATTCGGAGGGCTAACCTTGTTCTATATTGGTATGGCGAAATGAAGTTATGCCTGACGAATGGAAAGTGGCCACATTATGCCCAATTTTCAAGAAGGTTGATCGCTTGAAATGCGAGAATTATCGCGGTATAGCTCTTGGCAAGAATTACTCCTCTAGCGGAGGAAATTGTCGGTGACTACCAAGGATGATTCCGTCCAAATCGGTCAGTCACTGATCAAGTTTTTTCGCTGCGGATGATTCTTTCCAAGTACTACGAAACATCTCGCGATGTACACCAGGTATTCCTAGATTTCAAGCAAGCCTATGACTCGATCAATCGAGAGAGGCTATGGTATGCGCTTGAATATTTAGGCATACCGAAAAAATATGTACATCTCTGTAAAATGACAGTAACGCTGTCACAATGCTGTGTCAAAGTTGAGAACAGGCTATCGCGAATTTTTGCAATCAATTCCGGTGTTCGACAAGGAGATGCGCTGTCCCCGATACTTTTTAATCTCATGTTGAAATACTTCCTTTGTAAAAGTGAAACACCTCAAGACAATATTTTATTCCGACAATTCAATCAACTATCTTTGTGATTGGATTAAATGGCAACGGAGTGAAAGAGATACTTGATCCACTAGAACAGTGTTCAGCTTCCGTTGGTCTCAAAATCAACGAGTCAAAAACCAAATATCTAATCTCTGGATTTCGAGACCAAGACGCAATTGATTTCGATTTCAGTAGTGGAATAACCACAGGTTTGAAGGAGTAATGAGATTCAAATATCTTGGATCTCTCATCACTCACGATAATAGTGTGGGCGAGGATATCAAGGTTCGCCTTGCTGCTGGCAATCGAGCTTTGTATCCTCTACGTCCACTGCTGAAATCAAAATATCTTGCAAATGCGGATAAGCTGAAACTGTACAGAGTGTTGATCAGACCCGTTGTCATTCATGGATGTGAGAGTTGGACCTTGACGGATGAGTACGAAAGATGGCTTCTAACATTCGAGAGAAGAATCATGCGTGTAATATATGGCACAAAACGCGACTTCGATGGCACTTACCGAGTTCTTTTCAATCACGAGATCAGGAATTTAATGCAAATTCCTGATATCGTGCATGAAATCAAAGGACAGCGAGTACGCTGGCTCGGACACGTTCTGCGTGCTGATCCGAACCGAATGATACAGCGATCTTTGAAGGCCGCCTATCGGTAGGCGAAGAGGTTGCTGTCGGCGACGATGGTTCCACGGCGTAGAGAGCGATCTGGCATCTTCTGGTTGCTTGCAACAGTATGAAGAGCTGGCTCGTGATCGAAACCGATGGATTCAGATTGTTGACACGGTACGGGCCAATAATGGCCTGTAAAAACCGGGGAAAAAAATACTTCTATAACATGATACATCACAACTAGCCTCATTTTTGAGTAATGGGGTTATTCTGTGTATCTTCCATTGATGAGGAAATTCCCTTAATCTCAGCGACTGATTGGACAGAATACAAAGAGGTAGTTTCAAACTGGTGTCATCTTCCAAAAATGAAGCGCAGTATTTGATTTAAACCATCACTGAAAGTTTTCAGAGTCTTATTTATATATTCTATTGTAATATGTGGTACTCCAATGGAGTGGTTGCTTATCCTAGTGACAGGTTGAAAAACAGCACAAATACTGGCTTTGTCAAATTGATCAGTTTAACGGCATTATCTTCCATATTGTAGCTGTGGAGTTCTTTCATCCAGCCGCCACCCTTGTCATTACTTTTATAAGTCAATTATAACCTGATTTTGTTTAAGTGTGAGAGTACCACGGAAGGATATACTCTTTCATGTATGGTTCATAAAGTAATAATTTTGTTAAATGAAACAACTCATACGAGAAACTCACGTAAAGGTTCTAACGACCCGCATTCGACAAAAAAAAAATAAGGAGCAAAACCGCACATAAATACATTTTCAAAAAAAAAACTCCGGCAATGATCCTAAAAAAGTCTCCTTTTACACATTTTAATAGAATTCTTCATCGTTTTATGATCGTGGATCATAAAATATCAAGAAATCCGTCGTAGAACTGTATATATATATGGAGAGATACGTAAATGCAACGACCTTCAATTATAGATCAATAATTTCCATTGGTAACGATAATAAATATTTTTATCATTTTACAACATGCGATTACAATTTGACTGGAAAAGGTCCTCAACAACAACCAACAACAAAAAGGACACATTTTTTTCTTCTCCTGTTCGAATATTATAGCTACCGATGGGTCGCAGCACAATCGAATCGTCAGAAATTCTTCTGAAAAATCGTCATGGTTTGTTTACAAAACTAAAACATGTATAGGTAGGTCTAAGGAGCTATAACCAGATATATCCTTAATTCTAATGAACTGTTGTAGTATGCAAGATCTAGAGAGGTATATTTGGATGTTAGTTGAAAAACAAAAACTAAATAACCAAAACACAACTACTTCGTCCCGATTATTATTTTTCACAAAAAAAAGGATCAGGTATATTAGACATATAGCAAGGATTAAGGATAATAAAATTATTTTGTGTTTAAAAATATTTTTGATTTATTAAATCTTAATCTGATTATTATCTGCGTTAAGCAACAAGATTAGCATTAACTTTTTTTAAAATAATATAATTGGATTAAATGCAGAAAAGGACGTAAACGGATTATATGTCGATAGTTCCAACTGTGATAAGATGGTTAAATAGCTGCTAAGCCATCGATGGCACCTGATTCATACCGCTTCGGTCATGTGAAATGGATCTTTATGTGCGTACAAAAGTGTGTTGTGTCGTGTCGTGACTGCGCGCCCCACCCTATATCTTATCTATGGTGTGCATACGATCTTCAAAACCAATTAAATGATGGTGTCTTGGAACCGTCATCGCACTCTTGAATGTCTTAAACGATTTTAATTGCATTCAAATTTATGTTGTTTTGGTGTGAGATTTTACAAGATTTTCGTTGGTTTTTTATGTCTGTAATTTTTTTTCCGGGAGTTGTTAAGTGAAATGATTTGATATATATTTTGTGAATGATAATTGGTTGGGGGAAATGCACAACAACAAAGAGAGATGAAAGAACGAGACCCTCATGCGTGTACATACTCGACATATCGTTCGAGTTATTTATGGTTTTAAAATTAAAAATTAGTTTTTCGAATTAATTTTTAAGTAATTTTTGGTTGAAATCTTTTATGGTTTTGTGTTGTGTCAGCGAGTATGTCTATATGTACATACAAAGACGATTATTATGGAAGATAAAGATGTTCGTTTGGTTTACTGGTATTTAAAAATTAGAAAATACATAGATTTAATAATAGATAAATTCGAAATGGCGTTGCTATACGCGTATACTGTAAGGAAACTGTTTGTAAGATGACTGAGTTTATAGTTATAGTTGGAATAAATAGTTGGAACTAAGAAAGTGATTGATATCATAATGTGTCGAATTTGATCCATTGATCTTTTACACAGAAAATAAGCCACCGGTATTGATTTTCTATATAGGCTATATTCATCTGTATCCAACTATTCTTCCAAAATGGGTTCCCTAAAATGACTTTGATATGAAGCAAGAAACCTTGATTGATGTTTTTAGAGATATAAAATCATAGCTAATCGGGTGACTTCAATTTGATTTAACATCGGATCCGTACTGGTGTTTTCTACTTTATTGTTGACCAAATCCTTGACTATTAAAGTTTTATAACCAATCGTTTTCAGTATTCTAATCTAACTAGTTCCTAAAATGTTTCTATATTGGCAACATTTTGGGGTTTGCTTGTATACTCATCCTTGTGATTTTCTTACAGATTTAATATTCGAAAAAGCTCTCAAACTGATATCTAAATTGATTGTTCTGCTTATATAACCCATGAATGTAAAAGGATTTGAAGATGAAGCTCAACTTGATTCGTGCACTCCAAAAATTTGAGAAAGGCAAAGTTCAGTAATAATAGAAAATTAATTGAACATAAGTGTCAGAAATATTAAGTGAATCTTAAAAAAATTTAAAGTTCATTTGACCTAACATGTTGATGTATTTATTGAACCAATCTCAATAATTCTGTATTTAACGGTCTACTAATTAAGAAATGGCCGGATTTAATTGCAAATGAAGTCAATTGGATTTCAATAATTCGGAGTCAGTATAAAGCCTTGAATTTACACCGCTTCATAATTTATTTACTTCAGAGTTAGTTCCAACAAAATTAAACCCTCTCGTTAGCACAAATATATTTAATGCACCGATAAGCTCGTACCTGTTGTTAACTTTATTACTAGTTCAAAATGATTAACTTGGTTGGAAGCTTCTGCTTTATTTTGTGGTGGACATTAACTGGATCACAGTCATCCACGCCGACATTAGAAAACGGTGGTAATACGCTCAGGGCGTAATTTAGTGTGTATGAAGTAATGTTTGGATACTGATAGGATCGAGTGCATTGAAATAGCATGCTTGAGTTAGTTTTGAATTGGTCCAATAAAATTTAATTTTAATTAGATTGTGTCAATAGCTGCAGTGCGGCACATAACTCTATATAGTCTCGTTAATATACTCTTTTACATTGCAGGTGCTATACTCTTGATTGAACGCTTTATTTAATTCACTGTTTTATTCATCTGCGTATACTTGTATGAATTGATTTTGTGAAAGGATCTGAAAGTATTTATATATCACATTTAGATAATGTGGCAAAGCTGCGTCCCAATATTGTTTTAAAAGCTACAATCACTTGCATTCAAATTTTATAATCGGATAAAAGTATATAATTGGTATAGTTAAACCAAGAGGGGACAAATGGCCATGTTGGGTTAAAAACGAATTCAGAGGGTTAAAATGGAAGTTCCAGAATCTTTGAAGAATTTCTTGTGTGGCATTTCTTCATGAACAATTGCAACATTGTACTCAAACTTGCGTTGCATTCTGAATTTGACTACAAGTATAGTAGATTGAAATTTTTTTCTCAATAATGGTGCATTTTATTCTCCCCAGGTACATTGCAAGAAGTTCGTCTCAGGTTGCAAAAAATCCAAACCGCTAATACGTGCACACATTAATATTGTATGCATTCAGGTTTGTATCATCCCGCAACAAGCTTAATCACTATGTAGACTAAATCAGTTATACAAACTTAATAAAGCGGGACTGTAATTAATCATTCTGTCTAAAATTTCACTTTTGGGGCAGATACAGCAAAGAATCTTATCGTTAGCAGTGTTACGACACGATTGCACACTATGCATATACGAACTGGACAAAGTTAATATATTAAGTACGGTAGCGTAAAAATTATAAACCTTCACGCTCTGAAATGAGTGCGACCAATTTTTTAGGGCATTACATTCTAAATAACATAATTTTGCTGTTTTCATAGTTAAAAACCACCGCAATAACATCGTAGCCGGTAAGATACCATATATAATAGCCTTATAGATGGAACCATTTGTATGACCATTCGCGATTACTTCGAATTAAGTTTCAAAATTCCGTCTAAAAAGGATTATATGAGAAATCCAATTCACATGTGCAGTGCATTTTATTATAACCATAATATGCTTTATTGCTATCATGTCGCCGGTTGCAGCTTAATATTTAAGAGAGTTTCTCATAACGCCGCTGTCTCGAGTTCGAATCTCGCCGCGTTGACCAACAAATAAACACGCACCGACATAACCGGATGACATTAAATACGATTTTGTGTGAAAACATTCGTTGGGCTGATCACCTACAATGTGCACCAATCGTTAAAATGGTTCGTATAATGTCTCATAGTTGAGACGCGGTAAGGTAAGGGCCGTTTATGATCTTTAAGCCATAGATTATTTCTTTATTTTGAAGAATGTGTGTAGCTTTGCTGTAAATTTGAGTATGTAAATCCGAGTTGCTCCTTGTTCTTGTAATCCACTAGGCCGGTTTCGATCTGATGATGACGTTATTGAATGACTGAGTGATCGAAAAGATCAAATCCATCTCATTAGGCATATGCTACCGGATATGCTACCATGCTCATACTGTGCGATTCGTATATATATATATGTTTAGTTGTGTCGCGACAGTACTAGTGAATTACAAGAACTTAACTCGAAATATTTTTATTAGTTAATTGTGGCGTGAGGTAATTTAATTGTATTTGTTGGAGTCGCTCAAGAACGCCACAATTTTATCATAACCAAATAGAACCTGAACAATAAACAATAATTGCTAAAGTCTTACATATATGGCCGTTATACTTTCGGATGAGATAGAAGGTGGAGTACTCAAAACTGAAGAAAATATTTGCAGGAGTCCCACAAAAAAGTGTGCTTAGCCCTGTGTTATACCTTCTGTATACAAATGATTTCCCAAATAGAACTACTATATAGTATAGTAGAACTACTATAGTATTGATGCTATAGTATTGCCGAGTCAACACGGAAACTACAAAATGGTATTAATACAGTGAACACTTGGAGAAAAACTTGAAGAATAACGCTAAACGAATCAAAAACAACACACATCGACTTCATAAACATGAAAGTAGAGTATACATTCCGATTACGCAAAAATTCGAAAAAATTCCGTACTCTAACAATGTGAAATACCTTGGCATGACACTATATAATAAACTCAGGTGTAATTGAATTAAAATTCAGACAAATGCAGTGGCTTGTTGCAGAAACTCTGATCTGACAACTACTGTTATATAAACAAATCGTTAAACCTATCTGGGCGTACGACATTCAACTTTGAGGCTGTGCAACGAAAACTATATTTAAGATCATACAAACATTTCAAAACAAAGTACTAAGTAGCATTGTGAATGCTCCATGGTACTCGTATATTAGAAATGACAACCTCCATCGAGACGTTAACATGGAATATTTCAGCGATGAAATATTTAAATTTGCAAGGAGTTATGTACTGCGACTGCAGCAGTATGACAACGAGGAGCTTCGGAACCTACTGGATTACTCAAATATCTTATCATGGGGAAATTCAAAATATCAACACCTAACTGTATCAAGATGATACCTAAAGCAAGTAATGACGTACCTCGTGACCACTCATCATTTAGGATTAGTCTCACTGAAAAAAACTTTACAAGGGCAGCAAATCCGAATCTTTAGCCTAATGGAATCCTTGTCAAAGAATTTGACAAGAACTACTGTTGTCAAGTCGAAAATGCCTGTGTAATAATAACAATCAATTAGAAAAAAATATACATTTATACTGTGTACATACCACCCTCTTCACTAAGTGAAACATACGCAAACTGCATGGAAACGATCCAAGAAATTTATAATGTTTCTAAGCCGGGTGATTTTTTGGTATAGTAGTGGGAGATTTCAACCTAACCAATGTGAGCTGGTCTTATGACGAAGATCTAAAATGCTTGCTTCCATCTTCTACTCTATCTAATATTGAGTGTTGTTTTATTGATGCCTGCTTTTACTTTGATCTTAAACAAATAAATCATATTCCAAATGCAAATGGTAACTTTCTTGATTTATTCCTAGCAAACGAAGTCGACATCTTTAAAGTAAATGAAACACTGTCACCATTCACATGTAACGATATTCATCACAAATTCATGGAATTCAGCTTTAATATATCAGAAATTAACGAACACTGCAATTTCGATCAAGAACCAGGTATATACGACATAACTTTGCCAAAGGTATAACATCGTTGGACTTACAGGCTTCTTGAATAATAAAAATTGGAACGAAGAAATTGATGGATCAACTGATTAACAATTTCTATGATATATTGTTCAATGGATTCGATCAGTTTGTACAGCTAACAAAAACTACATCAATCATCCATCAGCCATGGTACGATGATAAATTAATCAATCTGAAGAAAAGACCACGCGTTTAAAAAAATGAGACGTACCTATATTCAGACGAAGATAAACAAAAATTTGTTGCAACTAACATCTGGATAGACCATGTGCATCAGAACCCAAAGAAATAGCAAACCTGTTCTTATCATTTTTCCAAACAATTTGCAGTCCCGATAATTCACCTTGTAATAATCATCCTCCCATCTACGCTAATTGTTAAATTGTTAAACCAAACTTTTTCTGAAGAGGAGATACTAACTGAAATTAAATCACTAGGATGTGGCTGTGGACCTGATTCTATCCATCATTAAATTATTGGCTGATGTAGTTTGGAAGCCTTTAGAACTCATCTTTAAGAAATCATTGCAACCCGGAATTTTCCCTGATAAATGGAAAATTTCGATACTTACACCGATTTTGAAATCTGGTAAAAGAAATGAAATTTCCTGCTATCGAGGAATTGCAACCACTTCAATTTTACCTAAAATACTAGTCTGCAATCCCTTCAAGAAAACAGTTTTGCCTGGCAGATCAACTACCACCAAACAAGCTTTTGAAAATCATCAGCAAATTGACACCATAAAACTGACTTCAGTAAAGCTTTTGACTACATTCAACATCGCTAGGTATTGATTAAACTTGACAAGTTTGGTTTTTCGTCAATGTTTGTCAAATGGTTTCAATCTTACTTAACGAAGAGATATCTATTTATCGAAATAGCTGGTGAAAAGTCCAATCTTATCTTGACAAAATTCTTATGTCAAAATCCTTATCCTTATATCCTTATGTCTTCCTGATATTTATTGATGACATCACAAAGATAATTCAATACTCTTCCGTGCTTCTATTTGCTGATGATCTTAAAATATTCCGATCAATTAACGATAGAAGTGACTCTTACAAGCTTCAAGAGGATATTAACAAGATTTGTTCATGGTGTGAAGTGAACCAGTTAAAACTCAATATTCAAAAATGCAACATAATGTCATATCATATAGAAAAACATGTTCAATAATTGTCAATAATAATATCAATGGAACATTAATTGAACGCGTCACCACAATTAAAGATCTAGGTGTAATATTTGTCAGTGATATTTCACTCCTCAGACGCATCGATCAGAGAATATCGTAAGCCAACTCCATGTTCGGTTTTCTTCGTCGCTAGACCTCCGAGATTAAAGACCAAAATGCACTTTTTGTACTATACTTTGCATAAGATTTCATAGCTTGAATATGCAGTAGCAGTTTGGTGCCGCGAGTCTTACTCTATTTATAAAAAAACTGAAACTACAACTACAATTTATCATTCCATGAGAACCTGACCCTCTTACCACCTTACACTGTACGGTGTAAAGCTATAATATTGCAACTTTGGTTAATCGCAGGCGACAATATTGTGCAAGTTTTTTGGGAAATATGTTTTTGGGCCATGTAGACTCTCCCTTTATTCTTCAGAGCGTTATATTAAGCGTGTCCAGTAGAAATCTTCGTCTGCACAATTTGTTAAAACTTGAAAAATATGAAAATGAAAATAACTCTTCAGACAATTATAATTTTATATACTTAATTTTTAATTTTAATTTTTGTTTCCTTAAACATTTTAATTGTCTATCATTAAATCTTAAAATTTAAATTTCTCATCTGAAATCCTAAATGTATTTGATTCTACATATTATTTCTTGAAATTAAAAAATAAAATAAAATGAAATCACACCGATGGATCACAGCGCCTTAAAAGAGCAAAGCCTTTAGAATTAGTGGTTCCCATAAGATGCTACACCCTTTGAAAATTCATAAGATTTACTAGATAATCACTGAGATTAGTTGTAATATTTTATACAGAAATACATTTGGAAGCAAAGCTAGCAACTAATATGAGGGAAAAAGAATAACTGTCCAATGTGGGACACTATCATATGTTCACCAACCTATTCCACTGCAACCAGATCTAGCCTAAACGTACATCTACCTATATATGACGAGAACACAATTACAGCCTCTTCCCATGAACAGCACCGACGTTAAACTCTCAAATCTTATAAATTTGTGAACATAAGATCATTCAACTTTAAGTTTATCGATTTGTTAATATGCTCCGAGTCGAAAATAATCGACATCACGCACACATCGAGATAACACCAATTTTATCACTCACAAACTAAGTATAAACATACATTAAACGAGAACGTCCGTACATTTTGCCCAAACACAGCACTATACAAACAAATTATTATCCTTGAATTGTGCTCCTTTTTTGTATTTTATTTGTTGTAAAAAAAAATATATATTTTTTAATTTTAATAACACAAAAATAAATAATTTCATTTATAACAAACTTAATAATAGTCGATTATATAGCGAATAAGTAGCGGCATCGTATAATCAAAACCAACAACAACAACACCATTGAAAAAGGATAACACACAAGGAGATAAAAATTCATAAATTTCATAAAATTTTATATATTTTGTATTATGAGCGCGCACTGTATTGTTGTTGGTATCCTGCCATACAATTTGCTTAAATTAATTTGTTCCCTCGTTTTCGGGGATACGATGCTCACCGAAAACAAAAAAGGACGAAACACTCCCATTATTTTATACATATATAAAAAATATATCGTGTGACGAGTATCGACCGATCAGTATAGAAGCGATGTGACAGAGAAAAAATATAAGATGGTGGTTTTGTGTTTTGTTTTGTTTCAAAGAGATAAAATGCTATTATTAGCTAATAAAATAATAATAATGTGCTGTAGTGCTGTCTCATTCTCGCACCCATTTCATTTTATTTCTTTTACATACACCACCTACCTAACTACATACATACATTGTTGTTGTTGTAAAGTTAAATGACCAATTATTATTATTAAATTTGTATTGTTTTCTCTTTCGCTTGTGTCGTGCTATTTCTATTTAGTTTCGTATGCGCTCCGCCTGACAAACGGCACATTATCTGTATAGGTAGAAAAATGGTTTTAAAATATGATTATACTCCGCCCATTTTGAGTAACATATATAAGCGGGTAATTTGAAAGTGCTAATCAGTTAATTTGAGAACTTTGATCTGTACGACAACTAGAGTTTACTTTATTATTTGTGCATATATACAGTATACAGTATACAGTAACCTAGTTAAGTGATTAATAATTAGAAGGATATACATAAATATTGGATTATATAAAAAAGGATATTATTTATACCTATAACGTGAAAGTGAAATAATTATATCTTGTGTTGTGTGTGACAATTATATAAATAAAAGTGAATCAAAATGCAAGGATTTCGAAATTATAACCTAGAAGCTGTGCAACAAAGAGAGCAACTTGTTGTGGATTTAATGCCATCACAATATACAAAACCTAATACACCACCACCGTCGCCAAAAGGTAATTATTGACCCCCAAATAGTTTTAGTTGTTAGAATATTGGCGGAATATAAGTACATTATAGTGTAGTGTGCGTTTGCCAAATTATTGTACAGTGACTAATCAAGTATTTTGTTTTTGTTTTATAGATTCGTGTTCAAGTCCGACAAATGAACATCAAATGCCACCGGCCGATCCATCGGTCCGTCGTTATCGTACGGCATTCACCCGCGATCAATTGGCCCGTCTCGAAAAGGAATTCTACAAGGAAAACTATGTGTCGAGACCGCGTCGCTGCGAACTAGCCGCCCAACTCAACCTACCCGAATCGACGATCAAAGTATGGTTCCAAAATCGTCGCATGAAAGATAAACGCCAACGTATTGCTGTCGCCTGGCCATATGCCGCCGTCTATTCCGATCCCGCATTTGCCGCCTCGATTCTACAAGCGGCCGCCAATTCAGTCGGCATGCCATACGGTTATCCACCATCACCGATGCTGCCCCAAATGCCCGTGATGGCACCACAAATACCATCAAATCATTTTTCATATGGCTATCGGTATGCCCCATACCCGATGGCATCGCGCAATTCGGCCCTCCAGGCGCAGGGCTATCCAATGTTGAACGGTATGCCACAGGGCTATTCACCAATTCAAATACCTAAATCGACAACACCGCCGCACGATTTGCAATCACCATCGTCGCCGGCGTCGGGACTATCGATGTCGCCGAATTCGGATAAAATGAAATACGATACATCGTCGTCACCGCTCAAATCGCTATCGGAAACGCATCAAGGACTACTGATGACAGCACCGCAACAAACACTTTTAACACCGTCGCCGGATAAACCAAAACTTTTCAAACCCTACAAATCCGAAGTCTAGTATAGTAAATAGTTTAATTATGTTAATTATAATTAATAGTTGTTTGTTGTTGTTGCTGTTGTCAATGTTATACTGTGTAAATAGGTTTTATATATTATTTATTAGTTTCTTGAGACCCCGTTTTACTGTGTAAAAAAGGATATTACGTATATAGTTTCTGGAATCACTTAAAATGATATGCATTTGTATCAAATGTTTTTTTTTTAATTAGTTAATTAATTAATGTATATTATATAAATTATTATAAAATGTAAATATGAAAATAATTTTGAAAAAATAACAAAACCAAATTTTAAATTAAAATTTTATTTTTTTATTACCACAGTCGAGCGCGGTGTCGGGAATTCATATACATACATGTACATACCTGCGTTTTGCTAATTGTTTTATGGCGAGCGGGTTTAAGCTTTAAGAGTAATTATCTGTATCGATTTAAATATTTTGTGGGTGCAGGTATAAACAAAAAGTGCCGATCGGTATTATTTTCGGTTCGGTACGATATACGTTTTGGAGGTGTGTACCATACAATTTACACCAGGATTATGATGTGTCCTAAATCCTTTTGAACTATATATTTGTATTTTATTGTATGATGCGATGTAATGTGGGACAGTGGCGTCGGGGGGGAAATTTTGGAAATCTATAGGCATTCTATATTCTCACTTTTGTATAGTATAGTGCCGATTATGCTGAATAGTATAGGTGATGACTCTCTGGTTTAGTAGGATTTTATCACGACTCTATAGAAGTTTCCAGATCGGTCTCTATGACTCGGATTATTACCACCGACCACCAAGCATTAGAGTTGGAGTAACTCTTTCACTTCGAAACCATGAAATAAATCTGAGTCGGATTTTTCCGTTAACGGTTTAGAAATGTCAAAATACGATCAATCGTTTCGAAAATACGACAACTAAATAACAGTCGGATTTTGTCTTGTGCACTCGGAAAAAAACCCGGCCAAATTTGATTTGGCTTTTTAGTTTCATAATAGGACTGATTGATCCGTTAACGAAAAAATCCGATTGGTTTATTTCATAATAGCCCCCCGGCTTATTCATTGATTAGATCAGAATCGTGTTTCATCCTTTCGCGTTATCACTTAATCATGTGTACTTGAAAGTGGCCTTCTTTCTAGATTGTGTTTTTTTTGGACTGTAATCATCCGAAGCGAGGAAGTCTCCGATTATTCATAAATGCATAAGGAGCTACTCCTGGCATTTACATAATTCGTTTATATAAGAACTAGCGTTTAATAATTTGTACTTAACTGACTTGATACTGTTAATAGTTACGTTTGGTCTCTGTAATCCGCGAATTATGCGAACGTTACTCGCCAATGCGTTATCCATTATGTAGAGATATCCATTGGTAAGATTACAATAGCAGTCGTCTCTTCCATTTCACTGAAAATACTCATTTTTCATGCAGGGCTGCTTCATCTTGGCTATAAACAGTATACTGCTTCATACTTTGGTTTGGTGTCTAATCTGAATCCAATGCCCGCTTACAGGTTTCCAAGATCCCATATATTTATTTCTTAAGTTTCTTGTCCTCCTCCATTTCACTTTGACATAAAAAGTGTTCTATAACAATATTCTTTGAGAATTTTCAGCAGCACTTTGAATATCGTTCGAAAATGGTATATAAGTAGCATGTTTGATTTATAGCTAAACGCTTTTTTATGACAAATTCAATCGCACAACTCATTATTTTTGGAATTTGGTTCTCTCTGTAGTTCCGACTTCCGACAACTCTAGCATTTATGCGTTTATGATAGCTCCATTAGGTTTTTCAGACATGTGATCAATTGTTTTCGCTATACGGATGATTCTTTCAAAGTACGGCGAAATATCTCGCGATGTACGCCTGGTATCGCTAGATTTCAAGCAAGTCTATGACTCGATCAATCGAAATAAACTATGGTATGCGAATTTAGGAATAGCAAAATATGTACATCTGTGTCAAAGTTGAGAACAGGCTATCGAGAACTTTTGCAATTATTTCTGGTGTTCGACAAGGCGATGCGCAGTCCTTGAAACACCTCAGGACAATATCTTGATATATGCAGATGATATCTGTATATATGCAGATGATATTCAGCTTCCGTTGGTCTCAAAATCAATGAGTTCAAATCAATCAATTACTGCCTTGCCGCTGGCAATCGGGCTTTGTATTCTCTAAGTCCACTTCTTAAATTAAAATATCTTGCAAATACGGAGAAGCTAAAACTGTACAGAGTATTCATCAGATCCGTTGTCATGTATGGATGTGAGAATTGGACCTTGACAGATGAGTACGAGAGATGGCTTCTAACATTCGAGAGAAGTTATCATATGTGTGTGATATATGGCCCAAAACGCGACGTTGATAGCACATACCGTGTTCTGTTCAATCATGAGATCAGGAATTTAATGGAAATTCCTGATATAGTGCATGAAATCAAAGGATAGGTGGCTTGCTCGCGTTCTGCGAGCTGATCCAAATCGAATAATACGGCGATTTTTGAAGGAAGAGTCGCCTTTCGGTAGGTGACGATGGCTCCACGGCATAAAGAGCGATTTGGCATCTTCTATGGTTGCTTGCATCAGTATGAAGAGCTGGCTAATGATGGAACCATATGGAACCAGATTATATTGACACGGTACGGGCCAACAATGGCCTGTAATTCTCTTTTGCACCATGGGCTCATTGTGGCAGTGAGTTCGGAATCTTATAATGGGTTCCAACGAACTTTAATAAAAAAAAGTCCTTATCAGCCTAATTACTTGTCTATATTCCAACAATTTCTTGACTCCATAAATAGGTTTTTTTCCACAAAATCTTTGAAGCTATCAATAATTATGATTGTGAATTTTCATTGTACCATGAATTTTTAGTTCCAAATGTACCATGAGCTAAAAATGTTATCAAGGTATAGTCTGCTCCTATAGCTGTCTACACATAGTTATGCAACCAGTCCACTAAACATACACTATAATATATAACGTGTGTCATATAACGTAACCTCTTATGTCGCTCGAAGGGTGATGCCACCGAACCTGATTTTTGGAAGGATATTTTGATATCCGACGAGGCCCATTACGAGGCGGCGATAATAAGCAAAATTGCCGAACGTAAAATCTAAACGAGATTCATGAAAAAAAGACTGTTTGGGCCGGCGTTTGCTTCAAAGCCATCATTGACTGGCCACCGTAATTACAGATTTGACCTCTCTGCGGACTATTTGAAAAGTAATGTCCACAAGCCTCAGAACGTTGACGTGCTCAAGGCAAACATTCGTGTCGGGATTGAAGTTGTATTCAGATACCCGTTAAGACAACCAGTTTTGTGCAAGGTACGCATCTAACTTCTAATTGATTTAGACATGATCGAGATACATAACGTATACTGACATCAAATGATAATCAAGATGCATCATTTCTTGTACGTCAAAGAATTCCATGCGCCAAAGGAATTTTGTACCGCACACCGCTAGCATAAAGGAAAATATAGGTAGCACGCACAAAGTATAAAGAACAGACAAGGCCGCCATATACAGCAAAATCAAAGTTTTTGGTTATTGAATAGCCGGCCGCGTATACCGATTTGACCACAAACCACGTCACGTGGTAATTCCATAAAATTTTTTTTTCTATATACGAGATGATGAAAAGAAAATTATCGAAAATAAACCCGTCCACCCCCTCATATACATGCCATAATGATCCTCGTCACATCTGTATCTATATATATATATAGGATCGCCATCCTTTTTACAAAAAAAACTATTACCCCTTTGTTAATTAATTAAAAGAACCATAAACTCCATTATAGTTCAATTATCTTAAAATAATAAATTTTAAGATTTTACCAAAGGATTAAATCCAAAAAAGGGATAAAAGTGGGTGGCACATTTTAATTTTTCTTTTGTTTCACAAAAAAAATATCGCTCTCGGATTGCCGTACAAAAGTGAATAAGAAGGATTGCCTTAAGGAAAATAATTATCTTTAAGTAGAGTAGAGATTTTTTATAGCACGGGATCCTTTATCCCTTTTTCACTTTTCTTTTTTAAGTCTTTTAAAGAAAAGCAATAAAACAACGTAATTAATATTAATTTAAGGGGTTGGCATTTTTAATTCGTAAAGAAAAGGAGTAAAAGGATTAAAGGATTATTGAACGCGCTACACACGTATATAAACGCATAGTCTTCGTCTACTTATATGTATATGCGCTGTGTTTAGGCAGTGGCGTTACATACCCAATATTGAACTTGTTATGTCAAAAAAAAAATTGGTGATGCTGTTTGCGTAACGCATTAACGTCTTAAATAACCGCAATCTATACAGATATACGATAAAAGTTAATAACAAATTTTATCCATCATAAAGTTTATTAATTTTTTAATGATGATTCGTAAATTTTGTTGAGATCAACAGAAAACTAAACTGCTGTAACATACACACACACACACACCCAGGTTAAGACGTATTTCATCTTAACGTAACGAAACAAAAATATTATTATTTTATTGCATGACATTATCGACTTAATGTTAAAAATTTTTTAATAAATAAATAATATAATGATATAATCATGTTAATGCTAATAATCTTCTTGTATATATAGACAGATTTCCTTTTATCATCATCCGTGAGATCTTAAAGACGCGATAACATTATATACAAATGTAACACATTGCGCGGGTTGTTTGTGTGTTCGAGACATAAAAAATCGTAAACAATGCATCGAGTACTTCAAAGCCCTGCCGGCCTTTATCTACTTATGTGGATTTTACTGCTCCCAAAATATTTTACAGTCGAAACGTGTAAATTGGAGATAAATTAATAATGAGACCGGAATATATGTACCGCGGAATTCGGTATTTTAAACTGTGGGAATCTGAATCGGATTTCACATTATCCTTCAATTTTTGTCTCGCTTCGTTATTGGTTCGTACCGTATCGACAATCAAAAGCTCCATCAGTAAGGTTACTTAACAAGGAAGAAGACCAAAAACCTCAGTTTGATTCAGTTACAAAAGAAGCCGCAGGATAACTATGGGTATTGTAGGAGTTATGCACACCACTCCTTCTGAAGCTCTTGAGATGAATGTGGGTCTGTTACCACTTTATCATTAGATCATAAGGTGTGCAGATTGCAAACTGCCACTCGCCTACAATGCAAAAACGGTCTTCATAGCCCTTTTGGGCATTGTCAAATATGGAGGGAGGTAAGTAGGCATACAACTGCCCACGTGCCCTCGGACACTACGGTGACGAAGCACGTCTTCGAGAAATCTCCCATAGTAGTCCATCCTACCTCTCTGGTGATGATTTTTACTGACGGATCAGTATGCTGCAATCTAGCTGGTATCGGGTTATACATACAAAATACTAAGGTCGAATTATCTATTCCTTTTATGGTAGGTATACGCCGTTTCGTTTTTTAGACGGAAATTGTTGCAATTTTGAGATTATGCTGCTCTAACTAAAGGGGCGATTGGTTCCAATACTGTTTCATCGAAACTTGTTTGGAGACGATGATTGCCTTAAATCGACTAGGAGGTCTGAATTAAGTTAGACTTGATTGGATATACCCTGTCACATGGGTATATATCAAAGGAAAAACATTGGATAACAAATTGGCCCGTTCGGGTGCGGCTTTCCATTTTGTGGGACCTGATCCCGTTTCAGGAGTGACGTCATTATGCCTTAAACGAGAAACTGACTATCACTATGATGAGATGCACCAAAAGAGATGGGATACCCTCATTATTGGATTAATTAAAATCCTAGTCCTTCTTAAACTATGATAGACGCACTTTAAGGCTCTTGCTGGGCATTATCACGGCGCAATGCTCCCTGAATAATATACGTATAAGAATACGTTCCTTATGAAAGTTCGAAACATCGCAAACTGCGAACAGTGTGGGGGAGGAGTAGAAGTAACTGTTGAGCACTTCTTGTGCTCGTATTCTTCATATACTCTTTTCATAGACTGCAGTGTTTTGGATCACCATTCCTTTTTGAGGATCAACCTTGCGGATACCGGTATTTTGAACTTCATAACAAGAAACAACAGATTTCGGGAGTGAGAGTGTACGTCTGGCAAGGGATGTCGCAATGGGCATTGTATAAGGTCACATTGACGTTCTATCAATTTTTTTCAAATAAAAGGCTGGGTATAAGAAAAAATGAGCTCTTGCAATTTTCCCCAGAACCACTTTACCGGTAAACAGTGATAATCGTGTTAACTCAATATCAGTTATCGCATCTACGAGACAGTATATCGATAATGTTGGTGAGCAGTGCAGGGTGCGGTATCCGACTCGACCGTTTGTGTTTAGATTGTCCCTTCCTAGGCTGGTTATCGGTACCTTAATACGACGCAATTTAGCCTGACTCAACATTTTAGGTGGGCACTAGTGCGAGCAGCAAGATACGGATTAGTAAACCGGAGAGCCAATACTGATAACCAAACTATAAACATGTTTCTCCTCAAACCTCTTTATAATAAAAGTCACTTGTGGGTTTGGTATTATGTTCCACAACCCTTACAATCAATGAACCATTTTGTAGTTCCAAATTCATCGTAATGTGATCTTTATTCGAACAATCTTATTATTGCGGTTAAGTTCTTTCGTATATAAGACATTCGATTAATATGCGAAACGTTAGTATCGCTATATCATGAAATCGTTGGCTAGTTTCATCATAACTGTATTGTTTTGTGTCATTGTAAATGGTGGAGAACACGTCAACCTGAATGGCCGATTATATTACATAAGCTATCCACAGAAATTGAATTGGTTTATGGCTTATCGTTACTGTGCCACGCTAGGCATGCACCTCATTGATATGAATACCGAAGCGGAACACAATCGAACTGCGAATTTGATATTAGATGTTCATAAAAAATATGGTTATACCGGGACACTTGATTATTGGACATCTGGATCTGATTTGGGAATTGAAGGTAGATGGTACTGGATGACCACTGGCCAGTCGATTATTATTAATATGTGGAGATCAACCCAACCATCAAACCATACTAATGAGAATTGTTTAGATCTATATGCTGATACCAGTTCTATATTAATTAAATGGTTTGATTCAAACTGTGATAACAACTATCATTTTATCTGTCGCGACCGGCTTGATGTGATCGATTATACATCAAATGACTGTTTCAATCAATAACTTACGAATTATGTTTTAAAGCATTTATATACCCATCAAATAAATCATCCGTATTATCTATGTTGTGGTTTTATTGGCTACTATCCAAAAGGCCTTTTGCAATCAAGATCGAATCGTTTGTTTCAATATCGAAGCGTTATTCATCAGAAAGGTGGTCGTTTTCTGATTAAAAAAATTGAATCTAAGCTTAGAAGCAAGTATCACAGAAGCATTAGTAAGATCGAATATAATATGTATATGATCTTGACAAGCAGGACTTGCTCGGAACCATTCATTTCTGGTAATCTTTTCTTCGGTTTATACAGACCATTGTTGACCAGTGTCGTGCCCACTAGCTCCATCGGTTTCGATTACGAGCCAGCTGTTGAAATATTGTTGTATTCAACTAGAAGATGCCAGATCGCAAACGTCGCCCTGGAGCGAACTCTTCGCCTATTGAAAGGCGGGTCTAAATCTAATGACCGAGCTGTCTTTTTACACAGATGTACGTATTGATTTGGTATTCTTAAATATTCATGCTCATACCGCATATTCTCTCTCGATTGATCGAGTATACCGTCTGGTAAATACTTTCCAGTGAAAAATGCTTCACTCCGTACTGTTCACAAACATAGAAATTTAACAGCTGTGCACATTGATGCGCGCTACATTTTATCTAATTCATGGACCCGTCTTGCTTGGATGCAAGCTGTAGGGAGCCTTATATAATAATATATCATATAATAAGGTATCATTTGGTCCAGATTAGCATGCAGAACTTCACCAAACTGCAGTATAGGATTAACATCCCCATTTCCAGTTACGGCCCGTTAGTCGAACGAACTTCAGATTTAATTTGTACTGCGTTAGTCATTTTACATTTTGTACGAGAATACCACGGCAGAATCAATGTTTGTCTTTAGTTCCCCCATGTTTTTCCCAGAAGTGTTGCTTCAGTTTGCACCGATCTTTTCCAATTCACTGCTGGTCATCCAACTTTTCTGTTTCCTTGCGGTTTCCATTCTATTGACATCCTATGCCATTTGTGTCTTTCTCAGCGTGTGTCCTATCCATCTACATTTCCGCTTCCTGATGTCCTTCTCAATGTCCACTTGGTTTCTTTCTCGCAGTAATTCTTCATTTGTCATCTTATTCGGCGAGAAGCATTTGATCAATCGCCTAAGGCATTTATTCACAAAAAGTTGGAGTCTTCTTGTGATTTTCTTCGTATATGTTTCCACGTTTCACTGCAATAGTGCAGTACTGGTTTTACACAGGTATTGAACCTTCGTATCCTGTGGTTCTTGACAGGACGGTTGAAACTGTTTCTCACTTTGTTGATGCGTTGGCTTCGTTCTGTTCTTGATACGGTACAGACAAAGTATACGAATTTTTCGACATCTTCTAATGTGTCTTGGTTGATGCGAAATGGTGTACTAATCCAGGCATATATCATCTGCGTATAGTCGAGATCATTTTCTTATTGGATCCCACTGGATTTCGTTTGATGATGTGAAGTCCAGCTTGCGCATGACATTATCCAGTACTATGAGGAACAGTAGTTAAGATAGTATACACATTCCTGTCTAACTCCTCGTGCATTGTAGTATGTGCCACTCTGCTTTATTATCAGCATCCCAGTACATTTCTCGGATGAGTTCAGTTATTTTCCTCGGGTGCGAGTTAGAAGTCCACGATGAGTATAGATAGAGTGGTGAGTTCCATTAGTTGGAATTTTCGCCGATAATTCGAACTGTGTTTATGTGGTCTGTACAGCATCTGTATACTCTGACGATTTCTGTATATAAAACAACTTAAATATCTTATACTTAACCAGCTGATCTTATACTTGAACCAACAGACCTTGTTGCTATTATGATGGAAAAAAACATGTTTAATCCTTTATTATGGCCGTCTTAATGTTGTGATATCGACATCTGTAATTTGTAGCACCACAATTTCATGACTTTTATAGTCATGTTGGAATTGTAATTCTAAAACTTAAGTCTGTGAAGAATTGTATACACGGAAAAAAAATTCAGACTGAGAATCACCAAAAAACAGTATAATATTCATTAAAAACTGCTCCAGTCGATTCAATGGTGATTAAAACTAAACTGCTTTAGTGTTTTTTTTCCTGTAGTGAATATTACAAAACTGGTAAATGATATTCACTAAGTATTCATATTGAATATTTATGACGTCACATATATGAATTACATCAAATCTTTGATGATGGTCAACGCATAAAACAAATTTAAAACTACGAGCATTAAATCTTTAGTGAAATACAATGGTTTTTAAAATAAAATTAATAAAAATTTTAGTGAATTTCATTGAAAAATAAGTAAACATCAGTATTTATTTTGATGAAAATCTTTAATAATGGCCAATAGAAACAACTGTTGAATAACATGTCATATATATATATATATATATATATATATATATATATATATATATATATATATATATATATATATATATATATATATATATATATATATATATATATATATATATATATATATATATATGAAATTCAATAAAACACAGTTTCTTATTTCTTTTCAACGAGACTTTTTATCTCAATTTATTATATTAACTGTCAAAAATTTAGATTATGTTGGACTATGAAGTACAGATGATTCTGTATCAATCACTTCGGTACTAATTTTTTCCAGGTATTCCATATTTTGTATATTCCATAAATGATCAGTAATTGAAATCTGTAACAGAATAGAGCGTATGAAATAACACGACATATTTTATTTCATACTTACACACACATAATTATATATTGTATCAAAATACATATTTGAATATATCCAGGAACACTTCTGATATATAAGACCACCTTTTGAATTGACGATTAAATTAAATAAATATAGCACGCTCGAAATAATACGAAAATATTGTCCTTAAATGACAGAAGTTCATAAATATTTCATAAATATTCTATCACCAAAAGTTTTTGATGTTTACAGAATTTAATGAAAATCAATCCAGATTTTACTGATATGCACCAATTTTTCCTGACGTACTGACTTTTTCAAAAATGTATATAATGAATTTCAGAAAACGTTCTTTATGAATATCGATAGTCAATAAAAATTCAATGAATTCATTCAATCAATATCACTCAAAAAGAAGTTAAAATCAGGAAAACTTTAATGAACATCACAAAAATCAAGTTACCAAACTACTATAATGATGTTAATCAAAATATTTTTTTCCGTGTAGGAACGAAAGACCAATCGAACTATTTAGTGGCTTGTTCCTTTCGTTCGAGTTTTTCCTCAGCGAATAATTATAGGAATTAAAGTCGAAACGACCTCAACCTATGTATATTCTCAAACTGTTAATGTATGGGGTCCACGAATTTCTTGATTGAGGTCATTAGAACAGAACTGGTGTAGTGAGATGACCCAAACGTTATGTATGTGAAGTTGTAACCCGTTTGTATGAATGACAAGTCATTTGATAAGTCCGTACATTTAATTAATGTTTTAAAATCAAGCCTCCTATACTCGAGCGTACCATGATATGATGTATTTGGTGTAAGTTTGCATCTTGGTGGTTCTAGCAAATCGAATGAGATCTTGGAGGACTGATGTGGGGAAGGAATTCGTGTGAACAGTCATTGATCACGCGAGCTGATATTGATGCTTGGTGCTGTAATCGTGACAGCTAATGATGAATGATGGTAGTTGAACTTGAACTCTACAGAGTGGCATTGATTGACAGCTAGGGCGCTGAATCAACCAGCCGAAGAAGACGTTTGTCTTATGAAATATATGGCATCCTTCAAGTGATCTGTAATATTCGTTCGCTAGGCCGATTTCGATCTGATGACGTCATTGACTCGTTGTGTGATCGAAATGATCAAATCCCTCTCATCAGGCATATGCGACCGGACTTGATGTATGTTGCATTTTCGTTTGTATATATGTTGTGTATATAGCTATGTTGCAACAGTTCTAGCGAATTACAGAATTTTGAATCGAAATTTGTTTTTTTCGATTATTACAATACTACTTCACTATTGTGGTGTGACTATTCGTCGTATTTACATAAGGTAGAAAGGCACATAAGGTACATAAGGTAGAATGGCACATAAGGTAGAATGGCTCCGTAGCCTATTGCAGCATGTATTCTCTGTTGCTGATCATGTTATTGCCTTCAGTTGGATATGTGAATGGTTATGCTAACGAGTTTAACAGATTGTTATTTTAAAAGATGGATGATAAGTAGGTATCTTGCATGGAAGTGCAGGTATCTCTTGCTACCAGGCAACTATAGCAGTGCTGTAACCTCAACAGTGCTGTAGAGTAGTATGTTTACAAACAAACCAGAAAATCTTTGAAACCCAGACCTCCTCTATCTAAGGTAGTTCGAGTATAGGTCTTATAAAGAGTAATAATCATGAAGATCGCCATATGGAACTCGAGAAATGGATCTTATTCCCTGGGTCATGAACATTTCACCCGTGACATCTGGTGAACTGTTTGTGAATTAAACTCTTGATTATGTCAAGAGCTAGAAGGAAGACTGAAAGTAGTGACATTGGGAAATTTACGAGGTGTAACAAAAGGTAGATCGGGCTTCTGTACATTTTCAACGGATTATGAATCTGTCCAAGTATACTCAATAAATTACATTTTAAATCCTATTTTGTTGCAGTTCGGCCATGTAGGATTATAAAAGGCAGAACGGACAGTGAGGCAAGGAAAGACTCTTGATAAGCACTAGGGCTTATAGAAGAAGCGAAAGACGGTGGATTGGGATTGTAAAAGCCCTAAAACCTAAATGTTTACAAGATATAGTGTTTAAAGGTAAACCTGCATCATATTATGTAAACATACATAATGCAAAAGTTTTGGTCAATATTGAGACTAGGCGGATTACGTTAGCAATTTTGTCTCTCTTTTAACGTACAAGTTTACGCTGAGAGGAAACGAGGTAATACGTATATAGACCATTTGCATACTAGACCTCCTATAAATTCTTCATGACAGCTTATCACTAGTACTGGGTGCAATAAGTATCACCCCAGAGTCCAATTTTAATCGAATGAACAAATACTAATTTTGCAGACCCTTTCAAAGGTTGAGTGAAGGTACGGTGACTTGTAACTGAGGTTTGGGGACCATCACATTCAGTTTCTTCATATAGTCATGGCAAGAGTTGGAAGTCGCGAACATTCGCCTATAGTGTACTTGTTTGTTTTAACTACTGGGCACATTGATAAACAAATGGTACAAATGAGGTATCAGAGTGAAAGTATGCAGCTTATGGATGTTATTAGAGATAGAGCTTTGGATGCCAGAAATATGTTGTTTGGTTCACATTGAGTAAGAAAACTCTTTCACTGAGAGATGGAGTCATGAAGTCATAAATTTATTGGCAGGAAAAGCGAGATATTGAATCGAAATGAGATAGTGGATATAAAGCACCGACGATACAGAGCACGCAAAAGTGGTCACCAATGGAAAAAATCGCTAGTATCCTCGCTAGTAGCAAAAATGGTGTTGATCAGGTTAATACTCATTTTATGTCGTGCTTCTCGATGTTCGGTTCTCGACAGAGCTTTTAAAAATCATCTGTTCTTCTAACGATGTAGTTCTTCTTTCAATTACATTACACGACTTCTTCTGCTACATATATAACACCAGTTATATAGCTCCCTGCCAAATTTATTCTCAATTTAAAAACGAATAATTTATGTTTAGTAAATAAATTGTGTACATAAATGTATGTATATCGACTAGATATGTGGACATAAGACACGAACATAGTAAATAAATAAATGACGACAAAATATCTCTATAAAGAATCTGAGTATATATACGATAGAACAACGAGAACATGTATATATATATATAGGCGTGAAGCAATGAGACCATCAATATTATTTTTAATAGACTCGGAACAGTTCGGGGTGTACGAAAAGCACAAGCAGTATACAATATACTCGTACAGTGATAATAATATATAAGGGAAGGTGTATATATGTATATATAAATATATATATATATATATATATATATATATATATATATATATATATATATATATATTTACATTTACATAGAAGATATATCCTTTAAGGATTTTTATATTTATTTATTTTTTATGTGGAAGAGACGCAGGTGCTGTGAGGATATATACGTACGTATATGAATCGCTAAAATTTTTCCTACTTAATACCGAATGAATATCCTTTATTTATATACACACAACTAGGATAAAAGGGAAGATTTAAGGACTTTCAGAGAGGGTAAAATTGTTGTGATGTTTTTCGCACATAAAGCAATCACAAAACTAGGTTGATGAGGAGGAATATGGGATGTGGAAAATGTGGTGGGAGAGAGACTCGGTACGTATATCTATGTGCAATCGAGTTACGGTTATTTATTACATTTTCATTATTATATGTACGGATGGGTGATGGGGTTTGGGGCCGAATAAATTTATTTGTTATTTATTTTTGTTGTTGCATGTTTATATATAAGATGATATAATTTTATTTTTAGTGATTAATAATTATAGTAGTCATTCGGATATGGGTTGGGGTTGGGATGCGACTTGTTGTAAACCGCAACACTCTATATTTCTATACATATATGAATGAACAATAACGAACCAATCTTACATCATGTATATAAAGACAATAATAACCATTTAGTTAGTTTGAAATCGTCGTGATTCAATTTTATGATTTTTTTGGAAAGACGCGATATTTATTCATCTTAATTTGAATAAATTAACAAAATCATGTGATCAATAATCGTCTCGCACAGCATTTGGTACATAAAGAAGTCTTATATATATGCGAGATGAGTTAGTAAAAATTTAACACTTTCAAGTGGTATCGTCGTTCCTAATCAACACAACCAATGTTTGAAAACTTAATGAAGGTGTTAATTAATTATTTTGTTGATTGAAAATTTTAAATAAATTGAGGCAACAACAATGCTGCGAATAGGTTTATTTATATACACATGAAATATGAGATGAGTGCTGTTGTGTTGGAAGAAATAATTAATTTTGTTAAAAACCAATTAAGTTAAATAAATATTAATTATTCTAATTAGTTATGTGTAGCAAAATGTGGTGCTTTCAAAACGTTTCATAATGTTAATGTCACTCAAGTATATATGTAAACTGGTTTGCGCGGTTTGGAATGTGTCAGAGTAGCGTAGTCCATATTCTAGTTTTGACAAACTGTTCGAATGTTTTAAACTTGAGAAGCCTTAATCTGAGCTGTGGATCAAATCTATAATTAAGTAGTCGTAAATGGGTACGAGTGATGTCTCCATCACTTAGAAAACCTAACGTTTGAATAAAATTCATAGAAACATAAAAGTGGAGGTCGCATGGACTCATGACTATACAGTGCACTGAACTCTTTGACAATCGTCCGTTTCAGTTGAAAAAATGTATCGAAATGGAATTCGCAACAGTGTTATTGCCTTGTATTTGGGTCGAAAACTGTTAACTAGCCATTGTTAATGAGGTGCAAAATTTACATGTGAACAAAATATTTGGGTATAGGCCCATTGCACAAGGCATCATCTCAGTATTGGTTCTTCAGGCGAAGGCCAGAATTCAAAGTAATCCACAACTAGGTCCAGTTCAATTGGTGAAAATTCTTCTCGTATCATGGGGCGAATAATACAAAATGAACTACGATTGAAGCCCTACAAAATACAAAGAGTTCACAAAAGGTGGCTCGCCTCGCTAGACCAAGTGTGCACTTGCACATTGTGAGTGGTAAGCTTGGAAATTTCGTATTTTTTGATGTAAAAACTTTAACGTTTTTGTTTAAAGTGCACATCACAAGTGACCATTGAATGATTCCGCGATAGTAAGCGTCTGCATTAGTGATGGTTTCGGATGCATAACTGCGAGAGATATTCGTAGTTATAGCGTCTAAACTTGGAGATATCGCTGGACTGTGGGTCAAATGTCTAATTAAGAGCTCATATAACTAAAATGGGCAGCTGCACTAGCACTTAGGAATCCTAACATTTGAATATATAATTCATCACTTTCATTAAAACTGTATATACACTATATGTGGAGATCGTTCCATGACATGAAATATGAAGCTTGGCAAAAGGCTTGCGGGCTATCAATTTTCATGCTAACGTTTGGCAAAAAATGAATTATATTCGATCAATTCAAAATATGGTAGAATTAAACCAAGTATAAGTGAAAACTGTTGATAGTTCAATGCAGAAAATGTCAGGGCTTCAATCATACTAAGAGATACTATCGGCGAATGTAGTGGTACGATACGGCATATGTGCCGGTATCTAACTTGGCACGTATGTGGAAAATGTATTAATGGCAAAGGTCACCATATGATAGTTAATGAACTTTAAAATATAACCGCCCAGCAAACGCAGTGGTTAAAGCTGCGTCAGTTGGAGCGGGAGGTACTGGGTTCGAATCCCTATAGGGGCAGGATGCAAAAGGGATTTTTCACCACACGATTACGATTGGTGGTGTAAATGAGCACATCTATATGACCCCTGTCGGAGTGCAGAATTCATGGGTCAACCCATCTTCCATGTCAGTACTATAGGCTGTCATGGAGGTATGCAATGTGCAGATGGTTCTACGTAAATCGGACTTAGAGCGTTACATCCTCGATTTGGCTGTATGACGTAAAGGACATAAATAAGCGAACCACGAAAGATTTGGAAGTGTCTCGAGCCCCGAAACAGATTGTACAGAAAACACAAAGAAACAAACAAACTTCAAAATATATACTGTATATATTACCTCGACCAATCAAGAGAAAATTCGGGTGTTGCATAACCTATAAAAGAATAAATTTTATACACAAGTGACTGAATGCGAAGCGACATATTTACAAAGGTACATACTAATATAGTTTGAATTCGAACGTGCTGATCGGGACTCATCGTAAAAAATAAATGTTTAACACCATACATCCTCCTCCCCCCCCGTCACTCAGGCTCAATTGACCATTTACACTCTCAGTCCCGTACACTCTCAGTCCCGGAATCTGATTCTTCTAATGAAGTTCAAGATATCTGGTATCTTCCAGGTTGTCAATTGGTCCTTAAATAGGAATTGTGCGCCGAAACAGTGTTGTCTATAGGAAGAGTATGAAGAACAGGAGTTCAAAAAGTGCTTAAGAGTTTCTTCCTCCCCGTCCCCACACTATTCTCAGTATGACGTGTTTCAAACTGCCATTCGAAACATATGACTATTCAGAGAGCAGTGCCCGGTGAGAATGCCCAGCAAGATCCTTAAGGTGCGTCTATTATAATTTAAGAAAGACTGGAATCTTTGCTGGTTTACTGATCCAAAGAAGATTTTTGGATAAACGACAAGAGAGGAGATTATCCCTTCTCTTTTGGTGCAGATCTTCAAATTGATAGTCAATTTCTTGTTTGAGGGATAGTGACGTCACTGCTAGAGAGAGCTCAGGTCCCACAAAGGTCAATTTATCGGCCAATATATTCCCTTTGATACCCATGTGACTGGGTATCCAATGAAGTCTGACTTTATTCAGACTGCCTAGTCGATTAAAGGCAGATATCGTTTCAAAAACCAGTTTTGATGAAACTGTATTAGAACCAATCGCCTTTAGGGCAGCCTGGCTGTCAGAAAGAATGCAGATACGACGATCTTTGCAATTTATCCCTTTACAAAGAGTGCTGCTTTCAAAATTGCAGCACTTTCTGCCTAAAAAACCCGGCACGAGCTAGATTATAGCATACTGATCCGCCAGTAAAGATTAACATATCGTTGTCCGAGGGGTGGGTTGGGCTGTTATAGTCCCATGTGTGATTTCCGGTAATAGTTACATAGTTACCAGAAGACGTGCCATAATGTCCGAGGGCATGTGGGCAGACACCATACATGGTTCAATGCTTTATCATCGGCGGTGACGGCAATATACGAAAAACACATACTAAGGCTCCAGAGTTACTTCATCAAAAGGGAAAGAAATTGTTCGTGGCAGGGAGTTAATTACAATTTATGCCTCGGATCTTAAGGTGCGTGGTAAATTATCCACGTTTAGCAAGAAAACGTAAAGTATTTATGTTTTGTCCAATAACCGGAGTTATAACGTATTATATGCGCTTAAGTAAGATTCAGGACGCCGCAGCATGACGACATCGAGATAAACTATAAACTGGTATTTTGTGATCTTATTCAATTATTGTTCTAACGAACTATCGAGCTTCTGATATGAAGTGAAGGTTTGTTGTGGAGTGTCATCTTGCTGTTGAGGAACCAAATATGCCGATTTAAAGTCCCAATATTGACGTAAAATGACTTGAGAATAATGAAAATGCAACAACTCGTAATGCATGTGGTTTCATCAGGACAGTAACAACTCCCATTCCAGACCTGAAAATAGGTATTCATGGGTATAGGTTTTTTGTTAAACGAAGTATAATTATAAAGAAGGCGTACTGTCTTCGATTTGAAGACTTAAACAACATGATCTCAATGTTGGTAGCTGAAATTCAAGTCACATCGGTTGCATACAAATGGGTTGGTTTGTGGAACCGATGATTTAATTTGGTTTTAGCACCATATGTTTGGATACTAGGCCTTAACTGACCAAGGCAAACTATTTCATTTTGGTCAACTTGACATTTTTTATTTGCTTTGTCTCAGAGCTTCGACGCCATTACTTAAACCAAAGAAGTTCGATAAGTCAGTCTTTATAGTAGAAGTAGGGTATTATTTCCACATGTGATGTTCATAAGATGTACGATAATATGGGAATGCTCTATAGTGTCCGCTCTATATCATTTCTGTGTCTTATATTATCATGAAGGTATGCAATGTATAGATGATCTTATTTAGTTCATCTGTATAAATTACATATACCGCCATGGTAATTTATAGAAATATAGAAGACGAATCACTTTGTATATTGGTGTTGACTTACATTAAATTCGTTTACCAAAACCGCCAGAGAGGTGAACACTATAATTTACGATTGCTATTATTATCGGGTTGTAAAAATCAGAAGACAAATGAACGAGAGTGTCTTAGACCATTCTTTACTATAACAGGCCAATCAATAAGTCTGTGGGATAAGTAAGAAAAAAACAGTCGAGGTCGATACAACGAGTATTTATAGCACGATTTCTCTTTCTCGTCAAAATTGGCCTTAGTTTCAGCGATAACTTCATCATTGAACTTAATTTTTATTTCATCAAGCATTCTCTTGAGATCTGAAACCAGGAAACTGTCGCTGGGGGCTAAATCTGGGGAATATGGAGGGTGGGTTAGCAATTTGAAGCCCATGTCTTTCAATTTTGCCATCGTTTTCATCGAACTGTGACACGGTCAAAAGTACACAGTAATAGTCTCTGTTGATGGTGGTTCCTTTTTAGAGATAGTCGATGAATATTATTCCGTTCGCATCTTTACCGGCCAATTGTTGCGTCTTTGCTCTCTTTCGATTCGGTTTTTCGACGGCTGTCCACTCAACTGACTGTCTTTTTGATCCTGGTGTGTAATTGTGAAGCCATGTTTCCCATTGTCACATATCGGCGGTGGAATTCCATTTATTGCGGTTTAACAGCGCTAAACACTCCTTTGAAGCATCGATTTGTTGTGGTTTTTGGACGACGGTGAGCTCACGCGGCACCCACTTTGCACAGAGCTTTCGCATACCCAAATGTTTGTATAAAATGGTAAAAACACTACCATCTGATATTTTAACAATGTCAACAAGCTCGTGAACCTTCAATTTGAGAGCGCTCATTACCAATTTGTGGATATTTTTAATGGTTTCTGGAATAACTCTATTTTTAATGACCACATTTAAATTCAGTAATCCACTTCTCTACCATTTGTTTCGATGGAGCAGAGCTCGGATAATGTTTATCAAGCCATTGCTTGGTTTCCACTGTAATTTCACTGTAAAAAACAATGCTTCGACATTCACTTTTTCCATTTTTTTATTTCAAAAACTGAAGTTGCTTCACACAAAATGCTATAACTGACAAATCAATAGACAGATTGCTGTCAAACATATACATGTATTGTTTGAAGGTTAGTATTTAATAAAAATCATATGGGAAAAATTCTAATAATACCATAACCTAGTGTAGTATGTGTCATCCTTCGGACTTTTCGAATGACCCTGTACAAGTATATCTTCATTCACTTACCATCGAGTTTCGATTAAAGCTTTAATAGAACTTCAAATCTATACCCGAGTTTGCTGTCCAGGACGTCGCTATACTGTTCAAAGCATATCAAAGATCTCCACACTCTAGGTCATAAACTAGCATTGTTAACCCCGGCTTTTGTAACTTTCTATCAACATACTAGTTAATTTTCATCCGCACTGTACTCAAACTATACACCAGTATATAGAAGAACACAGTCCAACACAATAATATACATCTCAATAAAACAACACTAAATTGTCAGCTTTCCCAGCCAATTTTTGCGGTACAGAACGTTTCTCCATTTTTCCCATTTCCCTTCACTATACGGTCACAGTACAATAACAGTGTTATTAAGAGAAAATCATTTGATGGATTGATTTAGGACCAAGTAATTAAATTCATTTCATCCATATATGTGTGTGTGTATATATAGGGTGAGATAATATAGAGAATGAAATTTATCGGTCTAGCACATATAGATGTAAGGAAAGAAGGATATATGTACTCGTCTTTATACGAGATGCGAAAAGTTATGAAGATTTTTCAAATTAGATTACAGATTTTTTTTCCTCTTCTTAATTTCGCCTATAATATTGGATTTTTTATAATTAATTTGATTTGGTTGGAAAAGCGGATGGTTGTATTTTTGGGCGTTAAGATAAAATCGTTTCCCTAAAATTTATTATTTCCAAGGTTTTAATTAAAACTTTTAATTATTGATAGGATGCGGTTTAACCGAATAATTAATTTGTTTCCGGAATCTTCGACATAAATATAAATTATAATTTATTACACCGAGATGAGGTTCGACGTTGCAGTGGAATTTGCTCCAAAATCTGTCTCGCCAAATGTTTTTCCATAACACAGACAGTGTCACAGGCGATAGTATCGCCTTTATTATTATTGTCTAACTAAATGGCGACTTTTCTCAATCAATGGAATTGGCCAGTTCCGGAATACTTAGAACTGAATAACGAGATCATGGAACTAAAAAAGAAACCGTCATTATGTGTAACTGCAAATGTTCTGATAAGTAGAAGTACCTATATTAAGGCCCAATTAACATCCACTACAGATAACACTGATTTAGTGAACATTCTAAGCATAACCAAAATCCACCATACAAACGAAAGAAAGAAAAAATATGGGTGCAAGTAAATTGGATGATAGTAGTATCATAGAAAGTAGCGAGATCATTTCCAAAGCAACGTCTGAAACCGCAACTAATGAAATAAGTATTCGAGTAGCTCAACCAAGAAGATGGATTTTTATAAGTCGTATATCCAATGAAAAGTTCCAAAGCCACTTAGTAGCCTATGAGAATCATTTGATGCAGCAGTGAACTCTAAAGTTTGGCCGGTTGGCTGCTTGTAAAGGAATTTGAGTGGTCTCAAAAGAAATCGTTTTTCAAAAGCTTCGCCTAAACGACCAAATTCGATAATAAATCTGAATTCTATTCCAACAATTATTCCTCCGAAGCTTGATTCATCAAACTCAAAATCTTCAAGATAAAGGACGAAACAATGTCATTTATGGAATATGCTAAAAGTAAAGCCCATTAAGAGCTATTCCGCCTAATATGGTGAATCGTAGAGCTCAAACGGATCCACAATATATAATATACAAATCACTATAAAACCCTCGTCAACCTCGATTCTTAAGAGGTTTACTTCAAAATTTTATTCAACTGCTAAGAAAGTATTGCTATTTGAAGATCTTGATAAGTGCTTTCAGTTTTACGAAGATATTCTTAATTAAAACTCCGCTTATAGAGAACCTGATGTAATTTCGTGGATGAAGAAAACTTTACCCGAAGCTTCACTTATAACTGTGGTAGCTAGCTATGTATGTTAGCTATATGACGCTGATTTTAGTTTAATGATTAAGAGTATTTCCCTTAATGCCGCGGTCTCGAGTTCGATTTTCACCGGTAACCAAAAACCGGACGACATAAAAGGTACCGCGGATGATATAAAACGCGATAGTGTTTAAAAAGCTTGCCATTAACGTTTCATGTTAAGTTGCGCATCAAGAGGATGCCTTAAATTTTATTACCAATAGCAAGTTTTCAAATGTGAAATGCTCTTTAATTATTCCATTCGACAATGCAGTTAGATAGAAAAAAGCGTTTTTGTCCAGATGAATTATTGACACATCATTGCCGAACGTAGTGAACTCATTAATGGCGTCAGATACAGAAGTGGTTCCAGAACCACCGACTTACTATTAGAATGAGAACACTGATCAATACTACTTAGCCCTAACGCCACGGAAATCATCCTGGACCAATAACTTTTTGAGCGAATAAGTAAGTTGTCTTTGTCCAGAATAGATCGGGAACAATTACTAACAATTAATTATATCGAGACAGTTTTATCAAACACAATAGATAGTTTAAAACCTTTCGGTTTTATTTTTCATGACACACTGCGGACGCTAGAGGAGTTCTGTCATCGCACACGGCGGCACATAAAATCTGAACATGGGTGTATTTTTCTTCTGTCCCATACTGTTCGTATAGTTTGCGCTATTCCAACTTTTCATTCAGGGAACAACACCCAGCAAGATGCTCAAAGTGTGCCTATATCATAATTCAAGAAGGACCGGGTTTTTTTTCTAATTTATTATTCGGCGACAATATATGAGATTGACTCAACTCTTTTGGTGCAAATCCCCATAGTGGTATAGTAGGTATCTTTCTTAATCAATAATAACGCCACTCTTAGAGTGGGTTCAGATAGCCTAATCGATTCAAGAGATTAACTGCCTTCAAAAAATGTTTCAATGAAACCGTATTGTATACTAAATCGCTTTTAGAGCAGGCTACATAGCTGTCACAAATGAAACATATAAGACTATCTCTGCAGTTCATCTCTTTTGCATAGCTCCCAAAATTACAGAAATTTTCCAACCGAGACACAATAGCGTATCAAACTATAGTGGGACAGATAATTTCACCTCAGAATGATCCATCAATTAAGATCATCATATATCGTCACCGGAGAGGTACAATGTTAGGTAATAATTACACGAAATAATGTCGTGAAAACGTGCTTCGACACCATGGCGTTCGAGCACATGTCAGCAGTTATGGATGGCATGAAGCTTGGAAATGTGCAGATGATTCTACGTCATCGATTTTGCGTAAAGTATAGGTCGAAATAAGAGTGAACCGTACGAAAGTGGTGGAACTGCCTTGATCAAACAAACAAACTCCATTCGCATAACAGTTCCAGTTCCAATTCTGTTATACTTATAATTTCTTGGTCTTAGTAATAGTGCCGAAGCTTAAAGACAAGGGAAACAAAGGTTTGCAAACCTTTGTTTGCCTTGGCTAGTTAAAGCCCAGTATCCGAATATATGGCTGCAAAAATAAAATTAAATCATCGGTTCCACGAACGTTTCGTGGCTGCAATTGGAAATTCTGACCACGGTTATCAGGTAACCGTAAAAATATCTGTCGGAACACTACCAGAATTTAGACAGCAGCCAAGGCGCCAAAGGCATTTTAACGAAACTGGCAATGATGGGTTATGGTCTTTTTTCCAATATTTTCCGTGGAAGAGCCATTGGTTTTATAACAAGCCACTAAGGCTTCCGAGTTAAAAAATCTCCGATCACAACTTTTACCAGATGGTTCCATCGGTTGCCAATATTTCGAAAACATCTATTTCAGCATTGAAATGCGCAGACGGTGCTTTGGTGATGTATCCATATTTGCAGGCTGACTGACTGGTAAACGTCTTCACTTCGAACTCGACCTTAGTTGTCCCCGATGGAGTTACGCCTCCGTCAATTCCGTATTGTGGTTCCAAAATGGATCCTGTCAACATCTCGGAGGAAAATGTCTTCAGGAACCTGAAGGCAATGGACATAAATAAGGCCACCGGACCTGACGGAGTTTCTGTTGGAATATTGAAGGAGTTTGCCAGTGACTTGGCTCCAATATTAACTAAAATGTTTCTCCTTTCCTATAAGCAAGGTAAATACCCGAACGCCTGGAGAAGTGCGATGATGCAACCGGTTCTTAAATGAGTGGTTGTGATAAAACTGACCCTTCAAACTACCGGCCAATATCAATTGTGTCAGCCGTGGCTAAAGTTTTTGAGAAATGCATATTAACCAACAACTGGTGAATTATCTTGAGATTAATAAAATAATTTGAGATAAGCAATATGGCTTCCGCGAAAGCCACTCCACAAGCGATCTCTCGGCGTATGTTGCAAATAAATGTAAAACTCCCCTCCCTTAGTACACCAAACGGAGAAGCCTTTACAATCGCTTTGGATGTATCCAAGGCATTTGGCAAAGTTTGGCATGAGAATCTCATTTGTAAACTTGTGGTATACGACTTAGATTCGATGACCATGAAGTGGATAAAAAGCTTTCTCAAAGACCGAAAGATCAACGTTGTGCTAAATGAGAGATCATCAACGACACACTCCACAAATGACGGAGTTCATAAGGGATCAGTTTTGTCACCAACTTTGTTTTTGTTATACATTAATGATTTGTTGGATAGCACTGTGAAGTTGAGGTCGAGCCTACTCCTTCAGAGTTAAACGATAAATAGCTGGAAATTTGAGTGGAGAGTAAAAAATCAGGTCAAATTTAACGAGATAAAAATATAAATATGCAGTTCTGGCGTAATCGAATACTCTTTTGTGGTAAAAGGCCACGTTGGAAATTTGAAATGGAATGAACACATTTTAGCATTGGCCAAATCAGCTTCACGTAAGCTCGGCTTCCTCGATAGATGCAGACGGTTTTTTAAATCGCATCAGGTTCTCCAGATATATAAAACCTTTATTAGACCGTGTATAGAAAATTTTTGTCCGGTTTGGGGTGGAGCATATGTCATTGCTCTCCAGTTGCTGGATAGAGTTCAGCGGCGTGCCATCCGAATAATATGAAACACCAGACTTACGAGAGATCTAGACAGTCTACAGCACTACAGAGATGTTGCAGACCTCTGCGTGTTCTATAGATTAATAAATGGTAAATGTTCTGCAGACTTAAAAGAGAAAATACCACGATTTGTTACGCCAGGACGGGTAACACGATGAACGGTTAATGCGCATAGGTTTACGGTGAAACTGCCGAAACCTTGAACTGAAGATGCTAAGCGCGAATTTATTTATCAAACATCTAGGAAGTGAAATTCGTTATCAGGTTCTCAGTTTCCGTTCGAGTATAAAATGCACAAGTTTAAGACAGCTATCAACCTTTACTTGAAGGACTGTTCGTTGGGTGCAGGAGCTCTGACAGTTACAAGGAGCTGCGATAGTCTCAAAGTCCGACCTGCACCCAATTAAAGCTTAACTTAAAAAACAGGGCAAATGGCCAGTATAGGGTATATCACAATGTCTTCATGCTGTATAGGACGCACGATTAAGCGACGTTTTAACTTCATGTATTCAACCACGGTGCAGGGGTAATAATTTTTATTGTACCACGAAGCATTTTCTAGTTCCATCCAGCTGATCCATTAGTCAACGTTTGCTGTTTATCTGTTGTTTTTACTGTATTAAATGGCTATCAGTTGTGTCTATCAGGATTTCAGAGTATTATAATATTGTTTGCGAGAGATGCCGCTTGAACTTCAACTCCATCATTTATATGCCAGACTCGATCAAATGGGTTTGCTACATTCGCAGGATAAAGGACGCTGATAGAAAGGTCGTAAAAGCTCCGGGATGTACAATGAGTGCGCGGTTGGCGTGACTTTTCGGAGTAGTTAATCGAATGTGTCACCGCTAAATTGATCGTGCGGTCATCGAAAACATCGTATTCGAAATGATTAGAGAAACTTTAGCTATAGACCGGCATAACCTATATTTAACAGTCTGATCAAATCAATTTCACATGCAGTCTCAAGACGAAAACAATTTCATGCACCACAAAATTTTTAAGGTGGATTCAATTATCATTTAACTGATAAGATATAATCAAATGTGTTAATTTTTTGTAACGAAACTATAACAAAAAAAAAACCAAAATATCAAAGAATAAATTATGTCGAATTATTATAAGATGTCTCGATCTTATTACACAGATAAGTGTTAATAATTTATAATGAATTTGTTTCATTAATTGTTAAACCCAAAACCAACAAAAATTAATTACTCACGATTTGAAGAGCTAATTGCATGAACATTTATGGTGTTAAATTGTAATATCCTTCCATCGGCTTGTACGTATCGTCCAGTTCGTCGGTCATGGGAAAAAATTTGGAATATGTACGTGTTCGGTTTAAATGTGATTTTAAAAGGTATTTGTGCCGTCAAAAAGTCAATTTTAATTAAATCCAATTATTTTTAATTAATTTTCTAGACGAATGTTAAAGTTAATTAAGTCAAACCCTTCGGCAAAAAAAAAAATCGAAAGGTGTTGTCATTAAATAGGTTGGTTGGTCGTTATATGATGTGACATCATAACGTTTTTATGGCGGGTGCTAAATGCAGTGCGTCTGAAAATGATTAAATCCTATTAAAGTTAATTAATGGCTAGTCGTCGGTTGAAACAAAAATATCGCGGCATTTTATGGTACACACACTAATTATCGCAGTCCAGCCAACATAAATAATCATATAATTACTAAATAATTATACACAATATAGTGACGATCGATTTGTACACCGGTGTTTTGGGTACAATATAGTCATTCTTCGTTTAATGGACCATTACATCGTTCCAATAAATTGACCAAATTAATAATTAAGTTGAAAATGACCACAAACACCCTAACACATGATAGTATATATATAGTGTATTGCAATTTGTTATCGAGGGGGCTGCTCAATTACATACATGCATTTTATATGTCATTGGGGGGTGGGTGTGTGTGTGGGTGAAAATGATAACTATATATGCATCTGTTTCAAATGAAATAATTAAAATGAAAAACCGACAATTTTCGACCATAAAAATAAATTGATCAATTAATAAAAATTATTGCAATCATTCTATTGTGGTCATTATGCTCGTTTTTGAACAATCAATATTTTGTTTGGTCGAATCACAGTTGGACATTTTATTTGTCTAGCAAACTCACACCACTTCCGTGCATTGTTTCGATAACCCTCTGTGTTAGGGTAATTGAGTATATAAGTAAATATTTTCTAGTCGATTTGAGGTGAGATTTTAATCGGTAACGATGTGTGGGTGATCAGCATTACGGTGTGCCACGATCAGAATTCAACATTGAATCGCAGTTAAATCGAGAACTTACGGTTATAGAGCAGGTATATAGTCTTGCAATATGTGACATAGTCTGGTTTGCTCAAGGAGGCTGATGATCCTCGTACTTAAGTATTTCGACATGAGATTGATCAACTTATATGATCTCGTCAATTATGTCACATTATGCGTTTAGCTATCCGTCTGGCAAGAACTGTTTTGTTTGTTCTTGCAATCGTAAGCCGAGTCTGTTAAGTCGCTGTAAATCGTTTGAAAATTTTATTCGTCTAATAAAATTATAAATGAACATTTCTCAGCTCCGCATTCGATGAAGCATCCACTAATTCTCCATCCAAATTCAACAATCACGCTACTGATTCTTCGTGATGTCCATATATAGACCACAAGCACGTAGGACCCTCCCTTCTGCTGTAAAAATCCGATAAATTCCGTATCAAAAGGGTAATTGGGAAAACTATTTTAACTCTAGAAGAGATTAACAGCCTGCTAGCTGAAGTTGAAGGAATCCTAAACTCCCGACCATTGTGTATAGTCAACGACAACAGTCTTGATCCGTTAACGCCATCGCACTTCTTAATCGGTCATCCAGTTACCAGAATCCCTGAAATGGATATCACCCATCATAAACCGTCATACCTTATTCGTTGGCAAATGGTATACAGCATTTGAGCCAGCACTTTTGGAAGAGATGGTACGTAGAATACCTCACGTCCTTACAACCGCGCTTAAAATGGAAAGCAGAGCATCCAAATCAACAACGTCGTCCTGGTCCAAGATAAAAATCTGCCTCCAAATCAATGGCTTCTTGGCCTAGTCAACAGCAAGGCGATACTCCTCATCAAACCAATATTCCTCTGTTTTCCCTGACTTGTACGAAAACTTCCATCGTAGACCAGATAATGGTCATAATGGTCACTGCCTATAAGAATTTTGTTGACGACCGATAAGAGCTCTTTGGAAAATTTGGCTTTGATATGTTTTATGTGGATGTGTCATTTTGTGGAAAGAATATACTTGCCACTTTGAGATTATGAGCGATCGCAAATTACATCATTCTTTTCACATTTTCGGTCGCAGTTTCGTGTCGGAAGTACGGATTTATACTATAAGTCGTTCTGATTTCTGCCAGGTCTATCATTGCTTGGAAGTCCAATACAGCCTTTTTAACTGGTACTTAAGCAGGAGATCATTGTTGTTTTTTGGCGGTTTCCGATTTTTTTTAGTTTATTGGCATTTTTAATAGTTATTGTCGTTGGAAATATCTACGAAACATGGATGGCCCCACTCACAGGGGCTAATTTTTTACTACAGGTTTTCACAGGTTGACCATTGTTGGCCATACCTTCTGACTGTGTCAATAATATGACTCCATCGGTTATGATGACGCATCAGCTCTTCATACTGTTAATGAAGACGATCCCAGATAGCCGTTCTCCCTTTAAAGATAGACGTATCATTCGGCCGAATCAGCATGGAGAACGTGATCAATCCAGTGTTTAAATACTGTCTTTAGATTTCATGGCTGATATTAGGAAATAACAATAAATTTCTGAGCCCGAGATTAAAAAGAACTCGGTCTGTCCAAATAACGTCGTGTTGTGGGCGTTAAATCACACTCTAGATTCTTCTTTCGAATCGTAAAAGCCATCTCTCATACTAATTATAGTCACGTTTCAACTATCATATCCATACTAGACAGCGGTTCTGATCAACATTCTGAACAGTTTCATTGTATCCACATTTGCTATATATTACTTGATTTCAGAAGTGGACGTGGATGATATATAAAACGTGATTGCCAAAGTTATTTGCCAGACTTTAGATAGTGGACCGTGATATCCTCTCTCCCACATTATTATCGTGGGTAATGAGAGATCAAAGATACTTAAATATTAATTATTCAAACGTGCGATTACCACTGCTGAAATCAATTGCTTCATGGTGCCAGCCAGTATTGACGTTAGTCAGTCCTTTGATAATTAGATCTCAAAACGCTATTGCTGATAAGATTTTGGTATTTTTGGTGTGTATCTTCATTTATCAGACCTTCACATGAGAATCGGGTTGTATGTTACTCTGTCCTCCCGGATTTTTTATAGCTTTGCATTGACCAGATAGTGGTCACTGCCTACTAATTTTATTGAAGACCGATACGATCTTATCTCTTGTACAACCCGAGTCCGTCCTTTACACATAAATTTGCTTTAGTCAATTTGGCTTGGGAATGTTTTACGTAGATGAGTCCATGTTCCAAATTATTATAAGGAAAGAATTTATTTGCCTCTTCGAGATCATAATCCTCAGTTATTACATAAATTGGTCTGACTTCTATTAGCTCTAGCATAAGGCCTACAATCACTAATCTGACTTCTTCCTTAAGTAAAGAGCGCCTATTAGATTATCCAATTTATTGTAAATTGAGTCTTTAACCTAACATCAGTGGATGCAGGCAGACATAGAATTGACGGATCGGCTCATCATTGCTTATCATACATATATTCATATTTTAAATAAAAATTCGATATAAAGATGTGGTACATCATCCATAGTGATCATAGGAAATCTCTGAACTGTCTCAGTATTTCCTGGAACAGGACATTAGTATAGTAATCGATGCTTCTCGTGATCTACTTAATTCAACGTTCACCATTCGGTATATTAAGTATTCATTTTACGATCACTCCTTGTTCGATAAATTCGTGGCATTTTCGATTTGTTCATCGATAATGTGTAAGTTTTGAGGGCCTATGTTTGGTATCAGAAGGCCGATTTTTCACTTTTATTTGTTTGCAATTGGCATAACAGCTGTGTTCAACTAAAGAGTTTCTGGAAACTATCGTGCGAACGTTGGTTTAGCCAGTTGTTGTTTTAAGATACCACCATGCATGTTGCAGCAGTACAACAACAACATATGTAGGCATTCGTAAATTTTTCCCACCAAACGCAATGAAAAAATCTTTAGTCAAATTGAAAACCCTTTTGAAGCCATAATCGCTCCTCTTGTAATATAGAAGAAGAAAGTGTGTTAGAGAACTGCTTCGAGTTAAACGAAACATTTATCTAAGGGGTAGCTAAACCTGAGTATCAGGGCCAATTTACAAATAAGAAGAACGATAAAAAGACGAACTGATTTCATCAACAGATCGGGAATCTGCACGAATTAATTTTTACATAATAAAAATTCAGTATGTGACGAGAAACTCGCATGTGCCACCTGCAAAACAGACATTATCAGCTATTACACGAACCAGATCAACGGCGACCTGGAAAAAGAGTATCAATTGGCATCTTGGTATACAACTGCCAGGATGTACCAGAATAACAAATAACACAAAGCTATAACGATAGGTGGAATTAATTGCTTTTAGTTGATCTGGAATATCCGCTCCAACCTCGAACCCAAAGCAGACGTGTACATCGATTTATTGGCACCCAAATTATGAAGGGTAAGGCTAGTGCAATTAAAACTAGCCTTCCTCACTGTGAAATTCGGGTTGTGTTCGATGCTTCCATGTGTTCACCGGGGATGTCGAAAAGATATATCGCCTAATATGAATGCAGAAAGAACATCAGAGTAACCAAACCACCATCTGGAGAGAACATAAACATGAACCTTTATAAGAATTCCATTTGACTTCGCATCTGTAACTCTTAATTTTTTTATATAGTTATAAGATCATGAGGTATAGAGTTTACGCAGGACACTCTTACCATATAACGAAATAATGTAAAGTTTAAATTTTTTGGTTACCATAACTTCCATAAGCATAGCGACACGGTTTTTTAATTTCGATTTAAAAACAGCCCTAAACTGTACCGATGTATGAATGTTCTGGCACATAGCATTGTTAGATACTAAACAAAACCCAAACGAAAACCCAACTCATTACAAGTAGATGTCACTATCCGGTGCCTTCCCGATGAAAGTTTCAATCCATTTACACTATATTTAAAAGGTTCTTGTTTTTCTTGGGTTCTTGAGATTCCACATGTCAAGTTGTGCTATTTATAGAAAACTCATATGAACATTTCGCTACCCGACGAATCAGCTCACAAGTCTTTACTTACGTAGCAGAACGAACATTTAAATGTCTCCAATTAGGATTCTAGGAGAAGCTATGAGAGTTGTGACCAATCTGACCACAAAATCATATTATATCAAAGATAAAGATGTAGAAAAAGTAGAAACAGTATACTTCACTGGCTGTGCACCTTAACTCATGTACAGTAAAACGAAATACCTGTGAGCATCCCTCGATCCTCCTAAATGATTTGACGGATCTAAGTGGCATCAAGTCACTCCAAAAGCAAGTGATTTTCTCGATCAACTGACCAATTGGAGTGATCTAAAGTGTTTCTTTTAGGTATTGTATACCGAGTTGAATTTCAAACAGGAGCAGAATGAATTCTTATATAAAAAATCAGTGATTACTTTTATGACCACAACTATATGATATCCTGATGCGGTGGAAGTAGAACAAATGGGACGAATAGCCAGTAATAGATTGGAGTTATGCAATGCCCAAATGGTTAAAACATACTGTGGAAAAGCAATGGCAAAGCATTGTTCCAATGACCCCTATTGATCCTGAGTGATAAGGTTTAAACATATGTCCTTAATCATTTTCTAAATATTAAGCGTTAGTCGAAGTGAATCCACCTTACGATTGAGCTAAATTTTAAATTGTTTCCAATGCTATAGTAAACTGGATTCATATCACAGAACTATCTAGGTCACACAACATTTGGCAAGAAAATAAGCAAATTATTCCACCTTTAGTGAAATATAGTGTCCGGTGATTACTCAGATCTGGTATTTTTATACCGCATGGTGCCTCATATAGTTCTTGGTATATAATCCGGCATTAATTTCGGATAACAAAGAGCAATTTTCGGTCTTACCTCAGTGTTTTAGGCTTCGTTCCCACCATTCAGTTCATCACTTCCGATACCATATCGTTTATATAGGAACAACTCGGTAAATTTTTATTTGATAGAATTTTGAGTGATTGAGGTTGACGAATGAGTGCATAAGGTATGAATATGCATTCTCATTTTAACATACTATTAAGGATCAAAACCCGAATAGTTTTGTACTTTTCGTCGAAATAAAACTAACGGAACGGTTACTATCATATACTTTTACAACTTCTTATACTTCACAACAAATTAAGATCAACTAATTCGATCTTTTTTTTCTAATATTTTACAATCGTTTAGCATTTTATTGATCGGCCATAAAATACAAAATGTATATTCTTATGAATTTTGTATATGTGATCGCTATTCTGTATATGTTGAGATTCGTATATTTAGTGTGCAACGTATCATAAAATAAACCTTCGATCCCTTTTTTTTCTTTTCGAGATGGTTTGGGTCGATTTTATAATAATTCGTCGGCATCTTTGCTTCAAGTTTCGGATCTCAATAATTATTATGATCGATCATAAAATAATTAAATATAATTATATTACAAGGACATGGAAGGATTTCGACGACGAGATTTATATATTGCAAGTCCCAAAATTTGATCCCGAATTTGTATGTATGTAGCGAACGAAATCCCTAAAATTGGAAGCAACGATCTCCAACTGTGATTGGGTTTAGGATTTTCAGTTGCTCTTTCTAATAATTTTTGAGGTCAGTTTTTGATTTTCGGCAATTTGGTCCGGATATAGATGAATTAGAGTTTGTCGGCATTCGAGTACTTGAACGATAAATGATCATCCCCGGTGACAATCAATTTCGAGAGAATTTTAAAAAACGAAATGCGCTTTCCTCACATAAACCGTTGAAATGAAAAACTACTTCGCACGATGAGCATAAATAGGGGCTAATTTTATTTCACCCCTGAACCATTACATATAAGGGGTGAAAACAATTACCATCGGTTTACAAGTGTTTAGACCATTTTTCTCATTTTACATTTCTAGTGTTGAAAATTTCGACGTTTGTTTATTTATTTACTGGTATCTCGAAATTATTTGTAAATCCCATGGAATTAACAAAAAATTATAAAATGTAACAAAGGGCTGAATAGGGAAGTTTCCCCTATATCTCAACACTTGTCTTTTTGTTTATTTTGAAATTGAAATTTTTTAACTTTTTTATGCTCTGTGTCTGTCGGTGGATTATGTCGTTAATCATAATCAATTTCGAATCGAATCTTTTTTTAATCGTTCACGTATTGACTGACGATGACAAGTACATATATCATGATCTGTACAGTTCCACTGATGAATGAACAATAAGGCCTCAATTCGATATGTGGAGGAAGTACAACTAACAACAGTGCGGAGACTAAATAGTTACTTACTAAAATACTTATATACAGAATTCTACGATTGCCAAGATAAGCAATAACGAGAACGTGTCTTACCGAACGAATTAAAGCTTTATCTATAGTTATAGGTGTGGTATTTTTACCGGTAAATTCGGACATTCGCCGCATTTCGGGCTTTAACCGTAACATATATATATATATATATATATATATATATATATATATATATATATATATATATATATATATATGTATATGTATATATATATATATATATATATATATATATATATATATATGTATATGTATATATATATATATATATATATATATATATATATATATATATATATATATATATATATATACGGCACACCTCCACCCGATGGTTCAAATTTTCGATGACGCTTAGGCATAATTGAGGTTCTATGCCGTTAATGTGTCGAACTATCTCATCCTTTAGCTCATGAATTGTTGCTGGCTTATCGACGAACATCTTTTATTTCAAATGACCCCAAAAAAAGTCCAACGGTGTCAAATCACATTTTTTTGATCTGAGCGGCGAAATAACATCGCCACAACGTGAGATAACACGGTCGTTGTTCGTTAGCTGTGTGGCAAGTGACACCGTCCTGCTGAAACCACATATCGTCCACATATCTTCCAATTCGGGCCATAAAAAGTTCGTTATTATTTCATGATAGCGAAAACCATTCACAGTAACTGCCTGACTGCCCTCAATTTGGAAAAAATACAGCCCGACGATGCCGCCAGCCCATAAACCGCATCAAACAGTCACTCTTTGAGTTTGCATTGGTTTTTCGATAATCACTCTTGGATTATGATTCACCCAAATGTGGCAATTCTGCTTACTGACAAATCCACTGAGCTGAAAATGTGCCTCATCACTGAAGATGATTTTCTTCGAAAATTGATCATCCACTGTTGCCATTTCTTGCCACCATTCTGACCATTGACGACGTTTGGAATGGTCAAGAGGCTTTAGTTCTTGAGTCAACTGCACCTTATAAGCGTGTAAATGCAAGTCTTTATGCATAATGTTCATCAACGACGAGCATGAGAGGTGCAATTGTTGGGCACCACGACGAGTTGAGGTGGACGGCTTTTGAGCCACGCTATCGCGAACAGCAGCAATATCTTCTGCATTACGAGCTGTACGAGCATGCACGAGTTTGCTCAAATTTTAGCACGATTTTTCCGATTGTACGCACATTTGGACGATTAAATTGACCGAAAAAATCACGAAGTGCTCGATATGCATTTTGATTTGAAAGCACATTTTCATAATATTCCTGAATAACTTTAACGCGTTGCTCGATTGCGTATCTTTCCATGGTTCAAATTGAGTTAGTCTGAAATTGAGAAATGTTAAATTAAATGCAGAAAAAAACTTGACGTTTAGATGTGGTTCACATTCAACGTCGGCCCTTAAAATTTCACCACACATATATATATATATATATATATATATATATATATATATATATATATATATATATATATATATATATATATATATATATATATATATATATATATATATATATATATATATATATATAAATATATATATATATATATATATATATATATATACATATATATATATATATATATATATATATATATATATATACATATATATATATATATATATACATATATATATATATATATATATATATATATATATATATATACATACACATATATATATATATATACATATATATATATATATATATATATATATATATATATATATATATATATATATATATATAACTATATATATACTTTTCATATCAGTTGCATACTGTAGTTAATGGTTAATGTCGAAAAGATTTGCTAAAATAATTACTTCGCTTTTGCCCGTCAATTCGAATTTCTCCACTGTCTCAGATGAAACTAAAATATTATAACGATGATTTGTATTATCTCCATTGTCTCTGCTATGAGTCTGATATAGCATTAGTTGGTCCATTTGCAGTTACATTAGCTAATTCATAACAATTTTTTTGCGTACATAGCTAGGTCTAAACGAAAGCAGCGCCGAGCGTGATTTTTATAAGTCGTTGCCCTATAACGTAACGAATGGATTTAAGTTTGATTTTTAAATCCAACAGAGTAAAGTCAATGAAAATAAGCCGAATTCCAATCAAATTTAACCACCCTTCGAGCATAATAAAATTGTTCCGCACTATATTTGATTTCATTCCTGCTTCCTCCCCTAAGCACCAACTTCCTATAAATATACACGATATGTACTGTGTGTGTACATTTACTAATTTTCCAATAAATTTATTGTGATCTACCCTGGTTATTTCCACCCCATATTATATACAATTTTCATCTGTATAGTTGTTGTATGTATCCGGACATGTACACAAAGCTATTATTGTTGTTTAAATGAATTAGCAATAAAATAACAGATATTTAAACGGATAACGAGAATCGGGATATATATAGGAGCGGAGATTTTATCTCTCAATTAATAGCGTAACATATCGATTAAAATCCGAGCGACATAAATATTTTTCCAATCATTGTATGTGAATGCTTTTCGTTTGTATTTGGGGGAGATGCGCGAATGCTTTTCATTTTCTAATTTATTGAGATGAATATTGTTGGTAACGAATTAAATCGAGATTTTTGTTCGAATAAATTTTCATTTTTCAATGATATATGAAATTAAATAGTTGGGTGTTTTTATACGGATGTATGTGGTATGTCAAAATATTTTTACAGAATGCCGTTTAGTGACACGTGTGTATATAGCAGCTAATTACTATACCATGTGGATTGGTACATGGTGGATTGGTATTGGCATCAACATAATCCAAAATATGTGGTCAATTCTGAAAGGCTTTTGAACTTGGTGGTTGCATAAAATTGTGGTTACTCCACTATATGGAGGCTTCTAGATTTTTTTTATTTATTTATTGAAACTAGTCTTTCCAGACTAACCATCAATTTACACCTGAATTATTAAAAACTAAACTATAATGTATGGTCACTGTTGATCCAGCGATGCATCAGTGCCTGTTCGTTGGTAGGTTGCTGCTCACATGCTAACAAAGGGTTGGGTCTTTTTTAGTCTCCTAACCAAATATTATCCAGTAGTCGAGAGACTTTGTCATTGATATGTTCCATTAGCCTTGATTCATGCTTCGTTGCAAATCTTTTTATATCGTATTTTATATTCGGAATCTCCAATTCACAAAACAAATCACTGTTATACGAATGTACCAGGGTGCATTGACTATACTTCAAAGTACCTTATTCTGGAAGTTTTATATAAGATTGATGTAAATATTCTTGAAACAATCCAAAGACTGACTGCCATATAGCCAGATCGGCTTAAGAACCTCACCAGGACAACTGTTTATATTTAAGATCAAACTCTTTTCTTTCCTTCTTCACATGCTCTTTCCATTTAAGCTTAACAGCCAGTGTCATACCCAAGTATTTAGCAGAGTTCTCGTACCGTCACATCGTTTAAGCTGATTGGCGGAGGATTTACCAATGATTTATTCGTAAAATTGACATAGGCAGATTTTAATTCATTAAGTTTGATTTGCCATCGGTTAGTCCACTAACGAATTTCATCACTTGCACGTTGAAGTTTATACGCTGCTGCTTCCACAGTTTGCCATGTTGCTGGTATAGTGATGTCATCAGCAAACGTTGCTATGTCTATACCTGGTCGGACTGTGGTATATCACTAGCATATATAGTTGGTATAGGACTGGGCACAGAACACTGCTTTGGGGACTCCTGTCCTTACCTTTCTCAGTCCAAAACACTCATCTTCTTGTCTTACTCTAAAAAGCCTTTCAGATAAATATGATCTCACGATCAATATATGGTCCCGGAAGAATAACATTTATTTATGTATTAAATCCTCGTGCCATACCTTATCGAAAGAAAACCTCCAGAAATAAGGTCGAACAAATTGGTTCATCTTCTAACGCCTTTTCTATATAATATCTGTTATTCTGTGAACCTAATCAATTTTTGAATGTTTGCATCTGAATCCAAATTGGTGATCCGGTATTAGGTCTATACTTTCTTTGATTGGCTTACATTTTCCTCAAGAGTATTTTCTCCATTAGCTTTGAAATGATATAGGGAGTAGGGATATTGGTCGATACGATTTAGATTCATTGGGCGGTTTACCTTCGGTATAATAACTTCCAAACTTTCCAGGCAGAAAGACCATGCCGTGATCTAAAAGCAGCATTAATCAAGTAAGTTCTGACTTCAGATTGAATTTTATTTCCCTAATAACTTCTTTCTGGGTTATTAGAGGAATTCAACCCCCATAATTTTTGCTTCCATTTTCGATTATAATATCCGATTCGGTCTCATTCGATTTGCAAATATCGGCCAGATGATTAGCAAATTCTTCAGCTTTTGATTTGTTAGCCCTGATCCACGAGCTATCACTTCGCTTAGTAGAAGGTGTCTGCGTAATTGGCGTTTTTATACTTTTTGGTACCTTCCATAGTAAGTAGCTCGTATCTTCTTCAGCGATCAGTTTCCAAGATATAAAGAAAACTTTTCATTTAGCTTCTGAATTTCTCAGGTTTTTAGATATGATGGTATCAGATTCAAGCACATCTAGTCACACTAATTGTGATTCGAATATAATATGCAATATGAAAGTAAGTCAGACTAGTATTGCCAGACTGCTTTTTTGTCAAGAGTTGCAAAACCATCTAACTTCAAATGAAATTGACACTACCCAACCTAATTTTACTTATCAAACACATTTTGTTTTTCTTACTAATCTCAAGAGCCAAAATGACAGTAAAGAAATTAAATTTTACCATTTAATAAATTGAATCTGTTAACGATATTGCAAGCACTTTCGCTTTTTCCAGCTGTATCAAGGACATACTGATAAAGATTCAATTTAGCATCGGTTAAGCGCTGAAATTCAAGTCTCTTGCTCAATGCTACCCAATATTATTCAATGCGTACCTGAATATGGTCTATAACATTTTGTATTGGACACATGTTGAAAAATAATAACCTCGGACATATTTACCCGATAAGAGCAGGATGCAACAATAATTGTTCGATATTTAATTACCAGAGATGGACATTTTGACTACTTGTAGTCAACTACGACAATCTATCCTTTGTTCTAAAACGAACTTCGTTGTGAGCTGCGTGTACCGATTGATGTTAAAGCCGTCACACATATGCCCTGAATACGATGAGTAAGTCTCTCCGATGAAAAGATAAATTTGATTATTTTCAGAATTTTTTTTATGTAAATTATTTGAACGAAATTCAGCAGACACGAAGGGGTTCTTATACAGCACTCAATGTCACAAATAATAAATTGTTTTGCTTATATCTGCGATCATATAGGCCAATTTTCATGAATTTTCATGTTTTTATAATACGTTATTACATCAGAATGAAGTCACCTATTTTACAGTACCCCAAGAAGGACATTTACCTCGAAAAAAATTATTTGGTTTTGGAGAACGGCGTAAGAATGAATTGGTTAACATCGGTTTCTAACCGATTATTGAATGTGCCATGTATATACTATTGCCAACGTTTGAAGTCGTTTCAAATCTTATTTTTTAGTAAGTTCAGAAAATGTTCTTTTGATTTGACAGTTTGCGTTTGCAATAATTTTTGATGGCTTGACAATAGTCGAATAAACTGCTATGTATAAGATCATATATGTAGTCGACACTATCTACTGGAAATGATGACAAGTTATCTACGTGTCGATAACCGCAATTGTTTCGTGAACAGAAAAGTTTAAAGCTGTTTGATGTATTTCAACAATGGCGAGAATCGAAGACAGACGAATAGGTTCTATAATTGAATTTATTTAGCATGTCCTTTAAAATTGGAGAATTTACAAACTTAAATACTGTTCATCATCAATATAGCGGTTTCTCTCCTTCTTACCGACAAGGATCAGAGAAATATTTCAAATCAATCTTTTGGAGCTTTTCAAATACTGGTTCAGTATTAGCAGGCCCTAGTAAGGTTTAATTATCACTCCCCATAGTTAGGTTTAATAGCCAAGCCCTAAATGTTCCTAATCCAAATTTATTACCTAACTGATTGGTGTTTCAACCTTTTCGGGGTGATTTCTAAAGGGAGGCTCTACGCAATCTATACAACTTTCAAATCTATGACGCACATCAGTAATGAAACAGTCTTTAAGACAAATTGTAATCTCTATCACAATGGGATTTCATTCTTATTCTACTATACGTTAAATGATTAACAAAAACATTATTTGTCAAAATTATTTACCTCAACCGGCAGAAAATGATAATGATAAGACGCTCGGATGTATGAATGCAGCGACATGCCAGCAAATTGGCACAGTCACTCCGTCTGTTCAATATATTTTTGACGAACATCACAGCCGCTACATCAAGTCGATGATCTCTGCAGTTCTAATAAATTACAACAATCTTTGTTATGTGGAAGGGTATAATGAGGTGTTCGCGCAAAATGTAAGCAACAAAAAACGAAACAGAACGAAGTATACTTCTGACCGCTTTCAATTTTTTCGATCTATGTTATTAAGTATGATTTGGGTCAGCTAATTGGTCAACTATACTCCATTAAGCTGTATATTTTTATAATTGTGGTTGATTGCTGTCTTAACTGTCTTGACCTATACCTCAAACCTAAACTGAGATTATTGAAGGATTATAGAATACTCTTATTAGATTCGTGAATGAAAAACTGAATCTTTCAAGACCAAAGGATTTTAACTATAGAAGTTCATCTAATCAGGAGAACAGAAAACGGATTGAAATTTCAAGACCACCCATCCACTGGAATGCCTTTTGACAATTGTCGACCATAACAGAATTTTTAATGTGATATTCCCTGATCGGTATGACTGGTCTATAATTTAGTACGCGTATATCAAAGATGGGGACGGTGGGACATAGATATGTGTCCAATCTCTGGGAGTAAACGCTACCGCATTTCTAAAAAAATATGCGATAGAGCTATCTGCAAGGACGATATTGTTTCGTCCTGTGTCATTAAATAGTCCTTCTCAATAATAGATAGATAAAGAAATATACACGATTTTCAATGTAGTCGGCCGCAAACATTAATCCAATTATGTTTGCTGAACTCCTACATAAAGTAATTTTTGAATTATTGTGTCTTGTGAAAGTTGGGTCGTGAGAGAAGGTTACTCTCAGGTCGGACATGAGCTCAAAACGATGAACAGCATCCAAAGTATTTTTGAATTATTTGAGGACAGAATCTTACACTATGATAAGTTCAAATATTGACATTTGGTTCCTTACTCACCAGTCAAAATATAGCAGACACTTTACAGACTCGAAACAGACAATAAAACAGTTTATAAATGTTACAAATTGCAGTGGACCGACATGACTGTCTCGCGGTACTCCAGATGATGCTCTAAATGAATGAGAAGTTCAGTCAAAAGAATACCGGTTCTTTGAGACAGCAACCACTTGGTACGAATTTCGAAAACGTCCGCAAAATCAGTATAAATAACGTCAAGTTCCAATTTAGAATTGTGAGTCAAACTGTGAGCACATTTCTTGATATTAAATACTGGTGGAATGCCATCATGTCTAGCGCCCATAGCTACATCTATATGGCGTCAGCACTTGCTAACTTCCTTCTTCTTAAATTTTATATTATTAAAAGAATCAATTGTTATGCTTTTGGCCACCGTAGACTGAAGCCTAAAAGCCCGCAAAGAAATCACATATGTATCACATAATCACATAAACAAATCGAAAAGTTATTCAGCAATACAACTCTGGTGTCATGGGCGATGGAAAGTCAGTTTCTGTTCAATCTGCAACAAATAGCTGGTTTACAGGAGTCAGTTGAAATACTTGTGAAAGCGTTGAGAAGTTTATATAAGATGTGCAATTTGTTCCGGGGTTTCTCGAGATTAACCAGTGTTTTAGTGAACCATTGCTCTTAAAATCTATATTGATGTTTTACCAATGGAACAAATCAATGGGAAATGCGATAGAGAACTCTAAGGAATATGAGGTACTCGGTCTTGCTGAACTAAAATGATAAAAACTATTAGAAGATGAATTATTATGATGAATATTTATCGTGATATGAGTATATAGATATTGCAGCAACCGGTGAGATCGTTACATGATGAGTCATCGGGAAATAATAAACCGTTGGTTCCTAACCGGTTCGGCGTTTCTCCCTTGTTGGAAATCGCAGAATTCTATGATAATATACAATGCAGTATATATTGTGTGCAGTGGGAAGGTAGTATACTTACCCGAGAATCGGTACCGCACGTCTAAAGTATTACAACGGTTGCCTAACTTCAGGAATGGAGATTGTGGTATAGTTGAATTCCGTTTCAAATGATTGTCCAAAACGGATTAGCTCCAATTACATCACAAAATCTGGGGTTAAAATTGATTTTAAATCCTTGTGACAACCAAAACGTGCGGACCAAAATTATTACAGTTAATTAAAGCAAAACTACTAATCCTTTAATTAAAACCACCCCAAACAAAGTTTATATACACATATTGTCACAAGAGTGTATATATATCCTTAATTCGTCGTCCGAATCTATCTACACTGTAATACAATATCATTGTCAAGTCAACATAATATAAGGGATGGATAAACATTTTTTTTCTTTATTTAATTTAACGTGATTATTAGATTAACTCTAATCTATTGTATATATAGATAGATATAAATTCTACAAGGAATTACAAAAAGGATATATACACACCTTGTATGCAGACACTATAAACATTGTATTATAAATGACTGTAGATAAATTGTTAAATTATTTAGAAAACACAAAATGAAAGGGTTGTTAGTTTTAAGGGGTGTACACCGATTGCTCATTTAACATATGTATCCTTTATATACATCAATTCTCAAAGGGGTAATGATATGTTTGCATATCACTCGGATGTACATCATAAATCTATAAACGATTTGTTTATTAAAGGGATGACAAATTGTTTTGATTCAATGTATAAATGATTATTAAATTAATAATTTTTATTACATTCAAATTTAGGGGTTGAAAACGACTTTATATAGAGGCATATGGTCTTAATACCACTTGACTTCTGTTTTACACGCGAATTTCATTCAAAAAAAACACACAACTATTACACAGATGCGGGAAATAAAGGGATGTCCTCTTTAAACAATATACACAATAAAACCTGCTCAATAATAGTTTTTAATCCTTTCCCAAAATCCATATCAGTTTATGCATATACAACAGGATTATCCACAAAACATAACTCTTTAAGTCGTATATACTGTAATTATAATTTTGAAGTATAATAAAATAATTTTTGTGCGAATATTAAAAATTGTGATAATCCTTTTCGCCTCGGCTACCATTATATCCTGTGGATTTACCAAAACAATACAACGGGTTAAATTGGTATATAATAAACCAAGAAAGAGTTATAAGACAGAAGCTAAATTTTTTGGCATACCACTCAGCACACAGGTTAACCCGTTTTAAGGATATATATACATAAGGACGAAAGAAAAAGGATTCAGTGCATGACCAATCATACCATTATTAAACTATAAAAGGATTAAAGAAGATTTATACATCAATTTTCATCTTAATCTTGTCAATTAAGACAAAAGGATGAGAAAGGATTTTTTTTAAATATATATTTTGGATTATCCTGTTTACAGTTTTGTATATACGGATTTTTTTTTCTTAACATTTCCAAATATTTTGATGATTAAGCTAAAAATGGGCGTAAAGTTTTTCAACAGAAATTATAAAAACTGTTAAAATTATTATAATTCCGTTAAAAGGATAATTTTTCATCCTTGTCGAATATATTTATTGATACTGTGATTTGCAAATAGCAAGGATATATGTTTATAAACTGTAATGTGAATTGTACTCCTTTTTTTACTTCGAAACATAAAAGTATTAAAAAACGAATCCTTTTTTGGCACAAGAAAAGGATATTTTTTAACGGGTTATTGTTTTAACGTCTTTATACTATATACTAAGATTGAGGTTGAATTGCTGTAGTTTCGCAAAAAAATAGTACTGTTAAGTGTACATATATCCTTTTTTCGAAATGTTTGTGATTTTTATGATATTCCAAGGGTTGCAAATATTGTTCGTCCTCGAAGTTGGTACTGCAAAAATGTTCTAAATAGCACCAAAAAACCTCAACCAATTATATTTATTGCCATAATTTTGCCCATACCAACTGTACACGTATATATACATAGTTTAATGGCCATAATTTGCAAACTCCTTTTTTATAGCAGTCTCCTTTTATGCATTGATTTTTTTGCAAATCCTTTCATTTATATATTGCTACCAATATAAAATTTTGCAGTTCATCCGATACATCGTACACAAACAAAACAAACATCTCTGTACCGATACAGACGGTTGTAATGTAATAAAATCCTTTTTAACCTAAAATCCTTTACTATGTATACCAAACAGGGTTAAAATTTGTCCTGAATCACAATAATCGTAAAACGATATAATTGATGATTTTACGAAAAATATTTACAACTCCCGAGTAAATATATCCTTTTTGGATGTCTATATATAGTCTACACGATGTTTGTTTAGAAAAATTACACTCGAATCTTGCTATAAATGTAAATAGATGGTCAAGAAAGTCGACCAAATGACCAAATCGATGGTGGCAATAAAGCTGTATAAGGTCAAATATTTTACCATATTCGGTCCATTTGAGCAGATATAGGGTGGGTGTGTTGTATGTTTTGGTGAAACGCAGCACCACATATATAATTTTTTTCCAATCATGATCATTTATAACCGCACATATCATCATCATCAGCCATTTGTAAATTTATCGAACAAACAATTAAATTAGCAACTAAATAATTAACAAATTTACGACGAATATCTATTTTAAGTACCGATACCAACAATAAAATGTTGCTCATGTTTAATTAGTGTACAAAACGCCAATCAATTTCCAAACTACATATATTTAATTTGGAACACATGAGCATGAGCTTGGATGTTATTTTTAGCAATACAGTTTTAACTATGATTAATTTAATTATAATATTGTTTTTAATTTATTTTAAATTTAATTATTATTTTAACCTTAATTATAAATTGAAATTTGATTAGCGTATGCATACTCGTATTGTATATATGGTCGCATAATTGATTAGATTTGATTAGATCGTAATATAAATATATTCAACGATATTATGATATAATTTAAAGGTGTTAATAAATCAGTGATGGGTAAACGTTTAACCACGGACACTTAAATTTATTTAATTAATTTTTGGTTTAGTCGCGACTCGATTCGTATATTTGCGATTTGAAATTAATTCGAACTCAATATATATGGGATGTGGTCAATCCTTGATTTATTGAAGTCAGTTCATTGAATCACTGCAGAAATGGACGTAGATCTAGTTTCTCTAACATTGGCGTTTGTATGAGCTGACTATACGAGCTATAGTTTGAAGTGATTAATTCTTTGGAGTAGCATGTGGTCTGATCTTGTTGGAAACACATTTCATTGATATTAAGTCCAACCCATTCTGCGGCCAAAATAGTCTTTCAATATAGCACGAAATGGAACTATGTTGACCGTAATGTTGTTGTTGTAATGCATCTGGGCTTATCGCTGCCTCTTGTAGCACACATGAGCTTGTTGCTGCCCAACAATGCATATTTCGCTTGACAAAACCAGTAAGCCAAAAAATCCAAGCTTTTTTTATAGTTTAGCAGATGTTATAATTGGTGAAATTTCGGCGCATCAAATAATCAATTGACCTCAGTTCTTGAGTGAGTTTCAAAATTCGTATCACTATGGTTTAAAAGATTGTTACGTAAGGGTTTGACTTTTCGATCACACACGTAATCAGAAATTACTCGCGATCTCCACCTGCGCAGTAATGGCACGGATAATTCTTGTTCGGAGGAAGATCATGGAGTATGTGTTCTGGGTAAGAATCGTTTAGATTTTTTTATTACTTTTCGCAGTATCCTAGGTCCCAGCGAGACTTCACCACGACGAACTTCCCCAATCGCAGTATAATTTCTGTTTGCGTTGCCACCGCAAGGTCAAATCTTAACGTGACCAGATTCCAATCCATGAATTCCAACTGCGATATTTTCATTACTTATACCGGTCTGTTATAATCACGCTCGCAGCCTGTCCGGAGCAGTTGGAGCGGAAGGTCCCGTGTTCGAATCCGATAGGGGCGGTATGTAAAAAGGATTTTCACCATCTGAATACGATCGGTGGTGTGAATGAACACATCTGAGACCCCCTGTTGGAGTGCAGCACTCATGGGCCAACCCATCATCTCTGTCAGTACTATAAGTTGGCATGGAACAATGCAATGAATGTACAGATGGTTCTTCTTAAATCGAATCTATAGTCGTATACGTCCTCGATTTGACTGTAATGTCGTAAGGTAGGACGTAAATAAGCGAACCGCGAAAGAGTAGAAGTTCCTTAAACCACAAAATAGATTGGAAAGATAAAAAATTAACAAACACACATGTGTTTAGCAACCCTATTCGTGTGTTCATGCTTTATGTGACATTTTCGTATACATTCCTAAACCAGCTAACTGAGTAATTGGCATTTGAAATGGTTTTAGTTGCGTTCAATATTGAATTGCAAAGGTTAGCCTTAACTATGATATATCGTTTCATCCGAAATTTAACGATAATCTTCAAACAAGTGTATATATGCCCTCTTCTGAGTTCTGACTTTTCAAAATTGATGTCATTTCTAGCACGTTCTATAGTTAAAATTTTCAAAACCTATTTTCAACCATATAAGTACTATAGGCTGGCATGGAGCTATGCAATGTGTGAATGGTCTTCGATTTGGATTCGAGGATATTAAAACGAAACTACGAAAGAGTTGGTGTGTTTCGGACTCCAAACAGACAGTTGAGACAGAAAGATACTTTTTTGCATATAAAACGTTTATTGGATTACTTTCGGGGTAGTGGTTTCTATCATTCCTTTTCCTCAATTGGATGTAGTTTTGAATATTGGGCACATTCATACGGTTAGTATTGTTTTTTCTGCTTTGTCTAAATAGCGATGCTGTTTTAGAAATTCATCATGTACTTACTAAGATGTTGCTGTATTATAACCTTTAGTCTACTTGAAATTATCATTTACCTTTGGTATATATTCCCTAATTGCCGGTTTAAGTCGTTTATGTTCACGATTTGTATATGCATATTGATGTTGAATTTTCTCATTAGGTGATATTATTACACTATTCAAGCGTGGTCGGACACTGTTTTGCAGAAAATCGAGAGATAACGACGGTCAAGTATCAACATTAACAACCTCACCAAATATGCATGGCATGGATCTACTATCAGCTACTCAAACAGCCACAGTATGCCAAAAGACATGATGAAAGGATCTTTCAGTACAACAACAGCTTAGAGGCACTTCAATGGAATATGTCTTACCTCACCTGCTGTATTCACCATACATTGCTCGTTTCGACTAACACCAATTACAATTATTGAATCATGTTCTGGCGAGCGAATGAATATTTAACACGGTAAGCAAAATAGACGAGGAATTTGGTCTACCAGTCACTGTGACAGAAATGAAACAAAAATTAAAAAATATTAAAGATAAAAAAGTTTTTGGATACGTGGTAAAGTTATTTCCGAGTCTGACCATAAATATATTGCGTTGTACTGCAAATTCATCGCACTGACTAATTTGGTTAATGTTTGAGCGAGTAATAGCGCTCCACAAAGCTCAAGGCGTGGAATCGTTTGTTTTTTAAGCGGAGACACTCTAGATTTCGAACAAATCAATTTTACAAAATGTTTATTATCTTCGTCAGTGACTCGCAAATAAATAACACATCCATAACCTTTCTCTGACGCGTCTGAGAAACCATGAATTTGAATTATCTTAGTGTTTGGAACTAAAATGCAGCGAGGGACCCTTATCTTGTTCAAATTACTTAATTGGGTTTTAAACTCGTTCCATTCATTTTTAATTTGTTGGGGGATTTCATCATCCCAATCTAGATTATTAACACCCCAAATCTTTTGCATTATTATTTTTGCTATTAAAACCATAGGAGAACAGAGTCCTAACGGATCAAATAGCTGACATATTTCTGACAAAACGGTTCTCTTTGTGCAAAGAATATTTAAAGTGACTTTAGAGAAATTCATTTCGAATTCATCACTCAATGTATTCCATAAAAGACCTAGAACTAGAGATACGTTTGACTGAGATTCTGAATGAGAAGCAAGATCAGTCGCATTAGAAGCAAATTTACGTAATTGGAATCCACCTTTTTTCAATAATTGAATCAACTCTGATTTAATTTTCAACGCATTTTCAAGTGTATCAGATCCTGTTAGACAGTCATCCACATAAAAATCCGATATTAGTATTTTTGATGCCACTGGAAATGATATATTTTCGTCAGAAGCTAATTGCTGTAAAGTACGTGTTGCGAGGAAAGGTGCACTTTTCGTTCCATATGTAACAGTGGATAATTTGTAACATTTGACAGTTTCTGAAGGATCATCTCTCCACCAAATCCGTTGTAAATCCTGGTTATTCTGGTCAATCAAAATTTGCCGGTACATTTTTGCAATATCGGCGGTAAATGCTACTATATGTGTTCTGAATCTTATAATGATGGCCAATAGATCTTGTTGTATAGTAGGGCCTTTGTACAAACAATCGTTCAATGATAATTTTGATGACGACTTGGAAGATCCATTAAAAACCACACGTAGCTGTGTAGTCGTGCTATTGTCTTTTAAAACGAAGTGATGAGGCAAATAAAAGTCCTTGTTATAAGAATTATTAATGTTATATTGATTTTCGACAACCTTCATATGCCCTAATGACAAATATTCAGACATAAAATCTTTGTACTGCTTATAAATATTAGGTTGACGAATTAACCTTTTTTCTATAGCATAGAACTGCATGAGGGATGATGAGCTTGACAAACCTAGCTTGTGGATATTGTCATTCAAAGGAAGTGAAACTGAATAACGACCCGAAGATAAACGTGTGTGCGTTTTAACATAATGCTGCTCACAGTATTTTTCATCTATCGAGTAAAGGTTATCAACTGAGACGGTTTCTAATTCCCAAAACCGTTTTATATCTTTATGAAGATCTTCGAGCGTGCATAGTGCCGTGGATAGTTGTGATTGCGCGATATTACTACATGAAGCTTTACCACAAATTACATATCCAAAAACGCTATCATAAAATGGTGGTAGGTTTTTAAGTAACGTGATCGAAGTTCTACCAGTGAATAACTCATTATAAATTTCAGCTCCAATCAAAATATCAATTTCATTAGGCACATTAAAGTAAGGATCTGCTAAAGCTATTTTGGCAGAAATTAAATTTAAATTGACGTTTAGAGGACTTACTGGTAAATAATTCGTTATTCTAGGTATCACGTAACAGTCCAAAGCGATTGAAAAGTTAGAAACTCGAGAAGAAATAGTTAAACATACCTTAGTTTTGATTTCCGTTTCTTTGCCCCCAATACCTGAGATTATTTTGTTAGTTCGCTGTGGTTTAATCTTTAATAGATTGATAATGTTTTCAGTAACGAAGTTTAATTGTGAACCACTATCTAGCATTGCTCGACATAATAACTGTTGATTAGATTCCGAAGTGACAGTAACCAAAGCTGTTCCGATTATAATTTGACTTACTCCTAATGAACAGGAAAATTTATCTATTGAATGTTGATCAACTTTAAACGATGACGTACCAATTACTTGCGAAGCGTTTGACTCTGAATCATCCTGAATTACTGGTGTGCTTGAACTAGAAGATCTGGTAGTTTGATTTTTATTTTGTCCTTTGAAGAATGATGGTTTACCAAAATGAAGAAGTGAATGATGTTTTTGTGAACAAATATAGCACGGTGGTTTGTCACAATTAACTACTGTATGACTATCGATTAAGCAATTTGTACACAATCTATTATTTCGGATAAATTGGAAACGCATCTGAGGGGTGATCTTTGAATCTTTAAATTCTGGACAACTGGTTATAAAATGTGGCCCTCGACAATATGGACATTGTGACGAATTTGTTACTAGTGACGAAGCTTTGTTTGTAGAAAAGCTATGTCTTTTGTTATTAGACAAAACTTTCGAAGATGAAGCTGTAGACTTTATGGCTTCTAAGACACGAACACGATTTCGAAGTAATGTTATAAACCTCTCAAAGTTCAATAGCTTGTCGGACTCTGAATTTTTTATAATATGAATTTTTGACGACGTATCTAGTTTTTCGGTGAGATGATGTATTAACATTAAATCCCATGAATCAATTTGAACATTTAATGATTTGAGAGCATTATAATTTTTTACCGAATGATCAATGAAATATTGTAAAGAATTGGACGAATTTTCGACTGGAGATTTTATGTTGTATATATCTCTCATATGAGCCTTTTGAATAAGGAGAGCATTATCATACCGATCGCATAGAATTTTCCAAGCGGTCTCATAGTTGTTAGCGGTAACTGGCAAACTTTCAATTAAATTAAATGTCTTACCGGCGCGAAGATGGGTTTTTAAATACACAAATTTAACGGTATTTTCAATATTGGGTTTGCGATGAATAATATCTATAAATACATCCTTAAACGCTAACCACTCACTTTCAGCTCCACTGAAGGTTGGTAGCTTAAGTTCTGGAAGCTTAATAGACATGGATGGAATTGCTTGTTCAACCTGAGTGCTATTTGCTGACGATTCAAATACTATTTGCTCCTTTGAAACATTTTCAAACTCGATCGGTTAAAGCGGAATCGTCTATCATTTCGAGTTTCAATTGTACATTATGATATTTATCATACATGATTTGTAGCCTCCTGAGATTAGATTCAACTGACCCAATTGTGTTAATAACAGTAAGTTTATTTCGGAATTGCGTCAATTGACCTTTGAAGGCACTCCGTTGGCGTTTTAGTGAATCTTTTGTTTTGAATTTATCGCCGTCCGATTGGATTTCTGTGTCTGACACCATTTTTCGATTTAAACTTTAACTAGCACCAGATTAAATATAAGTTAAGCTCACGATTCAGAAAGAAAAGTTGAATTTAGAACAACGCTACAATTTCTATCAATTTAAAACTTCAATTTGATAACCGTACGTTAAATGCTTATGCTAAATTTAGGGCAATGTAATGAAAACTTACAATGTAACTAAACGAAAATATTTTATAAAATAAACTTACTCGTTGATTATTCTGGATGCAGTTCGATGATCTTCGTTAACATTGGTTGTTCTCACCAATTAATCTGGATGCCGATCGTTAATATCCGTTACTAACTTTGCACTAACTGATCGAGAGGTGTTGTTAATTTGTTCCTCAATATAAAATTAGAGCAAGGGATCTCTAATTGCGATGATAATATTGAGATAATATATTTTTCGATGATATCCAAGAGTAATAATTGGCGATGGTAATGTTGAGATAATATACGAGGATGTTTCGATGAAATCCAACTGTAGAGTGTTCAGCAGCTGACTTGAAGGTGATACGTCAATGACCTAGCGGTAGTATTGACCGGTGAAAACTTAAAAAGCACGTGTTGATTTCGCTTAGTAGATGCTTGAAGAAATAATCGACCACCATATGCACGCTATATAATAATTCGTTCGAAGTTGTTTTTTATTGGTTCCGTTTATAGCACTGTTTAATCTCAAAATATACATATGCTGCTATCCGATGAATGAATTGCGTTTGATGATGATTTAAATCAGTTTGCGATGAAAGTATTTAACTAAATTATATCAGCAAATCCACAACCACCAAATTAATTGATTCACTACGTGATACTAGTACGATATAGGTGACTGTGTTTCCAAATGTATTATATTTGTATATATATTAGTTTAATATAATTTAATATAAAGTACATAATTATTATTTCAATACATAATCAGGAATTACATTATTTATATAAGCAATCGAAACAGGGCAGTGCAACTAATTTTAATATTTATTACATTGCGTGAACAACCTGGTATCAGTGAAAATAATCAAAGCACAACCAGAAAAAGCTCTACGGAAACTACAATACATAATGTTCCAAGACAGTCGAAAATAACGGAAGTCATAATGATTTCTAAATCTAATAAACTGACATAAAAACATCATACAGGCCAATCTCTTTATTAACCGCCACAAAATTTTCGAAAGATTGTTTCTCAAGAGTCTAAAGCCGAATAGAAATAGAAGAGAATAGAAAACTTATCCAATTTGGGTTTTGAGAAGGTCACTCAACAATAGAACAGGTACACGGGAGGATCACTGATACGATAGAAGAGGTGCTGGAGGAGAAAAAGGTATTTCGGGCAGTATTCCTAGACGTAGCTTAAGCATTTGATAAGGTTTGACACTATGGTCTGGAATTTAAGCTTCAAACTAAAAAAAATAATGCCAGGAGTCCCGCAAGGTAGTGTTCTTGGCCCTCTGTTATACCTTCTGTATACAAATGATTTTCCAAATCTAGTAGAAGCCAGAAAAGGGATATTTGCTGATGAAACTGCAGTTATGACAATACTATAGTATCAGTGATCAGTATGGTCAAGAAACTACAAAATGCTATTAAAACAGTGAACACTTGGACAAAAACTTAGAGAGTAACGCTAAGCAATGCCGGTTGTAGCTTAATGGCTAAGAGAGTTTCTCATCACGCCGCGGTCTCGAGTTCGATTCCCGCCGTTGACCAAAAAATTAACATGAAACCGGGAGCAGCATTACAACGAGGAGCTGCGGAACCTACTGGATCACATCAATGGACCAAAGAAATAATGGCATACGTTACATCAACCATACACCAACGAACGTCTAGTTACTCACATCAATGGTTAAATATACTGGATAACAATATTTTGTGGAACGTTTTGCGGATTCAAAACACTATATAGGAACAGAATCACTTGATTATGCCGATCTGGTGTCATTGGTATACTCGAACGCTGAGAATAACTTGACCCAACCAAACCAAACCATTTAAACCTCGGATGGATAAGCTTTAAAGTACTAAAGCATTGTATTATTATACATTCTTCTCTCTGTCTTCAAATCGCCATCAAAATCACTAAAACAACAATTTAAGTATAATATCTGTATTATGGCTACTAAAAACAATCCTACCGCACACACAATAACAACATATATATCTTTTCGGCTTCCAAGATAACGAGATGAATGAGAAAATCCAAAACAAAACAAAAAAAAGATTTCCACAAATAAATTAGCCCCATAAATTTCACTCAAATAAAACATTTTTTGTTTTTCGTTTTTGTTTAGTTTTCCCTCCATCAAAATGTACCCATTCACATCCCCATACATACACGAACGAGTATACATCCGCATCCATATAGTTTGTTAAATTTTCCATTCCTTCTAACATACTTGTATGGCAATAAAAATAACTTTTTGATTATCGTATTACAGCTCTGTCCTCCTTCTTGGGTCGCGCTGCAGCCCGACAAATATATCCAAAAATTCCAACTAACAATCATTGGGACAATAATACTAAAGATATATGTAAAAAAAATGATGATGTCAGACTCAAATTGGATGGCAGATACAAATAAAAAACACTATTTAATGTACACAAAAAAACCGATCCCATATACTCGTAGTGGAAGGGGTGGGCATCACCCCTAGCCTCGATTCAATTGTATTATCATAATTGTATATATAAAGTTGTGTTTGTATATATGTTAGACAAGGGGTTTGAAGATTATTTGATTGTTTTTGATGATAGTTCTGGAAAATGTATGCATGTACGAGTATGTATATCCAGCATACATTAACATAAAACTGGGAAATAACGAAATAATGTTCCATGATCGTCTTGTAATATGATTTTATTTTTAACTTTTCCATTTGTTGTTTTTCTTTTCAGTTCCCGTTAATTTGATTCGACCCCATCTCAATGAATTTTCGTATATATTGCATCGATTGGGTGTTTTTCACTTGTATGTATAGAAATGAAACTAAAAAATCTTGGGGGTGTAAAATCACAAATATGGTTGAAAATTTTTGGATGGTGGTGTGAGGATGACATAAGATATAGTGTTTTATGATCCACTTGCGATGTTAAGTCTTTTCAAACTATACGGAATCACTAACAGGTTTAAATTTTCGAAAGTTTTTCATGGCCAAATCAGACTAATGAACTTACAATAACTGTTGTGGAAACCATAGTATACTTAGGAACGTTTGAGAAGTCTTATTGAGATCAGTATACCAGAAAAGGTCGGTTTAACTTATAAAATCAATCGATGAATCGTGAATTTGTCGAGATTTTTGTATAAAACATTATACGCATTGTAACCTGGAATGCAAATGGACTATTGCATAACATTCAAGAACTATGTAATTTCCTTAAACATGCATAATATAGATATATGTCTTATATCTGAAACCCACTTCACTTAAACTTCATTCTGTAAAATACAAGGATATAATGGCGATAGAACAAAGTATAGAACAATATATGGGATAGAACAAAGCTAGAGATGGATCAGCTGTCCTTATAAAAGATCATATAAAACATAACGAGGAACTTAAAGTTGAGAAATTGTCCATACTAAAACCTGTAGTATCTCGGCAATATATTACCTCCCAAGATAAAATCTCAAACAAATAGATTAGATTTTATCTATTCAAAACTATAGCAAATATCTTTTTGATTGGAGGTAGCTATAATGCAACGGTTAACGACTGCTAAAGGTAAACAACTGAAATGCAGGTGGTCTACCAACCGATTGTCCTACAGATATCAGAAAAACTCCAGATCTTATAGATTTCTTTATTGCAATAGGGATTTTAGATAAATATGTTATATCCATATAGAGAACTGTGAGAGTCTATCATCAGATTAACGAACTTAACGAACTACAAAACTAATTGGGATCTCTTCCAAACACATTTAATAGAAGGAATAAAATATAATTCTGCAGAACCCAATATAGGGACCAGTCCAAACAGAAGACTATAGATACGCTCAGCCATAATATCAAAAGTGCCACGTGGAAAAGCACTCCAAAGTAAACTCAGGAAATGAAGCGCAAAGCTAGCTGCCCAGAAGAAGTGAGAGGACTTCTTAAAAATAAAATAAAAAAACGGAAGAATTGATTTCGATCACAGTCATTCAATGACGTAATCATCAGATCGTAAACGGCCTAGTAATAACAACATACAAGTAATAACTCGAATTAACTCACGCAAATACTATTCAAAATCATAAAACCTCACGCTTTACAAGATACTGATTAATTATTCATTATAGAAAGCAACTAAGAACCTTAAAAGACCGAAACACATCGAAGAAACATTCCAGCCTTACCCCAAACAAACGGAAGAGGAAAATATTACTTCAACATTGAAAGAACTTAATTGGGAAGTCAAGAATAATCTAAACGCGCATAAAGCTTCAGGATATAATCTTAAAACAGGTCAGATAATAAAAGCGTTACCGGAGAAACTGTTGCGGAACCTAGTTCATATAATTATTGCAGCATTTCGCCTAAGTTATTTACCAAGACAATGGAATCTAATGCCTTCACACCAGTTTGGATTAAGGAGAAAAAATTCTACGATAGAACAAGTACATTGAATTACTGATGTAATTGATAAACCACTAGAAAGCAAACAAATACTTATCGACCAAATGATGCAGTGGTTAAAGCTGCGGCAGTTGGAGCGGGAGGTACATGGTTCGAATCACGATAGGGGCAGGATGGTAAGGGGATTTTTCACCATACGATTACGATCGGTGGTGTAAATGAACACATCTGTTACCCCCTTTTGGAGTACAGAATTCATGGCCGATCCATCTTCCATGTCAGTACTATAGGCTGGCATGGAGCTATAGCCGTACGTCCTCGATTTGGCTGTATGGCGTATGGTAGGACGTAAATAAGCGAACCGCGAAAGAGTTAAGAGTGCCTCGAGCCCCGAAACAGATTGTAGAGATAAAAACAAACAAACAAACAAAACAAATACTTAACTGTATTCCTTGAGGTAGTGCAAGCATTTGACAAAGTATGGCACAAGGGGCTATAATTCAAACTTCACCTAGATCCCAACTGAAAAAAATAACATCTGGAGTACCGCAAGGCAGTGTCTTGGAGCCAATCCTTTATCTCCCATATACTAAAGATATACCAATTACAGAAGCAACAATGGCAACTTTTACTGCTGACACGGCAATACTTGCAACTGCAAGGAACGTTAATGATTCCACTAGTAAATTACAGAAGGCTACTAGTCTGATATGTAATTGGGCAAAGAAATGACGAAATTAATTAAACGAAGCAAATCAACTCAAGTGAACTTTACAAATCTAAAAGTTAATCACATACCAATAATGATAAACTCGATAGCAGTACCGCATGCAAACACTGCTAAATGTCTCGGCATTACTTATGATGCTAAACTCAGCTGGAAGGAACAACATAAAATTCAGAAAATTATTGGATCTTAGGGAGACAATCTGAGCTAGCGATCCATAACAAACTGCTGTGATATATACAAACAAATTCTTAAATCTGTATGGCTATATGGCGGCCAACTCTGGGGTTGTGCCAAGAAGACAAATATCAAAATCATACAAACAATTCAAAATTAAATCTTACAATGTATTGTTGATGCACCATGAGGTATACATTCGAAACGATAATAATTGAGATCTAAAGATAGAGCTCGTCGCGGACGAAGTTAAGCATCAGAAAACAAAACACCTAAACCGATTGATACAGCATGAAATCTGGAGATACGCTGTATGCTGACTTCCACCTCAACAAGGAGACTGAACCAAACCACTGGACTTATGGCGACCAGGAGGTCAGAAGGCGTACTGTGGCGAACAATCTAAGAGTTAGACGAAAATGAGGATAATCATGTGATTACTATAAATTACTAAACGGGTACAAGACTAAATTAGTAAATTGTGAACATTTGTATTGATTGTAAATGAAATCGAATGGCAACTTCTGTTTGAGGATATTCGAAATCTTTTCGAAATATTAGGTCGATACAAAATTATAAATGAACATGGGTGTACCGAAGACCTCCTGTTTCTCTGATGAAACGCCGATAAAGATTGGTCTGCAAGTTCGGCCAGCAAAGATGAACGCGATAATTTTTTAAAATGTCCAAGTGATAATGTACTTCGATTAGTAGACTTACTGAACCATTTCTCGACCGAAGAAACGAGAAAATGCACGTAAAATACTTAAGCCGCCTAAAGGATAATATTTGTTTCGTATTCGTTTCTCGATAATTATTTCTGTTTTTGGAGCAAACAGAGCACTAATGTGTGCACTGCGCTAAAGGACGTTCAAAATCATGTGGTACTGCCCAAATAACGTAGTGGTTAATGCTGCAACATTTCGAGCGGGATATACCGGGTTCGAACACTGATAGAAGCAGGATGCAAAGAAATTTTGAATGAACACATCTAAGATTCTTCTTGGAGGGCAGAATTGATGGTCCAATTCATCTTCCATGTCATTACTATATTAGCTAGAATGAAACTAGACAATGTACAGCTAGTTCAATGTAAATCGGACATTCATAGCGGTACGTCCTCGATTTAACTATACATAATGGAGTAAACCGCGAAATAGTAGGAGGAGCTTTGAACCCCAAAACAGATAGAAACAGCTACTCAGATAGAATCATATGACATTCCAAAGCTATAAAGTTTTAAAACCAGTTCAACTAAGTGGTTTTCGATGCAAACAGATTGGTACATTTTATTTATGTACGATTGAGTTTGATTGAAGATTCGATTTTACATATTATCTGGATAGCTGCCAACGAAGAAGAAGACCGAAATTCAAACGAGCACATGTTTAGTCAATCTCAAATACTCAATAAATTGTATAAGTTTGGCCGCTTGTCGCTATATAGTCACAACCTGTTTCTGATATACCTATACTGCGTTCATATATATGCGTCGTTTACTATAAGTAGATCCTTACGTCTTTAACTATCTTATAGTAGCTTTGAACGATTTTCATTCATAACAATTAGAACGAGTCAAATCGGGAACACAAACAGACTAGTTATGATGATGAAAATGAAAAACGTTTCTCGATTGATAATGACAACCAGAAGCATAACTCAAATGGATACGATATGGATGAGAATACAAGTAACGACATAATTGGTAACGAACGAACTGAAGAGAACGGCATTTGTAATGATATAGGACAACATAATGGTGAATAAGACATAGAACAGATAGTGGTTCTTACATTAAAAATGTCAGAAAATGCAGGCCAAAACAATAATTATGATGAGAAGTCAACTCAGAAAATCAATAAGACTATACATCGTTCGAACTCAAATAGTGATCCAAGAAGCGAACAAAACGAGGAAAACGAATCTGGTGACGAGAATGGTGATCATGAAACTGGAAACGACCCCAAAAACCGAATCAAAGTGATTTATGAAAAGTTGTATGATTATGATTATAATCAAAGATTTGATCCGAGAGCAAAACCCGATAGGAACCAAAACCTCATTACAATTAATCACTGGAAAGTTATTGTTTAACAATTAGAAGCCACCTCTTAATAAATTATTATTGAAATGGTTCTTATACCTTCGACGGTTGAACCAGATTTAAACCCAACCCAAAACCCCAAAAAAATTCCAAAACTAATAAACTTTTAGGACAACAGTGAAACCCGAAATGATATTTGTTCGAGTAATTGATTGGGAGCCACCATCTTATACAGTATATGCTTCTTTCAATCAACCATATCCTTAGATGAGGAAACCAACCGTATTGGGTAAATGCACATTCACCTGTCCTCGAAACATTGGTCCTTCGACCCGGATACTTATGTCCATTTCAACGATCATCATATAATCACATGTTTGAGTACGTGTATATCATCTAGCAAGTATTTCGCGAATCAAGACAGCTGGTTGATTTACATTTTATTTAAAATATTGATGATCGAGACAAGAATGTTATAGATTCAAGAGTTGAGATCAATAGAATAACTAACTACTAAGGAATTTAAGGAGTTGCTGAATAAGAAGTTCGATGTACCAAAGCACTTGTTAAACCACATGTAACTGTCCCTTATGTAAAGACGAAACGCATGTCTTATACGAAAGGTCAAAGTTCATTAAGTTGTCACTGTCTAGCAGAAAAACAACTATTACAACGGACAAACGATGTAACAAACGATGTATAATTTTCCACGGGAAACACCAAAATTTATTATATGCAGTTAGTCATACAACTTCAGTACACGATGAACATGACCAACTGAAAGTGAAAGTTAATCAAACTGTGGTATTAATAACTACCCAAGCTATTTGGATTCGGCTTTGCAAGTAACATTCATCAACGCCTGGTTTGGGTCAATCTATAAGCTATAGGACGGAAAGAAAGGTAATTCAATCGATGATTTCTGCTGAGTCACAAATACTATTATTGAGAACTGGTTGCGATATACGAAATAGAATACTGGGAAGAGCTATATTTAAATTTAGCACAACCAAATCTGTCAAACGTATTTTGAAAATATTTTTCACAAGTTTATCAGAAGTAGTATACTGTCCTCCACCCAAACTGCAAGAAAATTTGCTTAAATAATAGCTGCGGTTTTTAACAATCAAAGTCTCTAAACGAGAGTCCTTCCATCATTTCAACAACAATTTTTCGAATTCTTTCACCTCGGCTAGCATCATTCTCTTCCAAGTCATTACCGGTCTTCTAACTTTCGTTGTCAATTCCATTTCAATGATATTCATGTTATGTCATTCGGAGTCGATCTCAATGTGTCACCGATCCATCTCCATCTGATTTCGGTTTCAAAGTCTGTTTGGTTTTCACGTTTTGATGTTTTCTTCTGTTCCGCCTGTTTTTGCTACAGTAGAACCATAGTAACCGTTCTTAACCTCTTCCATTAACACATGATTGGAATACTATTGTTCGTGTTTAGTCGCATGATTTTAGTACTTCTGATGTCAATGTCAATTTAAGACCATGTCGACATCTGTGGTTGGAAAATATCATCTGCGTATTCTAGATCCGTGAGCCACGTTAGTGGTTTCATTAAATACCATATGCGGTGATTGTTACTTTTTCCCATTTCTGTGGGATTATCCCTGTATTACGTACGTCAACTTATAGTGTAGACTATCGCCATAGCTTCTATAGTGATTATAGAGCTGTTGTGCAATTCCTTACGGCATGCTACTGTTTAGATGGGTTTTTGGACTGATTTAGTGGTTCCATTTCTACCATGATAGAATTTCCTAAGACAAACGCCATTTTGTTCATAAATTGATGGAACACACTCATTGAATACATAACCATTTCCGAAATCATCTCCAAACATATAACAATAATTCTAAGTTTGAATAACCAATGATTATATCTTATGATAAATATGTGAATATTCTCATAAAAATAATAAGATAAATAGAAAATATTATGATTCCCAAAAACAACATAATAATAACATCATGAATAAGAAAAAGATGCTGTGTGTAGTACATATATAGTAAAAAAGAAAGAAGAAGAACTTACATCGATAAAAACCAAAGAAAAAAAAAATTTAAGATACTCTGCTACTGTGTAAGAAAGGAGGAGAGTTTTATATGTGTATTGTACAAATGTGTTGTGCATGGATGTATGAGACACAGACATGATGCTGACTGAAGCTGAACCCAAGCAATAGAATCTTTATTAGATTTTTTTTTGTTGATGTTTTAGAAAATAAAAATTAATATTAGAACATAAATTATCTTGTCATGTAAGACATTTTCCTTCTTTCTGTTTTTTTTTTGTTAAACTTATTTTTTGTCTTCGTCTTACACTCTCAGACGTACATACATCGAATTTTTAAGATATTTTTTAGATAAAACTGAAAGGAAAATCCGAGTGAAAATAGAAAACGAAATGGTGGAGATAATTCATGGATTTGCGTTAAGAATAAATAAAAATTCGACCGAATCGAAATTGAGTGAAGGAAATGGGTTTTTGTTTTGTATGAGAGATGGTATAGTGAGATATAAAACTTCTTAAGACAAAAAAAAATGTATCATTCATTTTGATGTTGTTGTTGTTGTTTTTATCTAATTAATATGGTTAAATAAATTAGTGTCAAAATTGGATGATGAATATGTGGAATATAAATAATAATTTATTGTTTGATATTCTATTTTGGATATACAGTGGCAAAAGTTATGGGGTGTTTATCGTTTGGGAGGGTAACACAGTAAAATCAAACCCATATATATGATCTAATCTTATCTTGTGACGGACTAAGAGGCCACAATCACATGAATTAATAGGATCGACATAAGTAAGAAGAACAATGTGTTCAGCGTTTAACTATCCTTCCCGCTGGTTGTACTTTCGGTTCTAGATCGCAACTGCAGAGGACCATCTAACGAAGTAAGTGTTTCTGCGAGTTTTGCGAAGTAGACGATCGCGACCAATAGGATAGACCATACAAATCAATGATGAAGAAATGTAAAACTATGGTCACGCTACTACTCCTTCTTGCCCGATGATGTTGTGTCAGAAAGTGAACCATCTATTTCTTCAACGTTATTTCCCAAAAGTGTATACTGGGTGTTTAAAAGAAGGTAGTTTTCCTGATAAATGGAAGGATAACAAAACTGGTATAGTTACCGAAATGGGACAAGTTACTTGGACGAGCCATTCTCTTACAATATGTCTACAGGATGCTATATTGCACGACCAGGTGATCTGGCAAAACACCAATATATGGTTTAAGAAAGGTGCGTTCGACCATGGATGCGATGAAATGTTTATACGGCGATATCTGGTTAAAAATGGTTGCGTGACAGCAAAAATACTGTGCGGTATAAAAAAAAATAAAAAAGGAAATTATTTCAGAACTCAATGCCCCGAAAGGCCCTATAGGTTCAAAATAGTAACACTAGACGTGAAGAATGCCTTCTATTCATATAATTGTTTTTAAGGCACTTACCAGAATGGCGGTGTCGAAATACTTATATGCGACTAGTTGCAAGCTATACTTCAGCCGGAGGGCACTGAAGTATAAAACCGGTGATAGGGCGAAAATCAGTGTGATAACTGGAAGTGTTTCACAATGGTGTTTTTATAGTTCCTATACGATCTGGAACGTTATGCATGTTGTATGGTGTGCTGTGACTTGCCTTAAGAAGTGAAGCTAGAGTGGTTACCGATGACATCGCCGTAGTGGTAGCCGCAAAACACTGGCAGGACATCGTGGAAATTTGTAACAGAACAATACGACACATTAAACAATGGTTTACATTAGTTGGGTTGGAGTTAGAAGAACGTAAGACAGAATCAGTCCTAATCACTAGCAGGACAAATTTGGAGAGCGTATAACGTTAGAGGCTGATGCCCAAGAAATATAGTCACTCAGCCAACCTTTAAGTACCTATAGGGGTAATGCTTGAATATCATATAAGACACATCTAATGAAATAAATAATTCACCGAACGGGGCTTTGCGTATAATGCCAAATAAGATAACAGCTCAACAAATTAAAAGATCTCTGCGTAATTATATCCACTCTAAGATATGGCGCACCAATTTGCACCAATGTAGTGCAACTGAAGACGTATAGGACAAAATATAAATGAGTTCAAAGACTAAGCGCATTAAGAGTAGAATACAAATACAGGGTGACTGACACGAAGTAATATCAACATCAGACTGCTATTTCTGTCAAGCCAGTGATTACAGAGCTCTCAAATTTACACTAATGACAGTTCATTCGATTGTTAACACGCGTTGAACGCAGCATTTAAGTGGGAAATATTCAGAAATTTTTTTTGCTATATTCGGCTGACAACACCCGCAGATTGTTAACCAGTTAAAACATCTGCAGGTGAATAAAATGTTTTTGTATTGTATCATAAATCGTTATAACGATGTACTGGATGCATTGCAAAATGTCAGAAAAATATCTCGTGAGGCGTCCAGTTCGCTCGGATGGATTCAGCACATATTGAAATATCATCTTGGAGTAAAGGTCTTAAAATTCCTTAAAGCGCATGGTCTCACCATTGCTCAAACAAAGATAGTGGAAAGTGCCAAGGAGTTGTTACGCTTGCACGAAAGTGACGATTTACCGAATTGGTTCTTCTCCGATGAGTCACCGTTCGTTACTGAGCAATATGTGTACAAGAAAACAACCGGATTAGTTGCCCGACCGTCCTACTGAAAATTTGGACCAACGAATTGTGACTCGAAACCAAGCGCCGCCGATGGTGATGCTTTGAGCCGCCGTAACGGCCAAAAGCCGTCCACCGCACGTTTTTTGGACCGTGGCACCCGGTGTTAGAAGGAGCGTTGAAGCTTTGCGCACAAAAATATTTCGGCCGTTGAGCCTGGACATTTCTACAGATGGGTTTCTCGGTTTGGGGTATTTTGAAAAGCAAGGTTTTGACAAAAAAATACCAAAGTGTCGATCGCATCTCAAGCAAGCGCTTCAACGGAAATGGGCCAAAATACCCCAGAACCATTTTCGTGCTGCATACAATAGCTTTGTCGGCCGTTTGAAGGGTGGCCAAATCAAAAAATGCTAATGCAATTCAAAAATTAAAATTTTTGTGAACATTTTTTACTTTGATTCAATAAAAGTCATCCAAAGTTTTGGAAACACTTCGTGTCAGTCACCCTGTATAGACTGGCTAAGGAACGTCGACTTAGATATCTGAGACGCATAATCATGAAACAAAAGAAAGAAATTGGCATATGATAGCATGATCGTCTGATCCAATTGATCGAGATATGTATGCGGCTTAATAGACACGATGACGAAGTAGATTACCATTTAACCCAGTTATCTATTCCAGTTCAAGCACAAATTATAGCCATCCGATTGCTCTTTGTTCACGGGTACATTAGAAACCGTGGAGCACGTGTTTTTTGAGTGTCGACATTGTAACGAGGCGAGAACCAATATCTGGTCTTCATCGAGCACCAGACAACGTTTTGATGTTATGCTGAAATCAGATCAGAAGGCCGATGGAATGTCGTGAGCGGCGCTGTATATCGGATTAATACTTATGAGTAAGAGTGCCAAGGAAACCGGGGGTTAGACTTATGTCGATAAAAATCCGACACACTTGCAATTTTGGTAATGGTTTACATGTGTTGACTATTGAAGATTTTCCCTCCTCGCCAAAACAAAACACCATACAATCGTTTTCACAAGAAGATCGATCTGCAACTACAACAAGCTCGATCTGCACATGTTTCCTACTTTTCCGGACTATGAATCGCAGGTATCACGTTGCCTATACTAACATTAGAAGGTGAAAACAAAGGGCGTCCAAACAACAAAAATAAGTCGAGCCTTGTAAACCGTTTTGAGTGACATATGATTTGGAACCATTTATTGACCCAGTTGACTGGTCCTTATCATACATATTATAAGATAACGATAAGATTGTGGTCCATGGTAAATATTAATTTTGTCCAACATTTGCAATTATAATAATTATTTTTTTTTGGCAAGCGATAATGTCGTCTAATATTCGAATGCCATTAAGCTATTAACAAACGATAAACATCAGCAAGAATTGAAATTCTAGTTTCGTCTTATAATTTCTTATCGGATCGTTTCGACGAACAATCTTTCACAAGACCAAAATCTTTATTTTCAGAAGCATAGCAATAATGTTTGGTCGGTTTACATGATTGCACATATAAGTGACTTCTGATTTGGATAAATTTATGGCTTTACGACGATCTCAGTTCAAGGGAGTACGTCGCTATATCGAATGTATTGTACGTCTATATACCGTACTGCACTGCATTTCCTTCGTTTCGATGAACTCTGAATACGGTAATAAACATATTTATAGCTGGGATGTGTTATAAAATCATTAAGAGGGTAAGTAAGTAGTAACTGTATAATACATAAACATATATTCAATGTCAAAATGTTCATTGTTTTCGAAAATTTTCCCAAAAACTAAATAAATTCCTGCTACTGGTGTGAATCCTACATATACAAGGTTGTGTCACAATTATACACCCCAAATTGATCGTTTATCTCATCGAATATTCAAATTTATTGGAATGAGTTCGATTCCGATACAAAATATTCGTAATTAATTCGATTCGCTAACAGATAGACGAGAGGGTGGACAATAATGCTCGCATGTATTTATGGTATTCAAATTATTTATGCGGACGATATATGACCGAACGTAATAAAAATGACAAAATGTTTATCGGAGTAATTTGCCACGAATCTTAATTAATTATTTATGGGAAATAAATCGAATATTATCGAATATATTTGAAAGTCGATATTCGGAACTACTATTTTTACATTAGAGATGGTCACTGAATTAATAAGGGCGAGGTGACGTTTACAAGAATATACGAACAACACGCCAATAGACGTCTAGAATCAATAACTCTATTTCAACACAAGCTGGCCAAATGAATGCCTTTTGAAGTATTTTAAGTCATCTTGTGCATCTTTGATCTGTCGTTTCCTTCGATGGCGACGGTGATCTTTTTGACAATCGTTGAGTGTGTGTGATACCTTAACCTTATTTGATCTGCATGTTTCAGAATTTGATATGATTGTCAGCTTTTTGATATCACATCTTACGACACCATTGCGGTATAGCGGAAAAAGGAGCGACAGTATAAGCCGTGAGTAGATGCGCTTAAGAATGCGTTTTTTTCTGCACTATGGTCTTCTATCTAGATTGAACAACCACGGATTTTTTGTCTAGGGTTATGCGGGTGATCTGGTTATAATCTGGTTATATAGTGGGCTAATCGCCAACTCTAATAAATCATTGAGTGTCATTCACTTGGAGGACAAAGCTGCCTCTATTTTGAATATGGTACAACGGTTCAATTTCCCAAATACGTCAAATCTTATATCACAAACTGCAGTCATGACTTTAAAAAGTTTCGGTGGTATACATAGTACTTGGAGATTGAAACTAAAGATCTGTTGGTCCTTGGTGTGGTGGATAAGTGCTGGTGCATAAAATGAGTAAACTTTACTCAATAAAGTACAATGGATAACTTGCATTGATATTATTGGATTGTAATATTGAAATTACTGCCCCAGCTTTATCTACATATCAAACTGAACACTGCCTTATTGAAAAGCTAGCATTGAAAGTGCATTCTGAATAAAAACAGAAAACGGGAAATTTGGTAGCTCAAATGGAAGCTTAAATTGGAATTTCCTTGACCGGGAAAGGTGGAAGGAACATAGGTGTAAGGCTACTTCTCGACCAAAACCCAAATCCCATTGGGGTGAACGTCATCGCAATCCAAGTAGAAATGCTTGCGATATAGCTCTACCCAAAACCTGACCTATACGAAAGACCTACATAGTTATGATTTATATTCTATGAGCAGCCAAGAAGTTATAAAGACACTCTCATCAAACACGTCCTAGTCATAGTTGGCTTGCGACTATTTCAATCTCGATAAACCAACTGACAACCAGGGATAAGATAAATCTTACGTGGGTCCGAGACATGCTGAAATTAAGGCATTTCAACCGCTTACCGTCTAAAGTCCGCGTATAGCTTTATGTTTTTTCTGTTCAAAACCTCTAGACGTTCTCAAAATGGAACGAGTATTGGCGAAACATTTTAGGTTTAAAACAGTCTAAACCAATGGTCTCTGAGGGTGATTGAACCATGACGCTTCTATCACTGAGTTCATATGAGTTAAAGCAATGCAATGGCTTACTCCGATTTTGCGATTGGGAATTGGAATTTACAAAACATGTCATATGCCATTCCGCATCTATTGTCCCATGTTGGTGAATAGATTGATTCAATGGGTTGATATCAAAACCACGCAGGGCAAAAGATCTTTTAGGTTGCTGTGTTCTGCGGTTCAATGACTTCTCATAATAATTCCAATATCAGATCAAAAATTAAATATGGACCACGGCTTGTGAAACGCCAGAATTCACATAGGATTGTGACTGATTAATGTCTTTTTATGCGCAGATACACGTATTTATTCGGAAGCCAATAAAGTATAAGTAGTCTCAGTTAATAAGATCATATACTTTTCTGAAATCAGGAATACCAGTAGGAGGTTTGAGATACATCATCTTCATTTTCGGCCATCATAAATTCTTAGAGGGGTCTAAATTTCAGATGATACACTGTTTACTAGATGTAAAAATGTCCCAACTAGAGCGTGTTCTTTTTGTAAGTCTGAGTACTCGTCTGCATATCTAACGTGAAAGTATCGGCCAGATAGATAAGATTTTAAAGTCTAGTAAAATTGATATGGCAGATCTCGATCTAGTTTATAATCTATTCGTCCGGAAGCAAGATATTTCAACAGATTTTTTTTATTTTCCAGTGAATCCTTTCACGCATTCTTTTGTTGTTGAGATGTAATAGGTTTTGGGATCATTAACCCTTCTACTGTCTTCCACTGGCACGAAACGCATTTTAGTCTAAACATGAAACAGTTATCGCAAGCCTTTCGAACTATTTGGGCTTATATATGTTTTCATCTGCTGTTAGACTCAATAGGGGCTGAAATGTATTTTCAATGTGAAGCCCAAACTATATAGTTATGGTCTTATCTATGGTAGTATAATCTTTTAGTCCAAATTCCATCATCATTATGCAGCTCGAATTATTGCTTAAATAATTAATGAATCTCTTCACTTATAAGGTATCGTTCTCGGGCTATTATGAAAAATATTTAATATGTGATCCGAAAACGGATTTTGCTATTATAAAAATCTGATATCGAAAAATCCGCTATTATGAAACGAAAACGACAAAACGATATCGGATTATCCGAAAATCGAATGTCAAAATCCGACTGCTATTTAAATTAGTAAACGAATTTCGTTTTGTGTTATCGAAATAAAGTAAGTTGAAGTGAATCACAAAACGAGTAAGCTAACTTCATGCTGATATTTGAAAAAATCGACCAAACAATTTCATAATAGGAAATATCGCAACGGCTTGGATTTTTTGATATCGGAAAAATTCGAAATCGGTTTATTTCAAAATAGCCCCCTGGTGCATGTCAAGATATTCGGGAGCTTAAATTCTTTCTTCGTTTGGGTTGAGGAAGCCATTATGGTGCCTGTTAATATTGGTTAGTTTTCTTTCTTGGCAATGGTTTGACTCACAGAACTCGTCGTTGCTCAAGTGTCTATTCCTATAATCGGCTCGGATTTTTTCAAGAACACCGGTTTACACGGAGATATACAAAGATAAAGGCCTATAAAAACGTTATTCGTTTTGTATTTACACGGGGCGGGATCGTCAAGTAAGCAACGGTCTCAGTGTCTTCAACATTGTTTCAAAATTGCCTGCAGTAGTTAACCGTGACATTAACACAAATATTATCAAACATAACGTTAAGCACAAATTAGAGACAAACCGACCTCTGATTGATGACTAGACAGAACTCGAACACATTTTGAAACTCGGTATTTGTAAAGTGGTAGTCCTTGGTCCAGTCCATTACATTTGGTGTTTAAAAATATAGAGTATAGACGTTGTGGAAATTTCGAAGCACTTAATCGGATTATGATTCCGGATATTTGTCCAATTTAGCGTATGTGAAGTTGGATGGTAAATAACAAAACCAATAGGTTAAGGCCATACCAAACACTCTAACTCCAGATTAAATGGTAAAAAGTTGTTTTTACGACATTATGATATATAGAAATTAACTTCGGTCTGTCATATAACACCTTTACTTTCGATTGTTACGTTGTAAAAATCAGGTTTCCAAATTAGATCAGGTGTCTCGTGTGTTCCTTTTTTACGCTAAGATTATCGAAACTATATATTAACATTGTAGTTGGTGCTAAAGAATAAAAAAACCCAAAGTGACTTAACATTATACGCTCATCACCAGAGTGGTGTTTTGTCAGTATCTTAAAGCGTCATGACAAATATCCTAGACAGCCTGCATATACGCGCGTACTAGAGTCACTCTGGTGTTAATTTATACCATCCACAATATTTATTCTACTTGACTAGCTCTAATATAATTATCCGTCCAAAACACGGCTTGTCATATAGGAATTCTAATTGGATTATAATAATCGTTTATAGTTTTCACCAATTATGGAATATAACGATAAGTTTTGGCTCAAGTCATAAATTAATTTTAGAGGTGACAAGTGTGCAAATAGAATGACTTATTTTAACCACTTATAGCATCAGAGAATGGCAAGGTAGATGGAGGACGTCCATGAAAGGACGATGGACTTTTGCGATGATCCGTGACATATTGGACTGGACGAGAAGAAAATACGGTGATGTTGATTACCTTCTAACTCAGCTGCTATCTGGACATGGTTGTTTTCTGGAGTACTTGTATACAAGTACAAACATGTGGAAGATCCAAATTGCCTCTACTGCGGCATTAACAGCATACACGTGAGCTTATAACGCCACAAGGGCTCGTACAATATATGCTTCGCTCTGAAGAAAACTGGGATAAGGCGACCTGATCATTGCCAGCATAATAAAGAAAGTCAGGCAAAACGAACGAAGAGCAGCCATATGTCTGTAGCAACGTGACACCAGAGGAATACCCAATAGACCAATCGTGGCTTGTCTATGCGTGAGCTATAAACTCTTTCCTGCCCTGCGAATATATGCCCTGATTGGCGGTACCGCAATGATGAAACAGGACGGTGAAATGGAGATGGTTTTACCTGGTAAAAATTCGATGTCGTTTGGAAACACGGGTTCCCAAATGTTTTAATTAAAGTTTCCATCTTCTTGCATAAAACAAAAAAACACACACATACACATTTGCTATATACTTTCTACCCGCCATCTTAATTCACATTAATGATAAATTAGAATAATTCATCACATAAAAACACAAAAGATAATTTAGATTTTACTTTACGAGCGAGAAGAAAAACCCAAAATGAAAAATTGTCGCGTAAGAAAATAAAAACTGTTATCATCTGGCAAATTTTTCATCTTCCACATTATATCTTATATAATAGATGTAAAATAAGATGATGATGAAATGCAGTGAGGTTGTGTTTTTTTTTTATATTAGCGCAGAACGGCACAACATAATGTGTTTCAATTTTCGTCAAGGCGTGTATTAGGGACTCATAAAAACCACCCCTGAATATAAGATACATAAAACAATCGTCTGTCAGTGAACGAATGTAGTTTATTATATATCCATTCGCTTTATGCATTATCTCAATCTGAACCCCAACCAAAGATACTTTTATGATTACGATGTTACAACAACACTATAAAAACTATATATAGCAGATTTACATCTTCATCAAAACTATCGCATATATACAACAGACAGACGTATACAGAAGATGAAAATTACGCCATAATCTTCAATCAAAATCAAATAAAATTCATAATCCACTGTGCCATCCATATATACGAGTGTATACTCCTCGCGTACACATATGCATATAAAATAAAATTTATAACGACAGTTTCTGTTTTATTATATTGTCAAAATATTTTGTCAGTTTTATGGCAGATTTTTTTTTTATTCTGTGTTTTTATTTTATTATTCAACAAAAATATAAAATTAGAAAATTTATTTCGTTTTTATACTGTAAACATACAATCAATTTAAGAAAATTATCTTAAACAATTAAATTTTTTTTTCATTTGTTATTGTGTTATGACAGTCGCATGTCTGTCAAATTTTTATTTCGATTTAAATTTCGAATCTGATTTGTTTGTCCGCATCGAACGTATATAATGTCAGAACTGAATTATGTATGACGATGTTGGACGTGTGCTTATGTGTCGTGAAAGATGGACGAAGAGTCGGATGAAGGTAGTTTACGAACTTAAAGGAACTAATTCAGTAAAAACAAATTTTTGAAAAACAGTAAAGATTGCATTACGGAGGTCTGTAGATCAGTGGTAAAATTACCAATCGAATTTAATTTATTTCTTTTAGATGTTCCACTTGGGGTAACCAGTGGCAGTGAAAGGCAAGCCGACAACAGTGTTACCGCTTGGGAACATCATAGGAAAAAAAGGAAGTACAATCAATGAACGAAAGGAAAGTTCTGGAATCATTTAATCGGAAACCAAAAATGATAACAGATCACTAGAAGAAGTAACCGGAACCAGCAAAATCAGCTATACTATACCCGGACAGAAATTGGAAACTGGAACATTAGAACTCTTAACATAAGCATAAGTTCAGATTTAACAACAAGCAGAGAAAATTATCTTTATAGGTACTGGTCAGACTTCACAATGAAAGATGAATTCGACGGGCAGGTGGCAGCTCGTAGAATTCAATATCTAGCACATACATGATAGAAAAACAGTTCAGGATGATTTCAATACTAACATGATACTAACTATGGGAAAAAAGTGAGTTCGCAGCAACACTAGATGACAGTTAAGAATCGTCGATTGTTGTGGTATAAATCATCTATAAATCACAACAATACCGTCTTGGTCTTCACCAAATGGCAGAGCCAAGAATCGTACTATAGTTAACTAGAATGTTTTAACCTTCCTGTGGGGCAGATGTGCACAGTGACTAATCAGCGAAACTACTAGTTTCCACCATAGGTACTACCATCGATCGGTAACCCGAAAATTATGGTGCACCATGGCTTTCCAAAACATCAACAAAAGGCAACAAAAGCGTTATAGTAACTTTATATAGATCAAAATCATTTGTACCGAGTATAAAGAGGTCCTGTATTAGCTATATGGTCGAAGTAAATGTTTATCTGATCTTCAGACTATACACAGACCTAACAGCGCTTCTCTAGATAGGAAATCAGCAATAACTGATGAACGTGGTATAAAATCGATGAAGTTCCAAACTAAAGATTTCCAGTTTAACAGTTCCAGTCAAACTGGGATACAACGGAAACCAGAGAAAATGACAAGGAATGAACGCAGAAAATACACAAGATATTCTTAAGACTGCAGGGGAAGCAGCTGCAAGCATTGATATGCGAACCAATGAGTAAAACAGGTCACTGGAAAATTTACAAAACAATAAAGGATCTGACCGATCAAACCTATGAGCTAAACCAGATGGCAACTTCAATGAAACCATCCACCAATGGCGCGGAAAGTTAGAACTGTCATCCAGGAGTTGAACAAAAATAAATCCGCTGGATTAATACCAGCTGAACTATTTAAAGCCACTTATAATGCAGAAATTCATACACGTGGAGAATCCCGCGAATTGGAAGAGGGTTTAATCATATCCATCTCAAAGAAAGGCAATTCTCAAATGAAACAATAAAAGTATTTGAGCGATTAAAATTCTTGAACGAATAACTGTATCAATTAAAGAGAAGTATCGGGATGCCAGACACAGTTCAACGCAGATGGTAACAAAGTGAAAAATTCTTCAACTAGTGAGGTGTAAGGCTACTCGTATGTTGTGGAACATGGAAACACAAACTGAAGATCACACAAAAACTACCCGACTTTCTAATTAAGAAATGCCTTAGAGTAATAATAAAATGATCCTGGTGAGACAAGATCAAAAATAAAGAGCTTCTGCGGCAAACAAACCAAACAACATTGAAGTGGAAATCAAGAAGCGCAAGTGGACATGTAGGAGCTACATGGTGAGAAAGACCTCAAAAGACATAACACTGATATCATTGGATTGGAATCCACAAGAAAAGAGGAAATTCGTAAGGCCAGTAATGCCCTGGAAGAGGACGGTGACAGCCCAAGCGAAATTATTCGCACTAGCATGACTATAGCACATGACCATATCATTGTAAACCGTCAATAATCCTATACATTTGACACCACTCATTATAAAATCCTTACGCGAGTTATGTATCCAAATCATTGATGGCAACCCGATTTTGGTTGAATATGAGAACAGACAGCAAGAGTAGCAGTTTACCATTGGTGAGAAGGATAACTCAACATCTTGTGTGGCGAGTTGGCCGAGTTTACAATTTCCTACTGAGGTCAACCTTCACCGTTTTCATAAAAATAATATGTCGTCTGACCACAATGCACAAGATATAACCACTTCTTTACATCTCTCTGGAGGTGCAACAATTTTGCTTATCACCATATCGTAGAAAGGTTTCAATTTTGTGCTTGCAATTTTGCAATCATATCCCGGTTTTAAAGATCTTCGATCCATGTTAGTATTTGGATAAAATTATCTCGTACTTTCGTGCTAAGCATCCTTTAAGGAACTATATTTGCCACCAGAGTTTAACCATAGGTTATATCTCCAAGAGTACTATAAGCCTAATCTTCAGCACGCATCTTATTCAACCTCATCGACGAACTGACTTTATAGATAGGTTAAAGCTTATCACGATTATTTAAATGAATGAATGACATTCTCTCCTAAACCTAAAAATGCCAAGTTTGACATCTAGAATCAATCCTAATTGTATACATTAATTAACAAAATTTCCCAAGTCGACTTCTCATAAAGAACCTACACCGAGAAAACTTGACAGCTGAAGCGAAAGAACTCGGAAAAACATGAGGAGAACTGAAAACAATAGGGTAAGTCGGTCGATAATGGACTATAGGCTTCTAAATTGGAGATACAGCAGGAACAATAGACATTTGCAAATACATTTGAACTATTTAAATTTATGGGTTGCTATATAGATGGTTAAAGAATGCTTGGTTTAAGATAAGTTCAATCGTTAGTACACCTTCTTGATAAATTGCAATTTTAAAGATACGAGAAGGTGGTATGGCCATAAACGAACCTGCTGAATAGGTGTATTGATCAAATCCAAATCTGTATACAAGTTATAATCACGGACTAGAACAATTGGATGCAACCAGTTTGCTGGAATCAGTGATGTCATGTCTTAAATTTGATCCACCTTTCAATAGGCAAAAAGTATGAATTTAAGGGTTCGCATCCGATAGAGCCAAACTATTGAAAACCTGTCAAAATTGTATATTTTCCACCCAAATGTCAATGACTTACATAATAAAATTGAATAAATAGCCCGAGTTGTAATACAACAAAAGCAATCAATTCGAAACTGACATCCAATAAATTTTCATAAAAAGCTTATAATAAATCGTTCAATCGTTCACAAAAAGCTTCATATAACATCAGCCAAACACACCTAAAGTAAATAAATTCCAATAAATAGAATTGAATTGGAACCAGCATATACACATATATATGCGACACAATTTTCATCTCGTTTTCCAATCTCTGATTATAAAATATAGATTTTCCAACAACAATGTGCTTTTATCATCCATATCGTGTTCTTGAGAATATTCTACCTATACATCTCTCTATATATTATATGCATGTTGGTCTGAACAACCTTATACAAAACTGGAATTCATTGATGTCTCTATCCTTTGGGAAATCAATTTGTCGCAAAGACATACAGCAAAATACCAACAACAAAAACGATATCTTACTGTTGTTGTTGTATACGTTGGTATCCCCTTATTGGTGTTGCTTATTTTTATGTGAATGTCATGAAGAGATGAGATAATATGCGAAACAAGCCGATATATGTATATGTGTGTACTCCTTGTATATAAAGATAAAGAAGGTGTTGGCAATGATATAACGAATCGAAAACACATATGTATCGTATGTATATAGAAAGGATGCGGGACGATATATCAGAATATCATTGCTTACCTAAAAATCGTTCATCTTCTGCGATGATACCCAGAGAGTTTATATAGATTGGCCAATAGCAACAACAATATATATATTCGATGCTCACAGATATCCTTTTTGTCTTCGTTCATTTGAATTTTATATGAAGGAGCAAAAAAAGGATATAAATTTTATTATCATACATCATGCCAATATTTTATGATTCCAGCTTCTCGTATCTCGTTTATACATATGTATATATAGAACAGACGTTTGTTGATAAAATAATCCCTTTCTATTATTTTATATCCATTTCGAATTTTATCGTACACGAGAATTATACATTAATGATCCTTTTTATGGATTTGTACACAGATAACATTTTGTTTTTATGTCGAATGGGTTAATGAAAATTATCGGAACGATCGTCATTTTAGTCGTATGCAGTTAAAATGTCATTTCGATGCAGTACATATATATACACATTATTATCCATGTGTAAAAGTTCAATCAGATTCCTTCCACTCGTAAGGACATTGCTCTCTTTTGATTGGTAAATGTTCAATGTCCTACGCACCCAAACAACTTTTACATAGATTATTATCAGTCAATTGACGTTTATAAAGATATTCCTTCCAAATCCTTCCATTTCCCTGAAAAAGGACTTAATCAAAGGATCACTATTCCTCTCAAAGTACTTCTTGCCTTTTACCTAGCTGTTTTATCTAAACTCATTCTGCCATTTTGCTCATAGATTCACCTTACTTATGAAGTACATCTCTTGAATCCTTAAAATCATATTCCTTTATTTCTACAAGCAAACAACTCCGCTTTCGCAAGCATATAAGCACTTTCATTAGCTCCAATTTGTAGTGCGAAGGTAGCCATTGAAGTATAACCTCCTTCCCACCATATTGAAGGTCATTATACAGATTTTCTACATACACATTTCCCTGTGTACCCCCATATTCGTTTTATTAACTCTAACCCACTTAGGAAGTCAGAGAAAAGAACTACTTTCGTCCTCCAATTACTCCAATCAACTCGACATTCTGATTTAGTCTCAACACTTACTCTTTTTTCAACGAGGGGATGTAGATTCCAACACGTGGCTGTAGATTTTGGCTAACACGATCCTGGCTATCTGTATACATCCTCAACGTGTGCAAAATATTTCAGTCGCATAATATACGACACTCGCACTCAACCGATAACTCATTCATCATCTTTTTTGTTGTGTCTCCAAAATGCAAGCACACCACAAGATTGTTTGGGGGAATTTTTGCACTCACCGGTTGAATTTTGGAAAATATGTCAAAATTTTCCTCAATGATTTTTGACCGGTTGGTACTTTGGTGATTGGAGAACCAATCGCAACGCTAAGCATTCGCACAAATTCACGCATTGTAAAAAATTCCCTTTTGACGTTCCAAGGTGAGTCACTCATTTCAGACCGCAGAGTATGTATTGGGGTCGAATTAATTGCTTAAAAATACAACTCTGGCACATGTGCTGTCAACTTTCATTAATTTTGCAAATCCAGCATTTGATTCACGCTTAACCCATACTATATCGATTACACTCGGGTGGGCTCCCCATTTAGGTTTACTCCCCCGTTTGATTGTATTCAGTCTACTCTTGCAACTATCGGCTAATTTTTCCATATATGTACTTTAAAATTAAGTCTTTTGTCGATCCAGATTCCCGTAGTAATCCCAAAATACTAATCCTTCCAGTCCCAATTATTTAATTAAGTCGGATGGATCCTGGACTGCTTCTTGTGAGGAATCTTTGAAACTTCTCATCGAAACCCACTTTCTAGGAAGCTTTGACGACTCGACAGAGACTAGTACTAATCGAGAAGCACTTTCACTGCTCCATGCTATGGATATCGGAACCAAAAAACGGATCCTATGGGCCCTTAAAGGTTTCAAACCTTAAATTTTCTGGTCCTGAATTACCATATTCCAGCGGAGATTCAGAAGAACTAAAAGATTATTCACCACTGGCTGGAAGTAATCTACAAAGAGTGTTTAAACCTAGTCTGTATTTCGCAGGGGGTGGGTAGAGGTCAAAATGATCTGTATTTCGAAAGCGGGTAATTGCTCACATAACTACCTTAGAAAAGCTGATGGATATCTATATACGATCAAAAATGAAGCCTAATGACTGGACCCAGTCTAACCATGCTTACTGTAAAGGGTGTGTCTGTGGACACAGCTCGGCGCGCCCTGGTAAGTACAATTAAGAAATCAATATTCTTGCAAGAATTTTGTGTGGTGGCGTTCCTTGATATTGAGGACGCCTTTAACAATATAACGACGGAGGCAATTCTAGAGGGATAGTTTCCTAGGGGTGATTTACTCTATAAAAGGGTTAATCAATCACATGCTTGGGTGCATGATGGATAACTCGGAGGTGAGAGAATCCACAATCAGGAGGCGGATAGCTAAAGGAACCCCGCGGGGAGGCGTCCTGTCACCTCTTCTCTGGAACATAGCAATCAGTGGGTTGCTATTAGAACTGGAGAGAGAGAGGATCGAAGTAATTGCTTATGCAAATGGCGTATAGTATTAGCTGTCTGTGAGAAAGATCTAAGCACATGCTAATCATTACGAGGTGCAGGACTATCAGATGTGGACTGGCAATTATTGCTCGTCCTAAACTGAACTGGCATATTTACTAGGAAATATAAAATCCCGGTAGTAGATCCAACTCTCTTAAATGGCAGGAGACTAGCTTTTACTGACAAGGCAAGATTTCTAGGCGTTATCTTGAACAGTAAGCTTAGTTGGAAGCTCAATATTTTTGAAAGAGTAAAGGCTAATATAGCCATAAACACGTGCAGGAACGCTATCGGATAGGGATGGGGCCTAAAGCCGGAGTTGGTACACGGTTTATTCACTTCCGTAGTGAGACCTGTACTTATATATGGGGTGAGCGTGTGGTGGCCACCTCTTGATAAAGTAACGTACCAAAAGAGGATCGAGATACCTACGCTGAGGAGAACACCTACACGTGCCTTGGAGGTCATGTTTCACCTTCTCCACTTCGATATATTATATGGTAAGCAGTTGGTGGCGATTATGGCCACCCGACTATCAGCCCTATCTCAGTGGAAATGTCTTCAGACCGGATACTCGACGATAATTAGATCGGAAGGAACTGGTGAATCTAGACTACGTTACACCGACCTTGTGCTTCGAGAAAATGTTCCGAACTTCCTGTCCCTCAAGGGAACCTTGGAGGAGTGGTCGGTTGCGGAAACGGAAGCACTGCGACTGCGGTTCTTTACGGATGGCTCCAAGCTACACGGTAAAATAGGTGTTGGAGTCAGATAAATTGCAAGTAAATATATCAGTTCGCCTTCCTGATTACTGCAGCGTGTACCAGGCAGAGGTGATAATGATTGAGGAGGTCAAGAATATATTGTGACAAAATGTGGTATCCTCGACTGATATCGCAATTTATGTTTAGAGTCAGACGGCAATCAAGTCGCTGGACTCTGTTTCTCTGACGTTTGGAGTGACGTTGGGTTGCCACTTGTCTCTGAATGAGATGAGTGAGCATTTGAACATTCAGATAGTCTGGCGGACGATCTATTGAGGCATGGTGAAATTCTCCAACTGCTACCGGAAAGGGCAAAGTTGGGGTGCCATATTTAGACATTCAAGACTGTACTTAAGAAGGTGGATGAACACTCTTTCGTGTTGGGTAGCGAGGCAAGCAGGCCAAAGCTGGACTTGAAACGCTCCAAGACACTGATCTTCCTACGAAGACGTGACCTCAACACGATCGTGAGGATACTCAAAGGACACTGTCTATACTTGGAGAACATGCAGGGTAGAAGATGGACTGTCACCAGACTTAGTGTGCTGTAGCAGCCACTCAACCTTATAACCTAGGCATAGTTACATACCAAAATGCATTTCTACACTAGCTGTATGTTCGAAAAGCCATAATACAACATTTTCTTTTGTCTTCTGCGTTTTACCGATGAATCGAGCCCTATACAGGTTGAAGAGCATTCTAAAATATAGATCAACTTGTACCGCATCCTCCAACCAATAACCTCTTACACACAATATTAATTTTCGGACCGGGAAAACCTAAGCTCAGAACAACTTGATAGAGGTTCCTTGGCACTATGCATAATCAAAGCTCTTTCAATGTCCAAAAATACCGTCACAATACACCTCTATTCATTTCGCACTTCCAACACAAACTTTTCTACACATATAGAGGATTGTTGTTGTTGTTATTGATCCTTGTCCATCTTATAGATGCACATACACCCATACAATAAAATAAAATTGACTTCCTCGTCCTTATAATAATATTTCGACCTAAAACCTAATATTCTGTATTATTACTCAAGATCGCACAAGGTCCCATAAATGTTTGCACCAAATTAGATCACAAACCAACCGTATATATATACTCTGGACAGTACAATAAAACCAAAACTGCAGTCCCGTGCAATAAAAACCTTATTAGTCGATCTCATAATTACATAATTCGGTGTAATATACGTAATAAGGACGATAATTTACCGACGATGACCTCACTATTTTTGACCATATTGCTCGTTATGTAGATCAGTTTTTTTCGGTGACCGCGCATCTTCACTATGCTTTTTGACCAAATTATTTTTTTTTTGCCGAAGGTTTTCTTCTGCCCTATTGTAAACGTCTAATTGTTATCCAACCCACAAAAAAAAACGTCTTACATAATAAACTGTAATTTTGTAATTTTATTATTTAAGGATAAGTTTTTTACGGTTTTTATTGGCCGTGCCAAAAAAATAAGAAAAATTTGCACCGATCTTGGAATAACCTCGACAATGTGTACGGTATCTTTGGTATAAATGGCAACAGTCATAAAAATAATAACTTAACGATTGTGCAGTTATGATTTTGTCGCACTATATAAGATAGTTGTTGGGATGGTTAGGTAATATAAGATAATGGTTTTGATGATGAGGAATATAAATTTATATAACTGCACGGTTGTTGTTGTAGTTCACCATCCTCGTGGTACATAACATATTTTGAAGGGTGTGTGATTTTACAATGAATTCGACTTGTTCTGGGGTGCTCTGATAAATCTTTGAGTCTTTCCATTTTCATTTGCCTCTGATAGTCTTGTTTCTCAATTTTCGACATCATAGTTACTTTTGTATGGAACGTCTTCCGAGCCCACCTAATTGTTCTTCCTGTTCACCAAACTTCTGCCTGATGCCCTGTTAACGATGTTATGTTGTTGGACAGAATGTCGTTTGATTACTTCTGTTTTGTGGTATTCTCACTGTCACATCAACTGGTAGTTCTTCGAGATATTGAGCTGAGTGAGACTGTTTTGTTTGAATCAGGCGAGTTACATCCAAATCACTGATAGTATTCCGATTTTGGCTTAAAATTGAAACAGTAAACCTTCACCGTTTTCATACAAGTAAAATATAATTCTGTCGCCCGACCACAATGCACAAGATACACCCACTTCTTTACATCTTACTGGAGGTGCGATAATTGTTTGTGCGATAATCACCATATCACCGAGAGGTTTCAATTTCATACTTGCCATATTTGTGAAGTAGATTGTACATAGGCAGATATCACATCCCGGTTTTATAGATATAGAACTTCGAGATATCTTAGCATTAGATGCCAATTGTTTGACGAGAATTTGGATAAAATTAACTCAGTTTATGTAAACCATCGTCTAAATAACAATATTTGCCACCAGAGTTTAACCATAGGTTATCTCGAAGAGTGCTATAAGTCTAAACTTCAGCAAGCATTTTACTCAACCTCATCGATGAATAGTTTACCCTTCAAAATCCCAAAAATGCCCAATTCGTTAGCTAAAGTCCGTCATACTCGTACTTTAAGGAATAAAATTTCCCAAGTCGACTTTTCATGCTAACGCTACACTTAAAGAAACGCCAATAACATTTTAAATCGCTTTAGACTGCCAAATTATCCTTAATCCTTCTAGATTAACAAAAAAAAACTTTCAACTGGTTTCGATGCTGGGGGTGACAAACAATTTTTGGATGCTATCAAAAGCAGTTTAGGAAGGTAATTAAAGCAAGTATGCTGAAAAAATTTGTTGATCCATTGGGAGGTAATACAAAATGGTCGTGAATAGATTCAGAAATTGTAGTACAACATCTCCCACTTGTCTATATAGTGACGATAAACCGAATTATATGAGAGTTAGATAAAATTACATCGATGTTTAGGAACTGAAATGCTCATGAACTTGGCAATATACCTAGCATTGGATTTAAGAGCGTGACATGTAGAATAATGATAAGTGATGCTGGGTGCTGTAATCGTGGTAGCTAATGATGAATGGTGGGAGTTCAACTTGAACTCCACAGAGTGGCATTGATTGACAGCTAGGGCGCTGGATGAACCAGCCGATGAAGACGTTTTGTCTTATATGAAATATATGGCATCTTTATGTGATATGTAATATTCATTGGCTAGGCCGGTTTAGATATGATGACGTCAATGACTCGTTGTTTGAACGAAAAGATCAAAATCTCATCAGGCATTGTGAGGCTATGTTGCAACAGTTCTAGCGAATTACAGAATTTGTATCGAAATATTTTTTCGATTATTTTGTTTCTACTTCACTATTGTGGCGTGACTATTCGTCGTATTTGTGAACGCCACAGATACGATCTAAACATTATGATGTCAAAGAAATTATAGAAGACACCACGAATAGTTCTGTTGCTAAATAATAAAAATCGAATTATGAGACATCCTAAAACAGGAAAGTATTTAAGCGCTTGTAGACTATAGGTTGACAATTACAATCATTAAAATTGATGGGGTCTGAAACTAGCCAATTTTAAAACAAGAGCAGTTTCTTCACTATAGATGTTGGCAGAATTTTAGTTATATTCGATGTCCTAGAGTAATGCCCAGTGCTTGAAAACATATTTATAACTATAGGTGGCAGTACTTAATGATATAATTCTTAGACTATATGCAAGAGAAGAACAAATTATTATGGCTCGATTGTGGGAAGGTGGAAAATAATATGCTTCCTACAGACAAAAAGCTAGGAGCATTTTGTGACCAGCTACTTACATTACGCCAGTCTTGCTAAATGAGCAAGCAAAATGAACATCTTTCATGCTTGGCACACTTGGAAATTTGGCTGTTGTGGCAGGTAATATTATCACCCCAGTGATATAAACTGTGTTAAGGTATACAAAAGAGAAACGAGGGAAAATAACTTTATGGATTCGATGGGAATAACCTATTACATTTAAAGATAAGTAGCCTTCATCGATCGAAGTCCCGTTTCAAAAACTAAAGATCATCATGACCATATAAGTATATAGATAACAATATACCCGTTTGTAGCTTAATGGTTAAGAGAGTTTCTCATCACGCCGCGGTCCTCGAGTTCGACATAAAACGCGATTGTGTGTAAAAGCATTCGTTGAACTTGACCACCTATACATTTTGAACAAATATACGTATAAATGGTTCGTAAGGTCTCTGGCATTTGACAAATATAGTTTTGATACAGTAGAACATAGGAACAGAAGTTGTATCGAATGGCAATAAGAGAAGTTTGAATGCACCACCCTCAAATCTTCTGATTCAGTTGGGAGATCTTAAAAAAATTGCAAGCTTGTCAAATCTGAATTAATTCTCTGCTAAGGTAATGAGGATACGTAGGAAAAGAAAATGTGAACTTCTTCTTGAGTTAAGGGAAAATGCACTCTCAAACGAACCTGTTAATGTGGTTTGAAAATTTATGAAACACTACCTCATATGTTACACCGACTTTGTGCTTCGAGAAAAGGTTCCGAAGTTCCTACACCTCAAGGGAATCTAGAAGAAGCATTGCACTTCTTTATGGATGGCTATAGCTAAACGGTAAAGTAGGACCTGAACTCTTCTGTAATAAATTTGAAGTAGATATACCAGTTTGTCTGCCTGATCACTGCAGCGTGTACCAGGCAGAGGTGATAGCAATTGAGGAGGCCCTGAACCGGTTGAGAAATAATGTGGTATCGTCGACTAATATCAAAGAGATTGATCTCCTTACGAAGACGTGAACTAAAAACGAGCGTGGGGATACTCACAGGATACTGCTTATTCTCATGCCCGGCTTTGGTGTACAAAAGACATGAATATTTGGGTAAATTCTTAATGGACTGCCTCTCTGATCTCGGAAACTGTAAGGTGCGAGACTTATCACGCTACATAAGTAGCTCGAACTGGTTCTCATAAGGATAATAGGGATGTAAGGTCCAGTGGTATCACAACGGACCGTCGTCGGTCTAAGTGTGCTGTAGCAGCCAGTCAACCTAACCTAACCTACATCATAATACCTCAAGGACCAGTATTAGACATTTTGGAATATGTATGATGTTGTTCTTTCGGTTATGTCCAACACTAGAGAGTCAAGATAAAGTCGAAGGATGCTTTTGATAAATGTTGTAACTCATATCTGTATATGGACTAATGCGATCCACTGTAAGAGTGGTATTTGACTTCCACACACCCTTAATTTATTCCAAATTTGTTATTCCAATATTTTAGCTACTTGTAAACGAAATGTGGAAATGGTACTTATATCGTGAATTTTATGAAATCAGAGCATTAGAACGTATTAGATCTATAGCAGAATTGCAAATACGTCGGAAAATCTTACAGAATGGCCGATGGATTTTGTAAGGAAAATAAATGATCTTATCGCACGGCTTATACATTTTATTCTGGTTTCGTTGTTTGCTGGAAGAGTGTTTCGCATGAAGCATCTTCTTTTTACCAAATACTGTCGCCGTTCCGAATCTGTTCTGATTCCCAAAATTTTTCCATGCGTTTTCGTCTGGTGAATTGTATGAATTGCTACGGTTTGCTAATGGAAAGTGGTTTGAGACAGGCCAGAGATTTTTCATCTTAAACTAGTGCTTATAGCACTGGGTTTGTTCTAATTTTTCGGTTGCCTATGAATTCGCTGTAAACGTCCGCTCCTAAAAGAAGATTAATTGTCGCCGGTTAATCAAAAGTTGGATCCACTAAGCGTTATATATTCCACCTGACTTCAGGGTTTCTCGTGATCGACTGTTCCGGTATATTTGTGATCATTTTTGGTGACATTTGTATGTCGACGGAAATGTATTTGCAACATTGGTGGTGGTGGCTCCAATTCCTGAAATATTTATCTCGGTTTGTTTTAATTTAAGCCGTAGCTATATTGACCGTTTCCTCTGTGATCAGTGATATTTGGGAACCTGGATCAATCAGGTCTTGGATCTTGAATGGCGCTTCACATAGAGAGTTGATTGTTACCACGGCGGTTGATAGAATAGTTGTTTGGATGTCCTCAGAGGTGCTTATTGCTCTCTTTTTCTCTAAAAGTTGAGGCAGCTCATGAAACTGTGTATTATGTTTCATGTTACAGTAGTTATACATGATTACTTTTTTTCGCAGGCTATCTTTGAACTGTGAGGGAGGCAATTGGTGCAAATTATTGCTCTATTCACGATATCGCTTCTCCTTTTGACAGAAAGGTTGCGAAAATGGACGAAATTAGTCATCGCATGCCCCTGCTCATCGCAATAGTGGCAGTTGGTTGCATTGTTTCAGCTATCTGCCTGACGTTTAGGCAGATAGCTGAATGCCTGACATCCAGCTATCTGCCTGACATCCAGCGGTTTTCTTTGCCTTCGGGCTTACTGTTATTGAATCTTCATTAGAAATTCCATGCATTCGTCCAGTCTCGGATCTTCACAATGGCATTTAAGGCCGCTTTCATGCCATTTCAGTGTCTATGTATCTACTTTTTTCATTATTATGAGCGCAATTAGTGTTTCGAATGAATTTTCTAGATGTAGCATTTCGACTGTAGTATATTGTGTAAAGATCGATTCCCTGCTGCTTTTGCATGATGTACGTTGGGCATCGTAAGTATTGTTTTGAAATACGAAACTGGTTTTTGTAAGCGTGATTTTAAGTACGTCGTTTTGACACAATTGATGGTTGGAGTCGATCATTTTGGTAAACATGTCGGTGCAAACGTGCCAGTTTTCGTGTTCTCCCAAGAATATGGGCAGCTCGATCTGAGTTATATTCACTGCCCTTGTTGTTTTATCAGAGCGCACCATTTGTTGCAATCTTATCAAGATGGATTCCACTTTAGCTTGAACAGTTAAATAATAGTTTTCTATTATGTATCGATCAGTATTGCGTTATCAAGTGAGTCAATTTCATCTGGTTGATTTTTAACTCTAAATATTCCTTGGCATAGTCGTAACTCGCCCATCTTTCTTCAATGTCATCCAATGTCCGGTACATGCGGCGTATTGTGACGTCTTATTGATGGAGTAGACTATGAATTATTCAGCGAGATGTGGACACTTGACTCTGGTTTTTTTGTGAGTGCCAGTAATGAAACTTCTTGATGGCGTTGTGATGATATCCATTTTTTCTTCTTTCTTTGATGGTAGTGGTGGTAGAACTTTGTATGCTTGGCATTCCTCCATATGAATTCTTCAAAAGCACGCTGCATTTGTCGGCGTTCAGTCAGGTATGGATGGTTGGGATCAATATCCTCATCAATATCCTAACTCTTTACCCGCATCTCGATACTTTATATAAATTGTATCGACGTTTTCCTGGATTTTATCCAACTGCTGACAGGTGAGTGTGCCACTTGCCTCTTGTGAAACTTCGCTAAAAGCTCGTTCGCTACATGCCACTACATGTGAAATGTCAGATACCACGGAACAACACCAGCATTGAGAGTTGCAATCAATATATTATGCCAATGCCTGCACTAGCGGAAGACACAATTCAAATAATTCTAGTTCGGACTAATTTCCGCTCATACCAAGGAACTCCACAAAATTTTCCAATTACTCTCCACCCAACACCCCATCCTCAAAATGTATACAAATGGAAAAAAATTATTAAATAAATTATTAAAATTTTAATTTAATCCTTTTTTGCCCTTCTATATATCCATACATACACTCGCACAGATCCAAATAAAATTCTGTTGTTGCTAGCAAAATATTAAATTAAATTATAATAAAATCATAAAATAATAAAAATATCGTAAAATGGGAACAACAAAAATTATATTTTTTGAAAAGGATATCATTATCCTTTTTTTTTGGTACACTTCATCGAGATAGCAGAGATACCAAATCTGTTTCAATATCATTAACAATATAATAATACGAGGATTTGCGATGTCGTTTTTTTTTCAACAAGCAGAGTACATATATCCTTTAGTCCTGACGTAATACAAATAATTCCCCGCATATTCGGTTCAAACCCTCGATTTAAAGCGATAATAAGTTGTTATCGGTGTAAACGAACAAAATATTTATTAATATACAGTGCGCTATATAATCAACACGAATCCTTAACATCGTTATCCTTACTTAGATATAGGAGTGAATATATATATATATAGAATATATTCGGAGGGAAATAGGATTCGAGAGGAACATCAAAAAATTATTAAATTAAATTCAAATTAACAAAATATTATAAATCGTCTTTAAAAGCTAGGGTGTGCCGAAAGGATATTTTATTATTTAATATAAATATTTTGACAGGATGAGAGTTA